>CM022778.1:5023053-5148053 GCA_012411365.1 Ameiurus melas | reverse complement strand
AGTTCTTCCACTCTAACCTTGACAAAACATGTCTTAATGGACCTCGCTTTGTGCACAGGGGCACTGACATGCTGGAACAGATTCCAGCCTCTTAGTTCCAGAGAAAAGAAATAATGCTACAGCATGTAAAGACCTCCTATACCATTATGTGCTTTTATCCTTATGGCAACAGTTTGGGGAAGAACCACACAATGACCACACAATTGGCTGTAAGGGTCAGGCATCCACATACTTTTGACCATGTTGTGTATTAACCAATTAGTACCCTTGATTGTCTAGGCATTGAAAGGTTGGCTAGGTTCCCCGTCTGAGAGGTGTGTGGTTTTTGTCGCTGTAGATTCTGTATGATAATGGCCAGAGCGTAGAAGTGGACGGGAAACTGACCCAGAAGTTGATCACAAATCTGCAGCCAGAGACACAATACTCTTTCCTCCTGACCAACCGGGGGAACAGCGCCGGTGGTCTGCAGCACCGAGTCTCCACCATGACCGCCCCAGACATCTTGCGCACCAAGCCCTACTTAATCGGCAAGACCAACTCAGACGGCATGGTCACTGTGGAACTGCCCTCCGTGCACACCACTGAAAAAGTCAAGTGAGTTCTGCGTCTTCGTCATGTGCCTTTATTTGATCCCACCATTGTTTTGTCATTTCTCTGCCAAGGCCTAAGCTAATTAATCAGCTATTAGCTTTGATCACGGCACCGTTCTGGCTTCCTGGCTAGCTCTAACGTTGTTGCAGCCAGCCCACACGTTCTACCCTTGGTGTAGCGTTTATCTTCCTCCCTGTCCTCTTCTTGGGGAAACCCCACTCATCTTCGCCAGACAGCTGCTAGATCCAGAGCCAGAGAAGCCCCTCTCTATCCTTCTAAAGTGCTAGCCAAGGTTTATCGACACGGTAACAGCTACGAAATTAGACTGTGTTTATTTGCTAACAACAAGTTCAGGATTTTTATTTGCACTTTCAGTCTTTTATCGAGCGTGTTTAATCCAGTGTTGTTCGAAGACGAATGGGAAAAGGCTTATTCATATCGATTAGCTGATCTTGATCAGTGGTGTGCTTCTCTATAGCAAGCCCTTGATTCCTTCATGACTAAACTTGTTTGCTTGCTGCAAACGAATGAATGACTGAACACCTTCAAAAGGAGGTTTTTTGGTTTTTTTTTTAGAGATAGAACTTTGATGCAAATATTCATGCTATATATCATGGTTATGCTTTCCTCTCTGAAGGGGATACTACATTGTGGTGGTCCCTCTGAAGAAACAGCGCCCTGGGAAGTTTAGCAAACCATGGGACAGCCCAGACGAGATGAACCTGGAGGAGGTAGGAATAATATCACCTTCCGTTTTCTCATTTATGTTTAAAAAAAAAAACATAACTTCAAGCACGTTGTATTTCTAAGGTCCTAGCAATAATGTCGCTTCCACTATCCCCCCGTCTTTGGTTTTCATCAAAACGAGTTAGCGCAGTGCTGAAACATCAGAGCGCTGAGATGTGAGACATTGATGACGGTATGGAAAGTAGCTGCACTCGGGCTGCAGAAAAGCGACAGAGACAAAGAGAGAGTTCGGCGCTCTTAGCCCAGTCATTCCATCTTTCCGCCTCTGCTGCCCACATTGTGGAGAGCAGCAAGCAGGTCCACATTCATATGCAAATGGATCCTGATAGGCTAATGGGCACAGCGCGAGCACTAACACCGTAATGTGTTACCTCTTCTTTTGAAGTGCAGACGCTCGTGATTAAGAGAGGGAGAGAAAGAGAGAATAAAAGAGAGGCAGTGACGGGGGTGTTTATTGACATGTTGCACCCACTGTGGCATATTATCTTGGGCATGAATAAGTATGTGTACTGGGCATTAACATACCGACGAAGCATCAAGGCATGATGGGACTTGCGCAAAAGAACGTATCATTTGTGTGCGCACATTTAGGGCTGGGTTTTTATTTTTTTTTTATTTTTATGATATTTATGTATTGGAAGTGAAAAGAAATGCACCTTTTAACATTTCATTTTAACAAGTTGTTGTTGTTGTTGTTGTTGGTTCTTTATCATTATTTATCCCGTGTCGTGAGCGTATAGCGAATAGGAAACCGTTTGGGATCGACCGTGTAGAAGATGTGGATTTGAACGTGGATTTTGAAGTCGAAAAGTATACCGATTTTGTCCGGAACGTATTCTTTATATAAGTACGTCGCAGTTGCGTGCGTCCATGCTGGTTAACCTGTTAAACAAACAAACAAACGAGAAGCGACTCACCTTTCAAGGGCAGGTTCACACACACTCACAATTTTATCCCTCTGTCAATATTTGCGCTCAGAAATAGTTCGAAAGTTGGCCCAAGGGCAGGGGGATTGAGCGCGTTGTGACGGGTCAGGCAGGGAAGATTGAAGACATTATCACACTGTCCGTGTGCCTTCGAGCTAAAGCCTGTACACACACACACACACAAATGCACGCACACGCGTGCGCGCTCACACACACACACACACACACTCTCTATTCATTTTTGTTTCTTTGTTGTCTCACATAACCTCTTTTTATCTTAGTCCTAGCTTTTCCGATGTAAGTGCTCAAGTGTAAAAAGTCAGTCTCCAGTCAGGTTCAATGTAATGTATGGCCATAAAAATAGGAAGGAAGGAAGGAAGGAAGGAAGGAAATCACAAAGAAAATGAAGGAGAAGAAAAAAGTCAAAGTAAGTACGAGTAAGTCAGATTGGTCTTGTTTTGTTTTGTTTTTTTCTTAAGGATTAGATTAGGCCTAATGGTTAGGTGGGTTCCATATTTCTGATGATGATTCCTGCCCTTGTTCGTGAAACTCCGCCCCCAAGATTAGAAAGTTAGTAAGGAATAAAAAGAAAAAATCGCACCTTTATAGGTAAGACAAAAGAAATGTAGAGAAAGAAAGAAGTAAAGAACTCGAGTCTATTTTTCCTGTTTGCCTCCAGCCTCTTGTCATGCCGTTAGAGCATGGAAGATGTGGCGCTCGTTCTGTGCTCATTTGACCAATCGGTGTCGTTCAGTATGGTAAGCTCCGCCCACGTAGCTCCTGGTCCGGAGCAAAGTATTAACTCTGGCCGATAATAAACACATCTCTGGTTCGTCAGTGGGTGGAAAAGCACCTAAAGTTTATGAGTTCTTTATAAAGTTCCCGGGTCGGAGACAAAAAGGTTCTCGTATCGGAGAAAAGCCGTTATTGACCCGTAAGCTGCTCATGTTTCTGCTTGGATTGGAATTTTTTTTTTCTCTCTCACTTTGGATAAAAGTGTCTTCAGACGAATAAATATAAATGCAGATCATTCATGAATGTGTTTATGAATATGTTTGTGTTGGTTTGATCAGCTCTTTGTTTTTTTTTTTTTTTTTTTTATCTCCTTCTCTCTTCTATGGTTAGCTTCTGAGGGAGATAAACCGGACGAGTGGAGGTGTGCGTTTCCGAAGACAGGCCGAAGCTAAACCCTACATCGCGGCGTTCTTCAAAGAGCTGCCTACTGAGTTCACCCTCGGAGACAACAAGATGTACGGAGACTTCGAGAACAAGCAGCTGCTCAACGGACATGAATACATCTTCTTTGTTCTCGCCGTGCTGGAGATATCCGAAAATGTGAGGTTTTTCTTCGATATCCGCCTCCATCTTCATGCTTTCTTTTCTTTGTCTTTTTTTTTTTTTTTTTTTTTTGTTCCCCCGACTGGCAGCGGAAATTGACGGATGAACTCCTTCGTCATGCGTTCGCTCTCTGTTTCCGGGGGAATGTCAGCTTCTGGCTCAGCTGAGTCGAAGAAATTGGTTTTGTGTGTGTTAAGATTCGCATGTCTCACTCAGATGAGAGAATCCGTCGAGGCCGTGTGTGTGTGTGTGTGTGTGTGTGCATGCTGAAGGAGGGGCGTGTTTATATCTTTGTGGGGACCAAATGTCCCCACAAGGATAGGAATATCTGACAGTTTCGACCTACGAAGAAAAGCTTTGGTTACTGTAATTTAAAATCTTGATAAGCTTTTCAAAAAGGTTTTCTTTTGGTTACTGAGGTTAAGGTTAGGGTTTGATTCGGGTGTAGGCATTTAGCATAATTTAACTGAATTAATAATTATGTCAATAATTATAGGGTCCTCACAAGGATAGTAAGACGAACATGTGTGTGTGTGTGTGTGTGTGTGTGTGTGTGTGTGTGTGTGTGTGAGAATTAAACTTGGCAGGCAGGCAGTGGAGGCCCCAGAGGACTGTCAGTCTCAGGAATGCCTAGATAACTGCCTTCTCTTTAATAGCACCAGATACACGGGACGCCTTATCTACTCGGCTGCAGTATGTGTGAAAGAATGAGCGCGAGAGAGAGAGAGAGAGAGAGAGAATGAACTCTCTCAAACCCACACAATTTCTATTTGATGAGCAGTATTTTTAATTCAGCCTCGTACTGCGTTCGCTGGTGCTGCAGTTAGCGTTAGTAAAGGGGTGATAAAGTAAAGAGAGCGAGAGAGACAGAGTGAGAAATAAAGACTAAGATAGCATTTTGTTCACTTTTTAAATTAACAAAAAAAAAATAACTTTTATTATTGACAATCTCCTTTTTTTTTTTTTTTTTTTCCCAAATTGAAGAATAATGTTAAGTCATTCAGCTCACCCACAATGAAGTCGACTTGTGTGTGCTGCTTTATTGAAATGTTTTATGAGATGTAAATTGTTGGAATTTTTCCTGATGTTTCTATATAGCTGCTCGAGCCAAGACGGATAAATTAACTTCTAATTGTGTGTATTATACGAACCACTGAGTACTCAACACAGCATGTGAATATATTTAGGTTTGATTCATTAATTAAACACATAACATCAGTTATGCGTCTGGTTTTTATTTACAAACGAGATGTGGTAGAGATTTTATATATATATATATATATATATAATGTAAATCTAATGTGGTCTTTCACTTCTGAATGGTTGTAAGTCATAACCTCGTGCGTCTGTCATCCTTTAGACCATGTACGCCACAAGCCCGTACTCCGACCCGGTGGTTTCGGCCGATATTGACCCCCAGCCTATCATCGATGAAGAGGAAGGCCTAATCTGGGTGGTGGGGCCTGTCCTGGCTGTAGTCTTCATCATCTGCATAGTCATCGCTATTTTGCTATACAAGAGGTGAGCCCGAACCAGAGATTCCGGGTACATCATACACGTGCGGAATTCACAAAACAACATCATTTACCATCGGACACAGACATTTCCCAATAAACACCAACATTATCCCTTAAACAGTGTTGGGTGAGCGGCGTCTGTGCGGTTTCTATAAGATGTGTACCTAAAAAAAAAAATAGAAATTGTCAAAGTGGTGATGTTTATTCAACATTTTTGGAAGGAGTCTCCAGTGGCAGTGCTTTGTAAGCACTTTAAGATAACTTGAAAATGCGAGAGAGGGAAACTGCGAGGCAAGTGATGGATGGAACGACTGTTTGTCGCTTCTGTAGCGCAAGTGAAAGCTTCTTTTCCCCCGACGTCGGATGTAAATATAAGCGGATCAAAAAGTACACAGTTTTACAAACAAAATGTTGACAAATTGCTGTGCTCGAAGAGGAATAAAGCGTAAACACTGATTCCAGGCCATTTCAGCACTCTGTCGCTGGTTATTTTCCTATAGTAGCACTCGCTCAAGTGATTTATTCCTTACTTAAACAAACCTACTTCAGTATACAGGAAGGGGAAATGGATTTTAAAGCTCTAGGCCTTGTGTTCAACAGTATGATCCATTGCTTTTCAGGGTTTTCAATGGCTTGGCCTTGAGGCCTGACTGTAAATTTATCCAGCCATTAAAGAGGCCACCTATGACATCAGGGTCCTGAATATACAGTGCATTTTGGTGTGTGTGTACGTGTGGCAGATTTAAACACCAACAGTAGAGTCAATGTCATCAACCTTAGACATCCCACATAACGCACAAACGACTCATCCCGTCGCTGTTATTCTTTATGAGATTATCTACCGCTCAGCACAAAAGAGCAAAGTTAATCATTTCCTTCAGCGTACGAGTCAAGCGGCGTGCATACCGATGCTAATCTCAGAAAGCTACAAAGACGCCACCGCAAAAAGCGACTGTTTCACCTCCATCACAGTAAACAATGGATTTTCCTAGCTACTTCCCCGTTTCTCATTTCTCCTTCCATGCAAGGGGAAAAAAAGAAAAAAGGCATCCATGCATTCGCAAGACGCACGTCGCCGTGAATACAAAGCAGCTCGCAAGCAGCGGATCCACCTGCTCACAAAATTGCAGTGTTCAGAAATACAGACTGCTACTTTAGATGGCATAATTGAGCGGCGCATCTGTAAAGGAGGACGAGGCTGAGAAACAGAACGCGTCGTTTCTATTTTAGTGCCGACGTCGCGCCGACGACGGAAAAGAAAGACGCTTTGAAAGGACCGTGTTGGAAAATGTCAGCTTTAGACCGAGCGAGAAAAGAAAAGCAAGACCGCGGCTTGTAGCATAAACAGGAAACGGTGCTGAAGAAACTCACATTTATCTTAAGGACACCTGCTACTCATAATCTAAACCCAATTTTCTCTTTTCTCTGTGCTTCCTCTGGAGCAGCAAACCTGACAGGTAAGACAGAGAGGAACAACGGAGTTGTATATAAACTGTAGAAATAATCCCGCAGTGTTTATAAGACCACGCATCCACCGTCATATAGACTGCTTTTTTCGTTGGCGTATGGTTGAGTTACGACGCTTTACGACTCGCATAAGTCAGCCTGGGAAGCGTCAGAACTCATCGCACGTCAACAGAGACGAGATCACAATGAACAAAGCAGCCTTCGTGACGGTTAACGCCTGTTGGCATGTCCGTATATGGTTCCACAGGTTATTATTAGTTGTCAGCGAAGTGCTTATGTAGGTGTTATGTAGCCTTATAAACTCTGCCCTTCAGTCAAACGTTACCAAATAATCCTTGGAGATAAATCCATGCTCCAGTGGTTCTTGATTCCATTACTCGAAATCCTACGAATTATAAATGGTCGTTTCTTCCGTACTCTAGCACTTCAAGCGGTCAAACAATTGTAGATTCTAACTAAATTAGCCGTTGTTGTAGTAAGAGCACCGAGTAGATAGGAGTTAAATACATACAATACAGTCTGCTTTTTCATGGACTTATCTTTGCAAAGATAACACCTTCTTCTTTTTTTTTTTCCTTTTTATAGATTAGGTAGAAAATAGTAGCTTTCCAAGCTAAGCTAGGATCAAAATGGCATTTCAATTGAAATTTAACTCGGCTTTGTGTGCACTGGCACGGTGTCCCACTTGCGGGATGCATGGAGACACCATCTGAAGCACCTTCTCCACTTGATTTGACTCGATTTGCAGTACAACACAAAGTCAATATGTCTTTCGAAGCACTATTGTGCATTGCTCTGGAAGGGAATGTTGCGGCTTTGGTCCAAGCTTTTCTGCTCCGAACCCATTCGAGCATTTTGTAGAGTATAGATGTCAAAGGACGTTTGTAGCCATGTTTGCTGTAATCAGCCAGCGGCTCTTTTAAAGAAGCACCAATGTACACTTGTAATCACACATTGGCAATTTAAAAAAATATATATATATAGTATAGGTTTGTCTGATACACTTGTAGCAGTGTATTCTCAAGGTAGAATGGTAGACCCCCAAGACAATGTCGGAGTATTGCTGGTCTGATGGTCATCCGTTGATGGATAGGAATTGCTGAGACACTTCAAGACGAGCCAAATTTCACTGACCAAAATGTCCAGAGTAAGGAAGGTCCAAATAGCAAAATCAAGCATTTTTGGCTGCAAAAATCACAACGAAAACCCCTGCGACATCCTGTCCGGACTGATAAGAAACCTAGCCATTGGCCACGAACACAACTGAAGAACAAACAGTATGCTACATTCACTTAACCTATTCAGAGGATGGTATCTGGAAAATATTAGATCTCAGACAGTTTTTGAAATCGATTGAAAATGAAAATAATGCCTCTGTTATTTTTGGATGCTTGCTTCAATACCGTTTCCCGATTTGTTTTAGGAAACGAGCTGAGTCAGAGGCTCGGAAAGGCAGTTTACCCAACAGTAAGGAAATGCCGTCCCATCATCCCACCGATCCAGTCGAGTTACGGCGTCTCAACTTCCAAACTCCCGGTAAGAACAGTGACGCCTCCTCATCTTCATCCTCACCAGCCATCACCTCCATTTAAATCAGGGGTCTGTTCTGTTTATATCTTTTCCGGCTTGTTTTGTCCTTCTCCGATGGTCTCGTCACAGTAATCGGGTCAGTTCGCGTCCAACCTTCGTAGGTCGTCTCGTTCGTCAGGGTCTGGCTTCGTGTTGAATGTACACTCTTAGAAAAAATGTTCTCTGTAAGAAGCCGTACGCGTTCTTCGTTCAGTTTGTCGATGCGGGAGAGACGTACGCGGAACACTACAGCAGAGGCTTTCCCAGGTGCTTAAACTGTGAACCGTCCAAAAATGATTTGAGGAACATTTTAAGAGTCAGATAATCTGCTTTGGGAGTAGATCCAATTTCGTTATGATCTCCCTGTCCACACATTTATAATTTTAACTATTGTTTCCAATTGGATCTGATGGATGTGCTGGCTTTTTGGCTTAAAATAGTGTTTCTTGTGCTGATTCATTTTCAGAAGTGCTGAGTAGCTTATCACGCCCTACTGAAAAGTATCAGGTACTAAGAATACAGTGTTCAGGTGCCAAGCACTGTAACACCATTGATGTGTGTGAAGTCCTTAATAGTATAAAATATAGTCAGTATATGTTGGGAATGCCCATGTGTATGCTGAAGTGTGTGTATGTTGGGAATACATTCCTAATCGCCCCAACAAGAGCTCCTGAGGTGTTTGTTTAGTACCATAACTTGTGTAACGGATGATCGGAGTCTCTTGATGGACTCGTCAGGATGGCTGACTCGTAAAAACAGAAGGCCAACAGTGCTTCCCCATTCAACCACTGTACAAGTTTAATGCTAAAATATTGTGAGCATCACCACAGATGACCTATGTGGTGAAGAACCACCTGAAACCAGTAACTGTACCTTGGTACCATGGCTCATCGTGTTCAAAATCTTGTCGCCCTTTCAAAAGCCAGCGTGTATTTATGGCAGCGCAAATAACCAATCAGACTTCAACCTTCAAGATGCTAAAGTTTATGGCCAGATAAGTGTGCAAAAAAAATAAATAAAAAAAATCAGTTCCCCTGTCAAGATTAAATTCCAGATTAGATAGCGGATTGGTAACCTTGACAATAGAAGAGGTCTATGTTTAGACTTAAATTAGTCAAGAATGATGGAATTATGAAAATAGCGAATGCAAAAGGGCAACAAATGAAAGATCTTAGCACTGCTGCATTATATAGTCATACATTAGCGAAGTTAAGATCTCCTTTCCTGGTTTTTCTGGCTAATCATGAGATTTCTAATTATAAGTTTCTTTTTCAAGAATATCAAATCTGACCTTTTGTGAAATACGAATTAACCCAAGCCGGTGTGTATGCAAGGAATGGAGTGAAAGAGAGCGGGAATGAGAGAGAGAGAGAGAGAGATAGAGAGAGCGGGGGTGGGGGTTGGAGGAATGTGGAAGTCGATGAGCTGTGAACATAACTGTTCCCCCTTAACCTTGGCTGACAAGGTGATAGCCACTAAGACCCAAACCATCCAGCCAGAAAGGTCTACGAAAGGAAGTGAATGCCGCAGAAACAGGGGGCACGATGACGGGCATGTTCCTGTAGATCTGTTCTACAAGAAAATAATAAAAAAAAAACCTTCACTACACGCTGTTTGGTGTTTTAGACCATTATCTGGTCTTGTTTTTTTTATTCAGACTTATGAAACAACTCATTGAGAAAGGTTCACCATTCTGCCCTGGTTCTTCAAGTGGCCCAAACATCCACTCCTGTTCCAGTGAAAACACTGTTGGAACTCTTTTGAAGGCCACTACATTAGTCTGACACGTCCTCCTCCCCCATCCCCCTCCCACCCTGAAATTCTTCATTTGCACAGTGTGCTCGCTCTGTCCATCTCCCATTTTCATCTTAAGGGTGCTCGATGTCAGCACAGTTGCACTCGGCAAGTGCCAGTTCCATTGTCGTCGTGCCTGGAAATGGATCTTGAGTGGCGCTAAATGGGCACTCTTGGATGCTTTTTCCATTAGCTAATGCCTACTTCTGTCATCCACTCGGATGAAAGAACCATTCCTGCTGCATCCACACACTCATCCTTCTCTCTCTTTTTCTCTCTCCCTCTTAGTGATTCTCTATCTCTCACTTGCACGCCATCTGCTGTTATGCAAACTGGTTATTAAAGCCTTGCTTCCACCGTCTCCCCAACACCCCCAACACACCCCTCCCACTTTTCCCCTCATCCATCTAGTCATATCCCCCTTCTTCCACTCTTCACTCTTACAACCCTGACCCATTCACTCATGCGCAATTTCATCGTACAAATCTCCCACAAGTCTGAAATGAGCTGCAGTCAGTCGCAGGCCTAAAGAGCCTCAAGTGTTAAGGTCATCCGCTCTATTTTTCTCAGAATGTGAAAAAGGGCTTCACAATTTCGTCCTCCAGTCTCTTGGATACTTGTTTATTTCTGCTGCTATTTTTTTGTGATCAGTGTCGTATGTTCAGTTGCTCATCCCCCCCCTGCACGCTAGTGTTCGTCAGCTACTAGCATGTAACACCTTGTGTTTTTACTAACAAATCGACGTGTCGAGGAGTAGGTAAACGTCTCGTTGATGGCATACGAGTCTGCATTGTTTGTACAGCTTGGTGTTTAATCTTAGGATGTGTGATCACCACATTTGCTTTAACCTTCAGCGACATTTGATTTACGCCGCGCCCCCCTTTCCTCCGCAGGTTCCGGTGCCTCCGGTTACCCCAGTAACCTCCATCTGTCAAGTTAGTTGGTCTCGTTTATACACACGCCATTGTATTTCTTCCTCATTAATTCCTCATCGTCTTCCTTTTTTCTTCCATTTCAATCATTCAGACTTCCATTGAGGCTTCCCACCATCTAACCCATAATGCTTCACTTGGAGCTCCATGTCAATTGCTCAAAAGCTGAACATCCAGCGCTTTTGTCGTTTATTTTTGCTGCTGTTGTTACTCTTGTTTACATTATTTATTCATTTCCTTCTGCCACGCTAACTACCGACGCCGCTTGCGTGCGAATAACATTCTTCTTTCACCTCAGGAATGCCCAGTTGGAGTTCTCCATCAGCTTCTGTCTCCATCATCTGAGAGCATGCTAAACGCCTTGAGTGATTCTTCTAACAATACTCATATTCTCCATCTCTTATGACACACCTTTTGTCTCGAATGATTTTTTCCGATTACGTAGGACATTCGGTGGGGTTTTCTCTTCTTGCTAACGCCGTATCGCTGGATTTCGTGTATCTGCAGGTATGGCGAGTCACCCTCCGATTCCCATCATGGACCTGGCCGACCACCTGGAGAGACTCAAAGCCAATGACAACCTGAAGTTCTCACAGGAATATGAGGTAGAACCCCAAACAGTCACACCGATCTTAAGTTTTATGCTAATGAGCTGTGCTTTCATATCTATCACGCTTATTAATGTAAGACCGCTGACCTTGAATCCATGTTCGTATAGATAAATAACCGTAATAATAAAGACCATTCTAAAATGATTCAAGAAGAGTCTGGCATTACTGCCTGATGTGTGGTGAGCTTTCATCATTTCTCATCCTAAACCAAGAGATATTTGTTTGGCGAACATCTTCGAGCAAGGCTGCTGATTAGTGACGAGATCTCCTGATCTTCACAGTCCCGTTCACAACTGGGCTTAATTGGGCCTGAAAGTTTTGAATCCAAAAGTTGAATTTGATTAGCACCAGAAAGCCAAGACGAACCTAGTGACTCGTAGCAACAACGACGGTCATTACGAGGGCATCAGTAAAACTTTCAATGATTCACAATCAAAATTTGTCTACAACATCATGGAAAATGAAGTCAAAATGAATTGAATTTTTTTTTTTTTAATGGCGTCACGGTGTTCTTTTACGATGTCACGTACGAATAAACGCCCTCAGACGACATCCAAAAAGGTTTTCAGCCTTAATCAACCGGACACAAACAACCGAGCAGGTTAGAAGAATGCAGAATGTGAAATTTTCGAAGTCAAGAAATGTTTGAGAAATGATTTCCAAACATTACGTGAGAAGTTACAAAACAAGACATTCGATATTTAAAAAAAAACAAAAAAAAAAATACAATAACCAGATGTATTAATCAGTCCGTGTGTGCGATCGTGAGTAGGGAATGTTCGGACCTTGGCCTAGCACTGATTGCTTCTGGGTTTTTATGAAACTATACAGCACACTTATTCCTCTAACATGACCCTTCAGTTAGGTCCGGGTCCAAACATTAGCATGCTTGCGCACACACACACACACACACACACAAGTCCTCCAGACTTTCCTAAAGACAAAGTGAAACATTTGTTGTCACATTTAAAGCTACTTTCCCCTTAATAAAGCTGCTGAGCTGAGACCGGAGCAGAGTTAGAAAGGTCAGGCAAGACAGAGAAAGGGTAATCCTGTTATCTCTGGATGGAAAAGAGGTGAAGATCTGTTTAGGGTCATTCGAGCAGCAGCGCACTGCCAGAGCACACCGATTCAAGTGTGTGATGTCATTTCTTCGGCTGATGGAAGCCGGCCTCTGATTGGATTCGAGCGACAGAAGGCTGGGGAGAAATCATATTTGTCACAATGTTATTTTTTTATTTATCCATCATCACCGGTGGGGTGAATTGTATGAGAAGCCTCAGGGTTTCATTGATCGATGGAGTGTTATTAAACGGAGCAGGAGAGCGATGACGGAAGAAGCCAGTCCTGCACGCGGCCGAAACCTGGAGAGCCAAGTGCGACTTCGGTGCGCTTCTTAGAGTCCATTTCACTTTATTTATATAGCGGTTGTTGTCAAAGCAACTTTGCAGAAATCCAGGTTCAGACTTTTAAATAACAAGTTGCAGGTCACGCTATAGGAACGTTAAGCTGGGCGTAAGCTACCACTGTAACAGAAATCGAGATCACTCCAGATTTTTTCGTCTTCTTCAGAATGTCTTCTCTTATTCGAGGACCACGGGTTATCACGGACACGAGCATACACTGAGGTGGTAGTTTATCAGGTGTTTGTAATAATAACTTCAGTATCTCCAGTCTGAAGAGAATCAGACCGTCTCATCATCACACCGCACGAAGGAGACGACGGACATATCGCATCTATTAGTCGTCTAATTACATCACTGATTACCTAACACAACAAATGTCTTATTCGTTTTTTGTCATAACAAATCATGTTTGTTATGTTTAAGACGTGAGCCCTCCATGTGTTCTGGAGCAAGATTGCAGAGTTTGTCATCATAGGATCATATTGTTTACTCTCTGACACACTCATTCAACATTTCAACATTTGCCTCAGAAGCTAAACATTTTGCTAAAATACATATACAAGGCCTTATATAAGCATCACCCCCCACACACACACACACACGTGCACACACTCACACACTTAAACTTCTCAACTGCGTTCAGCAGAAACCCAGCACTTGCTTATCGTCCTGAGAATGCTATCCTCGCTGTGAAGCATGGTGGTGGGAGCATTGTGTCGTGGAAAGGGCGTGCTTTTCATCAGCAGGGACTAGGAAAGTGGTCAGCGTTTGAGGGCGGTCCATCGAAGAAAGACCGATTCGGTCTGCAAGAGATTTGAGATCGGAGAAGAGGCTTCGCCTTTCGACAACAAGGCAACGACGCCAAGCATACCGCGAAAGCTAGACTGAGTGGTTCAAAACGAAGAAACCGAATGTGTCAGGCCCAGAGATGAATATTATTGAGAATCTGTAGCAAGACTTTCTGTGGCAAGAGCTTGAGCAATTTTGCCAGAAGAAAAAAAAAAACACATCAGGATCCAGATGTAAAGCTGAAAAACATACACCAGAAAACTTATAGCTGTAATTGCAGCCAAACAGAGACTGGCCCATGGAGCGTGAATATTTGCAGTGGCAACCAACCCATTTCTGCTTATTTGTTTAATTAACCTTTGTATAACATTAGAAAAGACACCGTGAAATGTTATACATTGCGTATATCAATGGGAAATGAAACATGGATTAGGTAAAGTTAGTCTTTTCTTTTCTTTTCTTTTCTTTTCAAGCTCAAGTCATTAACAATTAGGTGGGTTCGACATTTGAACGATTCCCGTCCGATGCTCACGAAGCCCCGCCCACAGGATCTACGGTGACCCGTATAGCATGGTGTCTATAAGACGATTGACAGGAGGCATCCAAACACACGTGAAGTGTCCCGGACCGGAAGTCACACGGTTCTCTCACCCACTTAATACGATACTTTTGCTAAAACCACAGCTTAATCCATTGTTGTTGTTTTTTCTACCTATCCGACAGGTTATTTGTAGTAAGTGAGGAATAAAAAAAATATACAGTATATCTGTATATAAAATTGAGTACGCCCCTCACATTTTCTCCAGAAGTGGAGGAGTACAAGGTCTCTAACACCCACCAGCTCCGTGATGTCGTCATGGAAGCGTGGAAGAGGACCCCACTGGCAACCTGTGAAGCTCTGGTGAACTCCACGCCCAAGAGGATTAAGGCAGTGGTGGAAAATAATGGTGGCCACACAAAATATTGACACTTTGGGCCCAATTTGGACATTTTCACTTAGGGGTGTACTCACTTTTGTTGCCAGTGGTTTAGACATTAATGGCTGTGTGTGGAGTTATTTTGAGGGAACAGCAAATTTACACTGTTACACAAGCTGTACACTCACTACTTTACATTGTAGCAAAGTGTCATTTCTTCAGTGTTGTCACGTGAAAAGATCTGATCAAATTTTTACAAAAACCTGAAGGGTGTACTCACTTTTGTGGGATACTGTATATATTTTTAATTAAAATAGAGTACCCGTAGCTTTAGGAAGAAACCCTAAAACAGTGAAGAAGGGAAGCCATTGTTTTCTGGTTACTCAGTGGCGGAAAAAAAATGTGAGATTAAGAGAAGTAGTCATCTCCCGCAGAGTGACATCAGAGATTAGAGAGTGATTAATTATGAGAGGCTAGATGGTACAAAGTGCCAAATGTGAATAGTCTAGGAAAACTGTGTGTGTGTGTGTGTGTGTGTGCTCACGTTGCCACTGCTGTGCTTTTGCATGCATGTATGCGGCCTGGCATGGCCCTGGCATTGTTTATTTGATGCCGTGTGTGTGCGTGTGTGAGAGTGAGCATAGCACTGCAGGTTGCGTTTCTGCCACAGCCGCCTCCAGCTGATGAGGTCAGCCTCTGGCTTAGTGCCAGTCTGCCCCCTGCCATTACTGCAGCTTAACTACATCGAATTGTAATTCCCAGCCACTTTTTTTTTCCCCCTTGCAGCTTCACGGAAAGTCATTTCGAGAGCACAATGAAACGAGGCCGCGTTTCATTATGAGCAATGTTGCGACCTGCTGTTTCAACATATTCAGATGAAATGCCGTGGCTTAGCCGAAGATTTGTTCTCTCTCATAACGCGCCGCGGCTCAGCGACGTGACCCGCGCTGATAGAAAAATGCCACCACTTCGATTTTTATTCGTCCCCTCGCGCCAAGCTGCGTTTGCTCAGTATGAAGAATCCTCAGCGGCCAAGTCGACACGAGTCACACTTACGTCACTGATATTTACCTTGTCACGTCCTCGGTGTTCTTTCGATACACTGTACATAATCCGAATGTTATGTATAAAAACGCATTCAAGGCGTGAACACGTGACTCTCGCGTATGTGGCCCGTTTTCCTCCGTTCTGTGCGCGTCTGTAAAGATGTCATTTTGAAATTTCCCAACCTGGAGACGAGTTCACCAGGAGGCAGATGCGTATCTTTTTTTCATTTTCGAACAGCCCCCGAGGAGAGCGAATAATTTCATTATTAAAATAAATGGAGTAAAATACTGGAGCGCCGGTTAAAGCAGCTCAAAAAGCTCATGCTAACCGAATCGTACCCGTTTCAGAAGAACACGCACATCTATTTATCTTAATAAATCTGTTCAAACTGTTTTCGCGAAGGAAAAAAATTCCGTAGCAGAGCATTCAATGTAAGAAGAAGGGAAAAAAAATTATAATTCAGGATAAAATTTCTCGTACTTCCTTACAATTCCATTACGTTTATCCCACTGCAAACAGAAAGAAGTCCTATTTATAAGAAATACACTTTCAAACATGTCCTTATATCCTTATATATTTTTAATAAATGGAACTTTCTTTTTTTCCTCGTGAAACTACGTCTTCAACCTCGGCGCTAGCGTCTCCCTGGAGTACAGAAGCAAGTAAACATTGCCGTTGAAACCCTACTAAAGAAATGAAGCTGTGCATGTTCTCTCACGCTCTGATGTAACGTTTAACACAAAGTTGCCTCTAAGTACCGTTTCGGGGCTTGTTAGAGTTTGTAAAAGCTTTTCTATTGCCAGAAACAAGATCTCTGTAGTTTTACTCCTCAGAAAATCAAACCGTTGTTGCTGTAACCCCAGGAGTCAGACTTCTAACAGGGCACTTATGATGATTGAAGAGAGGCGCACAACAAAACTGAGGGTTTTATTCGAACCTCTTACCAACCCGGAACATTTCACGCGGACTTGTATTAATAACGAGGAACATGGGCGAAGAATGGTTTATTAGCTTACAAATTAATCGACGATAATTGCCTTAGAACACTACGTCCTGTGCGTAGCCGGAGAAATCCTGTAATCACGGATTAGTTAAATACCTTCTTGGTTTTATTTTGAATGCGCTCGACGAGCGCAGGAGCAAACTTTTCCGTCGGTGTCGCGGACGGTGACCCAAATAAAAATCCATCGAATGATGGAGAGGAGGTGAAGCTAGATGAGGATATTCCAGGATGGGGAAACAGACTGTAACTATACACTTGACATTTCTGAATCCTTATTTTCAGCCACTCACGTCACTCATGTTGATGTCTGACGCTACTTACTCCCGAATGTTAGAGCCCGGCCCGTGTGGCAGGAGACTATTTTAAGACGTTTGTCAGCTATGCAGGGTGCCTATCATGCCATATTTCCATTTAGGCTGAGACGGAGAGCTTAAAAATGAGCTGCTGGCGAACAAGGCCGAGTATCTGTATCCTCGCGATATAATTGGTCGAAAAACATGTACGAGGTATCCGGGCCAAAGTTTTAAATGTGTTTCACGAGATTTTCTCTCTCTCTCTCTCGTAACAGCCTTCAGAAACTTGTCTATCGTTGGACATCTTCCAGGGAAAGATGGGAAAGAAGGCTTTTCACAGTCGTCAGTACATTCTTTAACTTGTGTTTAACTAGTTAGCTTTAGAAACTATATATAGATATTAGCATTTTTAATTAAAGCAAATGCTGGACGACTTGTTGCTTTGCACTTACGGAAAAATGACGAAGAAGAATATGGTGAATCTACAGCACAGTGACATTCTTTTCTTGACATATCCCAGCTTGTTATTGGTTGGCTAGTAGTGGTTAGATTGCAGGGTCTGCCATGATATGGCGCCCGTGGAGCTGACGGGGTTAAGGGTGTTGTTCAAGAGCCCAATGGTTGCAGCTTGGTGAGGCTGGGGCTTTGAACCCCTCCGACGTCTGATCAGAATCCCAGAGCCTTAACCATTGAGACACCACTGCCCCATAATTGACATTTCTAATGGACTCAAAGGTTGGAGATGTACCAACTATGGGGAAAAACGTCTTACACAGTTACACCACTCAAGAGCAGAAGAGTAGAATTGATTATTATCTGTGTCTCCATTACAGTCTATAGATCCAGGCCAGCAGTTTACATGGGAGCACTCGAACCTGGAGGTCAACAAAGCCAAGAACCGCTATGCCAATGTCATCGCCTACGACCACTCAAGAGTGCTGCTCTCCTCCATCGATGGTACGTCTGGCCCCGGTGCCTTTTAAGTTTCTCGCATGTATTATTTGACGGATATTAATGATACATTTGCAGTGACTGTACACTGCGATAGTAACGTCAGTTTACATAAATGTCCTAATGATGATGTCCTAATGTCATTTTTACATACATTGGTACATGGAGCTCAAAAAATGTTATGGTTGCAGGGGAAAGGTTGTTTTTTTTCCCCAGTTATACAATCATGCATATCTATCTATCTATATATATATATCTAATACATCACTGGATATATTAAAGTGCTGTGTTGAAGTAATAGTACACCGAGGAGGTTTGTTGGAATCTTAACAGTGAAAGTGACTTAAGGTCTAAATAGATCTCTATTCCTCCTTTATGTAGCATGACGCTAACTGTATTATATCTACATGGACGTCTGATCACCCACATAGCAGCTTTCCTCTTCATGGCATCGCACGATCCAGCGCAGCCCTCTGTTTCTCTTCACTAAGCCCTCCGAATTGATTTCCCTCTGATGGGATACACACATATTTGTGGAACTGATGCATTGCACGCTAACATCTGGAGCTGTGAGCCCTCGCCGATCTTTGTTTGCTTTGATTCGAGAACTTGTACACGCGAGGGTTAGCCAGAGCTTCTGGCTGACGTCGACTGGCTTCGAGCTGCCTGTGATTCAGTATGCAGAGCGCTGAGCAAAATAATCACAGTAGGAAAAGAAATCCGTGTTGCAATCAGGAAATTTTGAAATGGCAGCGCCGTAGGAACCGGTCTGAAGCTTTTCAGCTCGCCCTCGAGGACCCCCTGCCAGGCTCCATCTTTGTCCTGTTCCAGCGTTCAGCGCCATCTGAGGCTGTAATCACGGACTGTGGAGTTCTGATTACCTGGGCCAGGTGTGGCAGGAGACGGAGTAGAACAAAACAGAGGTTTAGGGACGTTGAGGAACAGATTGGGTGCCGAACATAATGCGTGTTCTTTGCTTTCTTTCTTATGCTCCATCTCTCTGCCTTAATGGTGTATCGTTAAACTGATCAGACCTGACACCAGTACTCGTTCGCTTTTTTTTGGAGCCAGCTAGCAGATTTCCTTTGGGCTCGACATGCACTTTAGATTAACATGCAAGCTGTGTCAGTATATCGAGCAGGACCTTCTCGATCTTGAACCTCGGGTCGTCTGCGTCTTCTGTGCAGATATCTCTTAATCGAGCGAACACTTACGCAGACTATACAAGAATTATCCATCATTTCACGCTTTTTTTTTTCTTTTTTTGCAAGGATAACGTCCAGTTGGCTTTTTCTTCCATGGATAAGCTCACCAAGATACCGTAGAACTGCTGCTGTAATCATAACGCCTGTCCTGTGCTCATCCCAAGAGTCTTATTCACAATATACTCACACTACTGCCATTCCAAGGAAACATTGACTGAGTGTATACCTGCCAGTCACATCCCGAAAAACAGTCCATATGTGAGACAGAGAGAGAGAGAGAGAGAGAGAGAGAGAGAGAGTCCTTAAATCTCTGAACTGCTGGACTCTGTAAAGGTCAGTGGATGTGAAGTCGGCCAATTCTTTTCATATTTACAGGCCAGCTGGCTGCAGCCTTCCTCCGCTGAAGAAAGCTATTACTGATCTCGCTGATTTCTAATACGCAGGTATAAATCTAACAAGGGTTATAGAAAAATAACACAATTTTTGTTGTAGAGTAGAACAGGACTCCTAGGAACTGAGAGGAACTCCCAGAAACTTTTTATTTGACACTTTTATTGGCATTATATATCTTACACCACGTCGCGAATACATTCCCGCTAACAAGGCGTCGATTAATTTTCTCTAACAGCAGCTCTGACAGTAGTTTTTTTTTTTTTTAAATAATAAAATTATCGTTTCTATAGTAACAACTTGTACAGGACTTGGACCATGGATGCTTCACAATACTGGATTTAAAATGGTTGATATGCTGACGTTTTTTTGTGGGTTTTTTTTTTCCGGGATAATTTTTACTACGGTTTAATTTAAATTTTTTTATATTTTATTAATTTTTTTTACTGAAGTTCTTCGCATTTAAACTGTTTCACACCGAAATCACTTCCACTGTAAATATAATAAAATATAAAGTGTGAATATAACAACAAAAGGAAAAAAAAAAAAACTTTATATCTCGTTATACGACAGCGCTGTTGAATTCTCGATTCTGATTGGCTGACAGACGCGAGTGAGAGGTGCTGCATTTTTGCTACACGATACATAAGACATCCGGATCAGGCTCTTTGAAGCCGCTGGTTTAATTAAAAACTTAGTAAGATTTGATCAACCAAAAATTCCTCAGCACCAGAGAAACAACAAACAGAGGTTTTGTTTGTTTCTTCAGCTGCTCAGACGAATATCCAATATCTTAAATGCATAAAATGTTGCCAGTAATGTTTCCTGAACAAATACGAACCTCGACTCACGTCTGGAATATATATATATATATATATATATATATATATAGTGAGCTTCGCAAAAAGATACCAAACACTAAGGTGAATGAGGTTGAGGTTGTGAATGCTTGTGTGTGTGTGTACAGTGGTGCTTGAAAATTTGTGGACCCTTTACAAAACACCCGACTCTAAATTTCATCTTCAAATTAACCGCTAATCCTAGAGGTTCACATACTTATGCCTCTCACAGATCTGTCACATTGGATCGTTTTGAGATTTAAATAAATGACCACGTCTAATATTATTTCCTAATAATATTCTAAAATGATGGTTTCGGTCATATTTATGCCGAAATACAGAAAATTCTAAAGCGTTCGCAAACTTTCAAGCAGGACTGTATGCTCTGAAACCCACGTTCTCTCTCTCTCTCTCTCTCTCTCTCTCTCTCTCTCTATGATTACCAAGATAGACGTTATGATGACGCTATCCGCAGCAAACAAGCACAACTAATACTTTCAAGGTTAACGTTCTGTTCTGACCGAATCGTTCAAATATCCCGAGGGTTTACGGAAAAAATTCAAACCAGCGATACACACGAGGAGAACGCACCCCGTCGCTCGCGTGTGGTTTTCTACTAAATGATATTTTATTATTAAATTATATCCGTAATGGAAAAAAAATGAAAAAAAATAAAATGTCCTGCAAACTTGAAAAGCACAACGTTAGAAATCAGTCATCAATAATTTTCCGACTCGAGCATAATCAAGATAAGGTTCCACAGGGGTTTAATATATTCAAGAGGTGGAGTATGTATTTCATTTCCTCAACTAGTGCAGGAATATAATATATTTATTATAAAAACTTAGGTCTGGCTCAGATTTTGTAATACACTTATTATACGATGAAAATTTTTTATTATTATTATTATTTTTTAAAGCAAATCCTGACAGACGTGCCAAGGCAGTTTAGTGTTACCCTTCATACCTTCCCACTGGTGATTTCTCTAGACGTCCTATTGTTATTTTTTTTATGTGTGTGTGTGTGTGTGGTGATGTTTCATTGCAGTTTGAAAAGAGAAAGCAAAAGAAAAGCGAGCTTAATTGTCTTTATCCATTGTCCGTAATCCTGAACAGACAGCTCCAGATGAAGAGAGAAGGATTAGAATAAAACGAGGAGCATGGCTGGAGAGAAAGCTCAGAAAGAGTTTATATCCTGGGTTTTTTTTTGTTTGTTTGTTTGTTTTTTTATTCGGCTGAATAATTTACCTGAGACAGAGAGAGAGAGAGAGAGAGGGAGGCAGAAAGAGAGAGCGGGGGAGTCCTGGAAGCGAAACGCTGCAGACTGATGAGCTTTATCTCACTGCAGCATGTGTTTCACGAAGCTCTGGGCCTCCAGTCCTTCAGCATTGACTAGCTGTCAACCTCGTGGAAAAGACCACACGGCTTTCATTTAGACAGATCAAGCGAGAGGTGGAAGCGGGGAAAAGAAAAACATTCGCTCTCCTCCTTTCCCATTCCGTCACTTATTTCCATTTGCTTAATTAATATTTAACGAAGGAGTGTGTGAACACCTTTAAATATATATATATATATATATATATATATATATATATATATATATATGATTTCACTCTGAAGAGTTCAATAGTGAGATGTCCACACAGATAACCCTGACTGCAGCCGTGGGCCACAGGAACCCGGGCTAACCTGCAGCCAGAGGAAAAGCCAGGGAGATGGATTATGCGAGTTTGGCACGGTTTTAGCTGCCCTGCCACTCCGGGTGGGTTTATAAAAAGCGTGCAGCCCGAAGCTCAGCCAAAAAAAAACCCCGCACTCGGCGTTAAACGCTCACTCTGCATTAGCGTGAAGCGGTACAGGCATCGCAGCAGGAAGCCGTCCATCTACACGCAGATTCGCCCTGACGGCCGCCAGGAACCCAGACCGAAGAGCTTAACGTCACCATCACTCACTCATGCGATCACCCACTCGCTCATTTCTTCACTCACTCACGACCCACAAACGCAAATAAACACCCTCCGACGTATTTCATCGATTTGGCGGCATTGCACGTACGACGGACGCTCCGTTTGACAGAAATCGTCCATATTTTTGGAAGGAGTCTCCAGTGTCAGGCTGATTTTTTGGCCTCGGTCATTTTAAGAGCGAGAGAGAGAGAGAGAGAGAGAAAAGAGGTTGATGAGGGAATGAATTGTTTATGACAACTGTAAGTGGAACTATTAATGATGGATATAAAAAAGTATGAAATGTCCTTTTCAAATACATTTGAACAAATTTGCAAGCAAAATTGCACACGCGCACTCAAATCATTGATCACAATCGTCATTCAATTAGCACTCACTCATTCCGTCGCCGCTTGCCATTTAAAACCCAACAATCGGCAGATTAACAGAATCCGGAAGGAGCGCTGACTGTGTGCCCTGAACAATCTGCATAGAAATGTAAACCTGAAGCGGAATTCATTTCCAGCGCTAATCCCGCTCAACGTAGCCAGCTGGTTAACCCGATCTCTTCCCGCACAGGCATTCCAGGGAGCGACTACATCAACGCCAACTACATCGACGGTTACAGGAAGCAGAACGCGTACATCGCCACTCAGGGCTCGCTACCCGAGACCTTTGGCGATTTCTGGAGGATGATCTGGGAGCAGCGCAGCGCGAACATCGTCATGATGACCAAGCTGGAGGAACGCTCAAGGGTACGTGGAAATTTGATAAGAAATTCACGGGAGTCTGAAAGGTCTTTTCAGAAGCGTTGTTTTTTGGTTTTTTTAATCAGAGCTCTTCTTTTTCTTCTTCCGTCATTGTGTTGCATTTTTTTTTGGTCTTCAGATGCCTTCATATTTCTTCTCCAAGGCAAGGCGCGTCACATCGTGTTTCACACGCTGCCATTTTTCCCCCCCGACCCACCGTTTTTTGGTTCGGAACTTGATCTGCATTGTTATCGTAGTAGAATTTGGCAGCTTGCTAGCTCGTGCTTCTCCACCGGCGGAAGCATGCTAGGTTTAGCGCTATCGTGTGTGCGCCGCTCTCAAACTTGGCAAAACTTTTAAGATGCTCAGCTTTGCTGTTATTTTGTGGGGGGGAAAAAAACGCCACTGTTGATGCCACTGCTTAGCTTTCCATGCTAAGTGTAATCGCACTAATTATAGATATATGGAGTTGTTTTTTTTGTCGTCGTTTTTTTCAGTAACTTACCTACATATCTGAGGAAAATCATGATATTCCTGATTATAAATTTCCATCTAAATGATTGCTAGCTCGCTAAACCTACATCCTCAGTCTTAACGTAAAGGCTAAATATACGTTTCTCATTTGTATAGCAACAATATCGTCTCAACTTTGATCAGCTGCTGCGTAAAAAACACAGGGTTTGTTGGCTTTCAGATCGAATATCACGACTACGCAGTGGTTTCCTAAAGAAAGGTCTCCTCTATAATCACCGAGCACCTTTCCTTTTATTAGCGCAGGACAGTTAGCATGAGGCATGTACTCACCACTCCAAGACACCGAGCGTCTGTGTCTCTCGTTTTGACGAGGCAGCGACCGTACTGTAATGGAACAATGTTTTATTGGGCACTTGCTGGGATACAACAGTGTGTAATCATAATAAAGCCTAGGCCGTAATGCGATTGAGGGAAAAAATGCAGTTAGGTCGGTAATTATAGCGTCTGTCAGGCTAAGAAAGGAAAAAAAGCACTGTCTGCGTTAGCGCCTCTGCCAATTTCAGCTCCGTTCGCGAAATACGGAGTCAGCAGAAAACGGGACGAACGGCCTGATGTCAGTAGCGTCCTTTTGTTCAGCGTTTCCTTTCAAATCATCTTCCTGTGCCAAACGCCAGCGTCGGAAAGATTTATCCTCGGTCCACGGGTACTTTTACTTACCAAATCTGTAACTTAAACATTATTTTAACGGGATTCTGAGGTAATCCTGCCTGATTGGAGCATGATTTGGGCTGGGCCCTTTTTCAAACTCTGAGGTAATCTTGAGTTTTCGTAACGGGGATTTGGCTAGCGACATTTGGCATTAGCTGACCCCTGTTCGTACAGAAGAACTAAACAGTGAGGTATTCGAAAGTGCGTGCGGCCTGAACGTCATTTCTGTAACGTACATTTAACCAAACTCGCAGGTGTCTTGAGGTTGCTGAGTGGATTTGGTGGATTTAAAGCGTGCGTACTGGATAAATCTTTCAGGCGAGTCGGGGGTTTATATTCAGAGGTTCGTATGTAGCGTAGCTTATAATACGTGGTTGTCGCAGAGGTGTGATTATAAGTTGAGGTACTTGTGTGGATTTGTTCCATCCTTTGGGCTGAACTCCATGTGGGATTTTAGCGTAGCGTTGGCTGAGTTGTGTTTGTACTCTGAGAATTGTGGGTGTGTGTGTGTGTGTGTGTGTGTGTGTTTGCAGGTGAAGTGTGATCAGTACTGGCCGAACAGGGGATCTGAAACGTACGGCCTGATCCAGGTGACGCTGCTGGACACAGTTGAGCTGGCCACGTACTGTGTCAGGACCTTCGCACTTTATAAAGTAAGTCAACAACCAAATGTCAAATAGTGAACACCGAAAGAGAGTGATCTTGAAACATGATACAACACCAACACACACTCAAACACACTCCCACACCTTCCCTTAAACACCAACATTCTCATTAACCATCAAACACCAACTTTTTCAAACACACAACAGTTAACATTAACCATCAAGCATTCACCTTCCCCACCTCACTAACATTCTCCATAACACACACACACACACACACACACACAAAAACACACACACCTATATTAACCAACAACAATTAACATTAACCATCAAACACCAACATTCCCAGACACACACACGCATGAAGACCAAAAAAAATCTACACTGACCAACAAACATTATTATTCCAAAAATAAACATATCATTTTATCATTTAGGACCAGTGCTAACCAACAAACCCGCATTTACATCACACACACACACACACACACACACACACACACACACACGAATGGTAGCCAACATTAAATGTTCCCCAAGACCACACACACTCCAATATGAAGCACACACTATCATACAGAATCATTATAAATTGATAAAGTCTTATGTAGTAAATTTTGTAAAACATTGTTCTATAGAGTTTTGGTCTGAGTGTGTGTGTGTGTGTGTGTGTGTGTGTGTTGCAGAGTGGCTGTAGTGAGAAGCGGGAGGTGAGGCAGTTCCAGTTCACAGCGTGGCCTGATCACGGCGTTCCCGAACACCCCACACCATTCCTGGCCTTCCTGCGCAGGGTTAAAGCCTGTAACCCTCCAGACGCCGGGCCGATGGTGGTGCACTGCAGGTACGACCACCGACAACCTCTTCTGCATTTCCCATGATCCTCCTTAACTCCATTTAGATGGGATTTATTTATTTATTTATTTATTTATTTATTTATTAAAGTAAACGGTGCAAAAAAGTGCCGTTTTACGATTTTTCAGGAAGAACGCGTCCTCGCTTCACCCCTCTTCATCTTTTCATTTCTCTCGCTTCCTGTGTCATCGTTTCTCTTTCTTATGATCCTCACCTTCCTGTCTGTGTCCCTGCGTCCACTCTTTTACTTCATCATCCTTCGTTCTTATTACTTTTAATGGACGTGTGGGACGTGCTGAGATATAGATCGGAAAAAGCCCGATACACGACACCACTGATCATATAGACACCAGTGTAGTCTACGAAGAGAGAGAGAGAGAGAGAGAGGAAATGAGAGAGAGAAAGTAGACTTGGACAAAAACTTGCATTAGAAAAGAAAAGTGGCAAAAAGAAGCCTGGATTAGGCAGGAATTAAAAGCAGAAGTTAATTAGTGCTCCCAGCAGACCCACTTTCAATTGAAAACCCTTTTTCACTTTCTCTCTCTCTCTCTCTCTTTCCTCACTGAATGCAGGAATTAAGGAATTAATGTCAATGCTTAGACAGCGACTTTTAATTCCTCTGCTCTGCATCAGATAAAGAAAGCTCCAGCTGCAAGTCTTAAGTCCTTTACAGAACATGGGACGATATCTCCAGCTCCTTTCAGCTGACCATTTCAGGGGTGGAAGCAGATAAAAAAAAAAAAAAAAAAACAGGCGCTCGATTTATTTCTTTTCCCTCAGTCCATCACAGGGTTTTGGAAGGTGTCGAGGCGGCGCAGCGGGTCGTGTGTGCTTCGGAGATTATGGAGCTGTTTACGCGAGCACATTTGCAAGTCTAAACAAAAGAAGAAGAGATTGTTAGGCTTGGTGGTAATTAACAAGCAGCCCTCCCCCGCAGCTCCTAGTGTAATTAGCTGGACAGAAAGAGAGAGAGAGAGAGAGTGTTTACACCAGAAAAAAGCTGGTAGAGCACGGGGAAGAGAATTTGCCCATGAAAAAGATTTACTCCAAATTCTGATGACATATTTAGCGTGGGCAACAACCAGTGTGTGTGTGTGTGTGTGTGTGTGTGTGTGTGTTTACTTGTTTACACACATTCCTCTATAAACTCTTGTTTTTTTCAGGGATCAGTTCTCTCACATTACCCATAATCCACTTGCACTTACCAAATAAATCTAAACAAAAACAAATATAGAGGGCATTTGTTGTTGTTGTTGTTTTTGTTGTTGTTGTTGTTTTTGTTTATGTGTCCATGTCTCTCCCAAATGCCAACAGTTATAGCTCTTAGTAGAACGGCTGCCTTTTTAAGAAACGGTCCAATAGAAATCGTCATACAGTCATACAGTGACTAATCCCCAGGATTCCCATCATGCACGGCGAGCGAACATGGGTTTAAAGTAACCTTGAAATAAATTTTTCAAAATGGGTGTCTCAGCTGAAATGGACAAAAAAAAGAAAGAAACCCTCATAGGATTTGTAATGGTGTTAATGACTATAATGGGAATCGTATTGGTTTTAATGGAAACTGTAATGTCCCTGTGTGTGTCTACTGGTAATCTATTGACTTCTATTGGTGGTGTTAAGGACCAATAGAACATCTTTGACATTTTGTAATGTGGTGATTTTAATGGATAGCTGATGGTTTGTAATGGTATTTGTAGTGGAAACTATGAGGGGTTTAAAAATCTAGGAAAAAAATGTAATTTTTTTTTTTTTTGCTGACTCATCCCGTACCAGTCTTGTGTTTGTCCAGTTAAATGTCCTCTAGAAAGTACATGTTTTACGAACTTGCTATGTCAGACCGATGGAGAAAGCGGTTCAGTTTAAATACGCTAGCTACAGCACTAGTACCGACCCTGCGGCTCTCGGTCACCACGGGCGCTTCTGACAGCCGACCTCGGCTCAGACTCGTACAGCAGACTCCACAAACACTCGACATCTCACCCTCTAGGACATCGTCCTCGATAAAGTCGCTTTGAGGAATCCTCAACAGCTGGGAAAAAGCTCATTAGGCTCTTCTCCACCGTCCATAATTAGCGAGTTTGTTTCGATTTGACATTTTGAATGGTGTTAGCTGCCTCAGACTTCCTACTTAAAAAAACCCTCCAAAAAGTCACCATACGGAATATATATTTTCTACATTATAGCCAGAGGTCATGTGTGTTTAGCATCGGTGAGGTTTATATTAATAAGCAAGCTGTTAGCTAGATACTCAATGTACTGCAGAAGTGCAAAGTCAGCGTTCCTAGCGTCTCATCTCGACGTAGCTTCTATCGACTGTATCCCGCTCTTAATAAGCTGCCTTCTGTCCAACACTAGATTTGGGATGCAGCCAAACGCACACTGCTCAGCGCCCCGTCCGTCTCTGATTGCTCTTAACCCCGAAAAGAGACATCAGATGTCTCCAAAGAATCCCGCGCTCCGTTGATATTAAACCACGGCGTCATTTTCAAAAAGGTTTGATCCCAGGCGCGGAGTAAAGCCAAAGCTTGCTCATGACTTCAGTATGTGAAATCAGACATGCTTTAAAATGGCATCAATCACACATCGCATCAGTCTCTCTCTCAGAGCTGAAGTAAAGCTCATACGGGGAGAGCAGTAAATCCCGGGAACGCGTCTCCCTGCTCGGCCGTAAAAAGAGGGAAGTCACGGCAGGCGCGTTTCCCTCCATTGCCCAAGACTTGCGGGTTGTTGTGGCGACGGCCGCCTCGGAGACGTGTGTAGCCAGGCGTTATGGCAGCAAATGGGAAAGCCCATCCAGTGGCATGATTGGGTGTTACAGGGGTCAGTGGTTCCTGAAAGAAAAAGAGCACGAGCAAGAGAAAGAGAGAAATAAGGAGGGAAAAAAATGAAGTCCCCTGACTTCACACTACGTGTATAACTTAGTTTGTACACTGTGTACCGTCACGCACCGCGTGCGCGCTGTTGTGTATTCACGCTGTGCTGTCTAAACGAGTCCCGGTCAGGTTAATGAAGTGAACCTGAACCGACTGAAGAGAAGACAAAGACGTGGACGAGACGCTTCATACCCTTTTTTATTCTTTAATGACATTTCTGACCCCGGGGGGTGAAGGAATTCGGTCTGTCTGATATCTCGTCTCAGGTTTCGAGAGGGCCAGGGACGGAGGGACCGAACGAGAGCGAGAGATAAACACGGCATAAAAAACGCAGAGCTGCAGAAAGACGGTTTGCATCTGTCTAACTGACGTCTTTTCTCCGAACACCAGTGTGTGTCGAGGTGCTTTTGGACCAGATTGAATCCATGTGCAGAGAGTTAAAAAAAAACAACAAAAAAAAAACGACAAAAGTTTATCCCCTAGTACCTCATGAAACTAACGTGTGATTCATTGTAGAAATATCTGGACGAGTCCCTCGCCATCTCTCCAGATTTCTCATTCAGCAAGAACGACAGGACCAGCTGCTTATTAACAAATCTCCCGATCTGTCTCTCTTTCTGTGCGATCCACTGAGGACATGAGAGCAGGGATGCATCATTAGACAAGATCACGATTACAACCATATGCCTCTCGAATAGAGATATTGAGTAACGCGCTTCCCGTTATCGATGACGAGGTGATTTATTTATTTATTTATTTATTCCTTCGACACTCAAGGTGAAACCTGTCCCGGACCTGCAGCACTGATCTCATCGAAGAAATGAGCGTGTAGACAACTACATGCTCACTACTCGGTACAGCGATCAATCCCTGAAGTACGTTAGCGTTTTTTTGTTTGTTTGTTTGTTTTTTTTAAAAGTCCTCGTCCCGACTCAGGCGTACCGTGGTTCGGAGCGGTAATGTGGAAATTTGCAGCCTTTTAATGAAGAGCTCTGGCTCGGCTGCCGTTTCCCCACCATTACGCCTCGTTAGTGGGACGCGCTAGTGCTAATCGAACTACGGCTAATCGAACCCAGCTGCATTGCGAGGGAACACATAAATGGAATAAATAAAGAAATAAAAAGGTCCCTCGTACGTGAAAGTCGCAGAGAAAAGAGACGGAGCTTTTACAGGTGGAGGTGATACTGAAATAGAGGGTTGCCCTGAAAGAGAGAAAGTGACTGAGTGGCGAATAGACAGGTGGAGGTGGAAAAGCAATTGTGGAGTTCCCGTTTGCTGCACTGCAGTATCTCTCACCATCTCTGATTATTGTGTGCACTGGGCCAAACCTCACGTTCTACACATCCCTCTCTCTCTCTCTCTCTCTCTCTCCGAGCTGAGGTAAGGCTTTCGCTTCTCTCTGGCACAGCGAACTCCCCTCCCTGTCTTCCCGCAAGCAGATGAATGAGTTTGCTCATCTCCTGGCTAGCATTCACACTCTGATTATAATGCATATGCTGGCACCGTTTAGGCACATAATGATTTGTACACGCAACCCCCGAAGTGTGCACCTGGTAAAAGCCCCTCTTAGCAACACCCTGCTGCGCAGTGTGTGCTCTCCAAGATACGTGCATCCAGAAGACGCAACTGGTTGTGTTCCCACAAACACGCAACGGCGTGATCGTCGGTAGTTAAACACTCGGTAAACAGAGCTGTGTGTTCCCCTCCGAGTATGTGGATGCTCTCAGAAATGCTAAGTGGCTATGTTCAAATTGGTTAATATAAATTCCCTAATATTTAAAAATAAACTAGCGCTGAACATACTGAACAAAACTGAGCATTAATGCAGCAACAGGAATTCCATTTGGAAAGATCCTTAACTAGAGATAATGACAATGTTTCATGATTATACAATGCTAATCTATAAAGGACCAATTCTAATCTAGACTATTCAATTAAAGGGTCTAGAGAGTGATTTAAAAGCAAATTTTCAGATAAGCTGAAAGATGACTTAATATCCGTATTAAGTAGTTTCATGGGTCTCCAAAATAACCTATTGGTTAGCCTAAGGAGGTTAACCGCGTGGATCTTTTCACCCCGAACAGTGCCGGCGTGGGACGAACCGGCTGCTTCATCGTGATCGACGCCATGTTGGAGCGGATCAAGCACGAGAAGACGGTGGACATTTACGGCCACGTGACGCTGATGCGCGCCCAGAGGAACTACATGGTGCAGACGGAGGACCAGTACGTGTTCATTCACGACGCCCTGCTGGAGGCCGTGACCTGCGGCAACACGGAGGTCCCCGCCCGCAACCTTTACGCCTACATCCAGAAACTCACCCACATCGAGACGGGAGAGAACGTCACGGGCATGGAGCTGGAGTTCAAGGTACGTTCCAGGACTAGCATGCTAACTGCCAAAAATAGTCATGGATATTATACTATTTTCTACTAAACGTAAATGGTTAAAGTAATTAACCTTAGCATAAAAAGTTGACTGTACGACCAAAAAAAGATACGTTTATTTAGCTAGGCTGGTGAACGCTAGCTATGTTTCTTAATTTACTTAGCTTCTAAAACTTCCAAGTAAGTACCATGGTGAGTTTAAAGATTAAAATAAAGCTGAGCTCAGGATTTCTTAAAGACTGGTGACTTAAATAATATTTTAGTTTTAGCACGTGAAGTTGAGCAAAAATTGCACTTGGCGAAGGTTTGATAGCTATGCTACAAGCTACATGGCAAATTTCATGAGAACAGTTCGAAGCGATACTGTACATCTTTATCAATAGGAACGTTCAACAACATAGTAGTTTTCTGGAACATGTAGTTAGCAACACAAGCTAACTAGTGACTTTGCTAGTAACCCTATTTTATTTAAAGCTGTTTAAAAGGCATGTAGCAGTGTTTCCACCAATTAAAATGTTATTGTAAGATTAGTAAGATGGATAAAGTTCATAATACACTTTTCGGAGTGTCCGTTTTCTAGCATGGTATCAACCTGCATGATTATAAACATCAACCAATGGCATTACGCTCAGATTAAAACTGCCTAGTAACAAGGAGCTGATTGGATGTTAGGAAGTATATAACGGTATATATATATATAAATGTGAATATTGAAATGAAAAATTGTTTAAATGAAATGTTCTAAGGCACATTTTATGTCATGAAAATGTTTTATCTTTTATAATGCCTAGTCTAGTCTCAGTGAAAAAATGGTCTGGTCCCAGAAAGTGTTGTTTTTGTGCCTCGTGTCATTTGACTCGGCGACTGCACTGCGGTTCCTCAAACAACAGGAACGGAAAGAAAAATGTATTTGCTGAGAGTCAGAAGGTGATGGAGTATCCCAGGCTGAGCAAATCGCCCCAGTCCTGGAGCGTGAGGCGTTCCTAGGGCTTGGCTGCAATGATTTTACCCCTTCACCGAGCCACGCTGGGTTCTTTTCCACTTCACTTTACTGCTGCAGCACAGACAGTGTGGGGCCTGTGGGTTTTTTTTTCTTTTTTTTTCTGTGCCACTTTAATGCAGCTACAACTCAAAGACCCCAAGACCCTCTCACGCAAGCCTGGGCAAGAACTCCTTCCTCATTTCCTCGTTTCATTTCTGTGCGTCTCTCTTTCCCATACATCCTCACACGCTCCACCTCTTCCTCATCTTCCTTTTTGATCTTTCTCACATTCTTACTTTTCCTCCTGTCTCTTTGTTTTCAAACAAGCCCTTGTCTTTGATTAAGTCCTAACATTAAATACCAGTCACTGGCTGCCAACATCAAACTAAAATCAATAAACGAATAAATTAAAAACCACAGATTACACAACTCAATTTGTCAGCCGTCATTTCAGCCCACTGGGTTTATTTAGTTGCATCTAGCCTGCTCCATACAGCATCAGAGCGAGCTTCAACTGTCAGTGATTAGCCTCCTGGGTCTCTCTCTCATTTCACTGATAAGGTATGCTGTGTTTCTGTCCACTGGGAGCCATTGCATTGTATTTTCACTTCTCAGAGACGATCATAAATGGAGCAGCTGCAGTCCCTGGGTGTGTGTGTGTGTATCGATGGATGGATGTACAATTTTCTACTACTCTTAGGATATTAGCATTAAGATGGAAAGGTGGATGAGAAGAAAAGAGAAAGAAATTGAGGAGAGACTTTCTGACTGAGGAAATTAAAGATTGGTGAAGAAATAGAACAGATGGATGTTTGATAAAACAGATGGAAGGATTGATGGATTGAGGGTTGATGAATGGGTTGATGGATGGATGTAGGGTTGGATTGATGGATGGATGGATGGATGGATGGATGGAGGGTTGGATTGATGGATGGATGGATGGATGGATGGATTGAGGGTTGGATTGATGGACAGCTGGATGGATGGATGGAAGGTTGTATTGATGGATGGATGGAGTGTTGGATTGATGGATGGATGGATGGATGGATGGAGGGTTGGATTGATGGATGGATGGATGGAGGGTTGGATTGATGGATGGATGGAGGGTTGGATGGCTGGATGGATGGAGGGTTTGATTGATGGATGGATGGATGGATGGAGGGTTGGATTAATGGATGGATGGAGTGTTGGATTGATGGATGGATGGAGGGTTGGATTGATGGATGGATGGATGGAGGGTTGGATTGATGGATGGATGGAGGGTTGGATGGCTGGATGGATGGAGGGTTTGATTGATGGATGGATGGATGGATGGATGGATGGAGGGTTGGATGGATGGATGGAGGGTTGGATTGATGGATAGGCAAGTGATGAATGGATGATTCAATGCATGAATACACAGATTTGTGACAGATGGTTGGAGAAACAGATGTTGCCTATTAATGGAAGTGTGGATGAACAGATCAGTATATCAATAGATGGATGAATGAATGATGAAGTAAATATTGGGTTGGTGGGTGAATGAATAGATGGGCAGATGGATTGACTGATGAATGGATGAATATATAGATTGGTGGATCAATAGATTTCGGGCTGTATGCCTTGGTAGATGGATAAAGGGATAAATGGTGCAGTGAATAGATAGGTGAGTGGACAGATGCATTAATTGATGGGTGGATGGGTGAATTTGTAATTAGATGGGTGTGGGGTTGGGTGCATTAATGGGTAGGTGCAGGGATGGATCGAAGAATGGAGGAGTGGGTAAATAAATGGATGTTTCGATTTATAAAAAGATGGATGGATGTACTTTATTCAGGTTCCACAGCAGTAAATGTAAAAATGTCAGCATTAATAGTGTATAAAGGAAAGCCTGAATGTGTAAGAAAAAGAATAAGGTTCCAGTCACCCCTAAGCGCTCTGGTGTTTACTCCTCCCCCATCTGTAGCGTTTGGCCAACACGAAGGCCCACACGTCACGCTTCATCAGTGCTAACCTCCCCTGCAACAAGTTCAAGAACCGGCTGGTCAACATCATGCCATACGAGTCAACACGAGTATGTCTGCAGCCCATCAGAGGGGTCGAGGGATCCGATTACATCAACGCCAGCTTCATCGACGGGTACCGGTGAGTAAACCACGCTCTCTACAAAAACGACAGTAGTAGAGTAGACGTTTCTCCCTCCATCTGAGGTTCTTCATCAGTTCTACGTAATGGTGGCATCATCTAAAATATCAAAATCTAACCTATGGCTCTTTGTCATCCAAGAGGAGACATCCTGTCATGTGTGATGCCTATAATTCACTCTCATCCATTGTTTTTATTTATTTATTTATTTTTTTTTTCTTTCACCATCCAGGCAGCAGAAGGCGTACATCGCCACGCAGGGCCCTTTGGCTGAGACCACAGAAGATTTCTGGAGGATGCTGTGGGAACACAACTCCACCATAGTGGTGATGCTCACTAAGCTCCGAGAGATGGGCAGGGTAAGAGAGAGAAAGAGAGAGGCGTCTGACATCTGCTCAGTTATTCAGTTAGAAAATTCCACCCACCTGGAAAAAACAGAGTGCAGGGCAAATTACAGCACGCTTTAATAAATAGATGGAGAGTGGAACGAGAATCCCACACACTCACTTTTTATATGCCCCGCTGTTCCATTTTTTACACCGTAAGGCAGGTCTATAACCGATAGCTTGTTATAAATGAGAAATTGCAAGCCTGCACACCCACCTGTTATGACCATAATCAGCAGCTTGTAATATGCTTATATTATTTATTAATTTTTACTGGATAGACACTGTCCATGTACTTAAGATCCGACATATTCAATTGGTTTCATGTTTATTCTATATAGAATAATGGACTAGGTGAATCAAATCATGTTTCAATTCCAATTACATGCTCATTCACATCCACAACAATGCAATAATCGGTCAGAGTGATACGAGCAAAGATGTCACAGAAAGTTTGTTAAAATCGTAATTTATGTGTGTGTGTGTGTGTGTGTGTTAGGAAAAATGCCATCAGTACTGGCCAGCAGAGCGCTCTGCACGGTATCAGTACTTTGTGGTGGACCCCATGGCCGAGTACAACATGCCTCAGTACATCCTACGAGAGTTTAAAGTCACCGACGCCAGGGTAAGATTTCCACCCAAGGCCGTACATGTCATCCCTGAGATCAGTGAAGTTTTATCACCTAGTTTTGGCACACTGTACATTACAGTAACTGGAACATGTTTAAGAGTTTGAGAGTTGAAATCCCATGAAATGATATCATGGCTATTTGTGGCTTGGAGAGCATAACTGGCGTGGGCCTCCGTGTAGAAAGCATAGCCTAGTTTCCTCCGCCTTCGTTCGATCACAGCAAGTGCTATTCATTCGCAAGTGTTCGCATAAACAGTGTTTGGCAGCTAGCGCTTTATGCCGAGTGTCTTCGGCTGCTCTTGTTTTGGACGAATGGCGGATTGAGAAGATTTGTTGGCTTCGTTCTACTTCTGGGATTGGGGAGCTGTTTCACAAAGGGAGATGTAGATAATGGGGTAGGCATTGGCAAATTGGAAGAACATTAGGTAAAATGTTCATAAAAATAACGACTGTCCCAAACACATTTTGGATAAAAGTCGAATCGGCAGTCTAATGAAGTCAGTTCAGTCAGTTCAATTTCTTATAAATCCATAATGAACTTTTTCACACTATCTGTTGTTACCCAGATGAGGATGGGTTCCCTTCTGAGTCGGGTTCCTCTCAAGGTTTCTTCCTCTTAAAACATCTTAGGGAGATTTTCCTCGCCACCATCGCCGCTCAGTGGCTTGCTCAGTTGGGATAAATTCACACCTTCATTATCTGTATACCGTGTTTCCATTTCTGTAAAGCTGCTTTGAGACAATGTCTATTGTAAAAAGTGCTATACAAATAGAATTGAATTGAATTAATGAAGGACTACGTAGGTGGAACGGAGGTTGTAGTAGGTGTAGTAAAAAAGCAGCAAAAGAGCCCTTTAGATTGAATCAATCCAAAAATAATGGATACACACTATACAATGGAGGAAAGAAGAAAGTCCTTGAACAATAATGTGTCAGAATGAAGGGACTACAAGGTTGTGGAGTCTTGAACCAAAAGCTGACATCAATCCATGAGTACATGCTGTTCAAGTCCGTGTAATGGTCTGGAAGTCCTTCCGAAGAGGCAGTTGAATGGCGATCAAATGGAATATAGAGATGTCCTCTAAACTTTTCTGTCAGGTTGCTATAGAGCGCACCGGAGTAAATAATTACAGGCATCGTAACGTGTCAGTCCAGAATCAACGGCATTGACTTCTAAATCCGTCCAAGGTTTGTCTGCTCCTCAGTTTATAGTTCAGCCCTATGGCAGGATTCAAAACCGTATAGCTTTCCATATTTAGGCTTTAGCATATCACTGAAGCAACTCGCACCTCCAGAGCTTTGCTCAATAACACGGCACATCAAAGGAGTCGGTCTTTTTTTTTTTTTTCTCTTTTTTCTTTTTTTACGCCGCCGCATGTTAAGACGATCAGGTGAACAGTGGCGGATATCTTTTGTTGGCTTCGAGTCTCTCGGGGATTTGGACTCCTCCGCATTTGCGTAACTCTCTGATATGATATGTTTTGAAGAGTAGCGGGAGCATCAGGGTGCCGTTACCGAGAAGCCAAGATACGTCTGCGCGTCTGAGTTAAGCCTGTCAGAACAAACGATCCGGTGTGATCTGTGCTTTAAGGAGAAACTGAATCATGACAAAACCGTTATTGGGGCGTATTAGTTTGTGGCCATCAGTCCCAAATGTGAAGACTCCTCGAAAATATGAAGAAGGCGTGTTTACTACTAATGCGAGACATTAAAATACAGTACTGCTATTAAACACAGAGTCACATGATTTACCGAACGCTAGTGTTTTGCTCCTGTTCCGGATAAGCTTATGTATTTCTAAAAGGTTCTTCTGTAAGAACAAAATATTAAGGAGAGATTATTAAACTGGAGAATTACTCAATGAAATAAAACATTTCACGGGGCCTATTTCACTTATTTTATTCCGTTGACCAGGAAGCACGTGAAGTGTCAAAAATTCCGGTTTGTTTGGTGACTCGCGTCGAACACGAGTGTATATACCAGGCAAAGGGGGTTAATAATATTTGCATAAACCCACTTAGATGATCATGTGCTAGATTGTGTGCATCCAGCAGCGATGGGGGGAAAAAAAAGTTCTGGAATTAGCGCTTTAATTAAAAAGATTAAAAATAAAATGTGTGTCGTGTTGTAGGACGGTCAGTCCCGGACGGTGCGGCAGTTCCAGTTCACCGACTGGCCCGAGCAGGGCGTGCCCAAATCAGGAGAGGGTTTCATCGACTTCATCGGCCAAGTGCACAAAACAAAGGAGCAGTTCGGCCAGGACGGACCGATCACGGTGCACTGCAGGTACGTGCAGGTTTATTTCGCGACGAGCGCAGAAAGACCATTTTACCTCGCAATCTATTCGATAAAGCGTTCTTGAAGCCGAGAAGAGTTTTCTCAGCGTGCGTCTCTGTCACTAGTGCGGGTGTTGGGAGGACAGGAGTCTTCATCACGCTCAGTATTGTTCTGGAGAGGATGCGGTATGAGGGAGTAGTGGACATCTTCCAGACGGTCAAGATGCTGAGGACACAGAGACCAGCCATGGTACAGACAGAGGTACGGACACACACACACACACGTGCGCGTGCACAAGGGTCAGTTGTAACAGGAACAGAGAAGCAGTAGAACTCTGCAAAATGTGAGAAATTGAACCGTAGCGAGGGAGAACAGGAAATTCTGGTATGATACGATTCAGTGGGCCGGTCTCGGCTTCAGGTAACATATTCTCGAATAATAAGCTTCAACCGAGTAAATGTTTGCGTTCGCGTTTGATAAATAGGGTAATAAAATAAAATAAAAAACCAACGATTTTTAGTTTGGAGCTGCCGGTGGATTAACGGAGCGTGTAGGGTTTTTATTTATTTCTTCTTTTTTTAATGTGTGTGTGTCAATATTTAGCTACTCAGCTCTTGATGTTCATTTATATCAATTTTAGCAAATCCCGGAGGTAAGCCATGCAAATGAATTCAGATAAGCAACTGCACAGTTAGGGGGGGAAGAAAAATCGCCTCCCTACAGTGGAGGGGAAAATAGTTCGGCGAGATCAATGAGGACAGAGTGAAAGACGTGATACTTCACAGCCCGCTGAGCAAAATAGCGCCGTTCTTTTCTTTTCTTTCCTTTCCTTTTTTCTCGTCCTATTTTTCCGAGTGTGCAGCAGATAAAGCTGAGCTCTTGACCCTGATGTACTTTGCAGAGAGCTGAAATGATGGCTTTCTGTAGATATGAGAGCCCCAGAGCAAAAAACCGTGCCTGAGCAGAATGCATACAAACAGGGGCTGTGCTTCAATACTGCTTCAATGCACCCTTGAGGACTAGAGGCACGTTGTGACTCATTGTACATCGTGAGCTATAGTCAGGAATGATATACCTAGAACGTGACGTTTTGTTTTGCTTTTTATTATAGTTCTGGAAATCACCATCCACATGATCAAAGTTGTTATATTTGGGTCAACGCAGTCAATGCTGTTGGTGTATCGGTGTTCCATAGGTGTGAAATTATGGAAAAATATGGCCCCTGTATACATGTATACTTGTTTTATCCGTTTAATATTGTAGAACGTCTGCAACACGTGAAGTTCTTGTTATCCCGTATGTTCTAGCAGCTATAAACGGCTTGTCTTGAAGTTAATAAACCGACAAAACATGCTTTGTCTCGAAGACTTTCTGGAAAACCTCGAGAAACCGCTTAGGTAACACTGGAGACTCCTTCCCAAAATTGTTAAAGAATGTTCATGTTAATGACGATATTTTGTTAATATTTTGGCGGTACAGAGATGGTTTGAGACCGTTTCACCTCGCATCTCAGCTAACATCTGTCCTTAAAGTGGTGGATTCATACACGCAGACACCCAGGAGTCGAACCCATTCAACAGTTTCTCTCTCCGTTTCCTTTTCAGGATCAATACCAGTTCTGCTACCGTGCGGGTTTGGAGTATCTGGGAAGCTTCGATCACTATGCAACGTAAGAGTCCACTTCACCCCGAGGAGCGCCGAAGGCCGTCCAGAGGTCACTTCTTCTGAGCCATAAAATTCCTGCTTGTGAAAAGTACTTCTTAAAACTCCTAGTCCCAGACATGATTCGTTTGTTGGGTGTGTGTGTGGCGGGGGGAGGAGGGGAGGGGGGGTTAAAAATAAATGAATTAATTAATTTAAAAAGAAAAAAAAAAAAAAAAAAAACAAAAAACAAACCTATGAAATACCAGGTGGACCAAGAACCCCCTTTTCCCTCCAAAGTCCAATAACTTCCCACTCCTGACTAGCAGACGTGTATCCGGACTGCTGAAGCGTCACGCCGCTTCGAGGATTCGTCTCGGATTCATAAACATAAATAAAAAATGAAAAAAGAAAACAAAAACCCCAGACAACAACAAGGTACTGCATTGATACGAACGAGTCGTCGTGGACCGTGTTGCAAAGAGACAAAACAAACGATTACGAAGAGGGACATCTCATCTCATCGACGAAGAGAATCGATCGATGAAGAAAAAAAACAAAACAACAACAACAACAAAGAAACACACAAACGGACGTATGTAATAGTAATAATAAATCCCCTATCTTGTCCCAATGTTCGTCCTTCAGTTAGGGGGAGTGTACAAACACCAGACGAATAAAGAAGTTATTGATTTAGTTTTTTAGTACTTTATTACTCGACTGAATGGTAATTCATTTTGAAACTATGTGAATTTTTATTTTATTTTATTATTTTTTTTTTTTAAACAGGTAATCACTTAACGTTAGTCCGACCCGAGTATTATCGCATTCTCTTTCCATTCATGTTATTTTTTTAAAGCTGTTTTAATGTATACACATATACCTGTACATCTGTGTTTTGTTTTTTCTTTCTTCACCTTCTCTCTCTCTTTTTTTTTTTTTTATTATTATTTGGTTATATATACACGGCACTTGCTGTGGTCCTGTATTAACTCTAACCGAATGGTTGACTTTGATACAGGGTCTTAATTGTCCATGGTCACATACACAACTGTCTATATTTCGTATTTTTCGGGGACTCCGTGGAATCAAAAGGGGAGGCACAGTATGAAGTTGCTGCTACAGAATATCTTAGTTCTTCCATGTTTAACAGACGAGCCTCCGAAACGAGAGAGAGAGAGAGAGAGAGAGAGTAACATATATGGTACAAATATATATATATATATATATATATATATATATATATATATATATATATAATTAGAACTAACACAGCAGCTCATCTATACAGTATAATGTACGTATAATATTGAAATATTTATTAGAGAATTATTAATTATGTAAACGATACATACATATATAAATATCAGAGAGATCAAATGCTACATGAAAGTTTCCACTATGAGATTTTGTCCTTTTTTTCGAGGGAAAATGAAGAGATCGTTCACTGGAATGCACATCAGTAGGTAAAAATTCAACCGTGTTTCAATTCAGTGCATCTTTTCTCGTGCAATAAATAGGTGTATTATAGATCCGGGTGGGAAAAGGGACCGGTGCACGTCGTGATGCCTGAACGCGTGTCATGTATTCAGCTCCCGTAGAGGTTAAAGGTCAAACACGGCGAAGCGGCACCACAATCATCATCTCGTTAAAAAAAATTATTTATATTACACATTTTATATATATATATATATATATATATATATATATATATATATATATATATATATATATATATATATATATATATGGCAAGGTACAAAAACATCATGATATTTTTGTTTTTTGCATTTAGAGTGCCTTATATTTATGCCTGTTCTCTTTTTTATAATATTAATTTACCATGTACCGTTTTGAGTAGTCCAGTATTTATCTATGTATCACTCATTTTAATTTCCATTATATGAGATTATATATATGCAAATAACGTCCATTGGTCCTGTTTTCTTTTCTGAGGCCTTACTCCGGCTCAGTGAACGGACGAAAAAGGCGAATTAGTTGGTATAATACGGGACTATCGTATTCTACGCTTTACAGTTTAGTCGCAGCAGGAAGTCGAGATGAGCTGCTCTCACTAGTTCTGTTTCTCTGAAGACCAAACCGTCACGGTGGAACAAATCTTGCTGTTTCGAGACAGTCTCCGGAGAGAGGGGCGCACAGTGTACACTCGAACCGAAAGGGAACTCGCTGAGCCTTTTCGCCTTGTCGTTAAATACAGGATATGGAGACTTGGTATTTAGAAAATAATAATAATAATAATAAAATCAAACACTCATTGGAAGCATGTGTGGAAAGTTGTAAACGGTGAGGGGGCGGGGTTAGAGCTGAGAGCTATTCGCTAGTGCGATTCCTTTCCTGTGAGTTATGACACGGACTAGCTTCGTTAATCTCGACAATCTTGTAACATACTAAGCGATGGACCTGCGATGATCTTTTATTGTGTAACATAGCGGACGTGTGTTCGAACATTTTGCTGGTTTTTATTTACGTTTATCGTCGGGCTTGTGGATGTGCATTCCAGGTGCTTTCTTTCTCTTGTCTCATTTCAAACCGTTCTCTTTGGGTTTCCCTCCCCACCATCTTTTATGTCAAGACAACCGCCAAGCTACAAAGTGCTATTATTTAGCTTCACATAAATGTCAGCGCCACCTGGTGCCATCGTTAAGTATTTTCACAAAATTTCACTGATGTCTGTGTTCAGCAGGGTGTTGTTTTTTATTTGTTGGTTTTTTTTTGTTTTTTAAAACTTTTTTCCATCCTCAACCTTATTTCAATATGCATGGGAAGCTTCGCAGAGGGCCAATGGAGGCCTGGTAGGAAGAATTGCACTTTCTCTATCTTTGTACTATGCACTGCCCTATTGATTCTATACCCAATAATGTATTACTTGAAAGCATCTGTAAGAATTCTCCTTCAGCGTTCATGTTGTGTGTATGTAAATAACATCAAACTGATGGGATGGGAAGGGAGGGGGAGGGGGAGGGGAGGGGTTTGTGAGGTCTCGCATTAAAAAAAAATTGTGGCAAAAAAAAAAACAAACAAAAAAAAAAACGCATCCTTACTGGTGCCATGAGATCTTCAGCAGGAGATTTTTTGTTTTGTCCCCTTCATAAGTTTTGTGGCTTTGCCATTCAAGACTGGAGTGTCCCAACAGGAATCAACGTGGTGTTCTCTGCTCTCTCTCTATCTATCTCACGTCTGGATGCATAGATTTAAATTAATGAATTCAATTGTAAAAAAAAAACAAAAAAACTAAACAAAAAAAAGATGACAAAAAAATGGCTTGTTAAAAAGAATCATAAAAAATTACCTCCGATTAGTTGTAAGCGTAATTTTTGTTTCTTTTCTTTTATTTTTTTGTTGTTGTTTCTTTTTTTTGCCCCCCCCTCTCTGAACGAATGGAGTGCTTTTTATTTTCTTACATAGGTTCTATTGGTGGCGGAAGACGTCTGTACGACGAGCAGGTCTTTGCTGACTCAAGGTCCATTTGTTATAAATGAATTCTATTAAAAAAATGTAAGTGTTATGAATTAGAGTCTCACTCTTCTTCTGTAGTCTCATCATCATGGCACGGCGATCGATCGCAGCTTATAGTTCTGTTCTAGTGACCCGAAGGTCGGGACATGCTGCTAACCCTGAACCGTTCAGCTTCTGACACACTTCTAGGTAAGTTTCTTGGGATAAAATTGCCTATAGAAGGTACAATGGATATAAAAGGTTTACACACCCCTGTTCAAATGGCGGGGTTTTTTTTCTAAAGTAAAAGAACTAAGCTCAATCATGTCTAAACTTTAGCCATCTTTAACGTTAAATTTGCAAAGCGTTCAAATGAAATGAGAAAAAAAAAATATATATATATATATATTTTTTAAAAATTCTATCAGTGTGGCACGATTAGCAATCTTTCTTCCAAAAACATTCTAAAGCCATCAGATTGTGCAGACATTTCCTGTGCACAGCCCTCTGGCATTCAACAACCTAGATCTTCTTTTGTTAAGTTCATTCCTTTGGTGCCCAAGTTCTGGCTGAAGGAAATCAGCCCGAAAGCATGACGCTGCCACCACCGTGCTTCACCGTGGGCACGGTGATCATGTGGTGATGTGCTTTTATTTTACACCAAACCTTTTGCTAGTATGGAAATATACCTTTTGGAATTGGTCTCATCAGATCGTAACACATTTTGTCACATGGTTTGGGGTGATTTAGTTGAACTTGGATCTTTTTTGTCAGAAAGGGCTTCCGTCTAGCCGACCTACCCCAAAACCCAGAAATGTGAAGAATACAAGGGATTGTTATCACATGCAGAGAATAATCACTACGTATTTTTTGTCAAATATTCCTGCAGCTTCTTTAATGTTACTGTAGGCCTCTCAGCAGCCTCCCTGGTTTGGTCTCGTCCTTTTATGAACTTTGGAATGGACGTTCTTGGTGATGTCACTGTGGTGCTCCATTTTCTCCACTTGTTGACGATGGCCTTCACAATGTTTCATGGTACATCTAATGTTTTGGATATTCTTATATACTCCTCTCGTGATTGATTCCTTTTGACACGTGAGATACCATGCATGCTTTGTAAGCGGACCATGGCTTCAAAAGTCGGAGGAAACCAAGAAGATCTGAAGAAACTCCTACAGAAACAGCCGGTCTTTTCAGAATAATTTCACAGATGACCGCAGTATGATAATTACTTTTGAACATGAGATTGAATGTGATTGGGTCATTCTGAATAAAGCGACACCGACAATTATAAAAGGGTGTGCAGACTTATACAACCAGGTTATTGTAACATTTTCGTATTTTTTCCTTAAAATGTTTGATTGTTTCTCTCATCATGTTCATATGTTCCGATTTCACACCGAGGCTAAATAATGTTCTGACATGACTTATCTTAGTTTCAATAGTTTTACGTCAAAAAGAATGCCATTTTATCAGGGGTGCGTAGACTTTTTATACCCACTGTATAATTGTAAATGGTTCTCCAGGTTCGGCTTTTCTTCAGCACAGAGATGTACATGTACAAATCCATTCTGATCAAAACGTGAATAAAATTCACCTGGTGGAAACGACAATTCCACTGAAAAGGAAAGGATATGTGGCATGAAGGATATTTTTATTAGCTGCTTTATTAGACGTATTTATGAGCCTTGGTACTGTGGGCCAATAGAAAATGGATTACTTTTGTCTATTTAGTCCTGACTGTTGCTTGGTGCACATCTGAAAAAAATACATATTATTATTATTGTTATTATTAATAATAATAATAATAATAATAATAATTAAAATGTCTCATCCACTTTACCGCTTTTGTGGTAAAATTCTGTTTTTCATCTTTGCTGGGATTTTCTTCTCAGAAATTCTTCTTGTGTGATCTAACACTGAAGATAGAAAGAATGTGAAGCTGAATATTTTATATAAAAGTTCAAACTAGAAAATAAAGATAAAAATACATTCATGAGTTGGATGGTTCGATGGTAAGCTTAAATTGCAAAGCAGAAATATACCTGACAAAAAATGTCCTTCTCCCCTCCTTCTGTTGTCTTCAATAAGGGCAGTAATTGCCACGATGGCCATCAATAAAGCGCTTAAAAATTATATATATATATATATTAGCTACGCACTACCCTCTGTTAGCTCACACTGATGGTTCAGTGTTTTCTTAAGTTTACTTAGTTTAAATTAAGGAACTAAGTTGAGTAACTGGACAGAGCAATCGATATTACAAATGATTTCGAGCGAAATCAACATGGAATTTAGTGTCTTGAACTTTAATATTCTAAGTGTAATAACTGCAAAGTAATTGATGGTACAATACATTTTAAGTGTTAGTGCATAAAACTTAAAATAATTGTTGGAAGGGCTGGGATCTTTTAGGTTAAGTACACTTAAGTTATCGAGTAAACATTACTTATTATTATTATTATTATTATTTTATTTACTTTATTTTATTTTTTAAGGCAACCATTTTCCTAGAATTTTTAAGTAAAATCAACTTATCCGGGTTTACAGTCTCCTGTTGTTAGGGTAAAGTTGACCCTAAATGCCCCTCCTGGCCTTCGCATATAATTCGATCAGATTAGAATAAACAGATTCATTCAGAATGATGAAATCCACATCCGCTGAGCTTTATTTACTTGGCAAAAATATTTATCCATGTGAGACAGAATCCAAGCCAAAAACCGAGTGATTTAGGGTTTAGGCGTTTTGCTCAAGGGACCAAGAGTGGCTCTCAGGCATTGCTGGGATTAGAATTTTCAACCTCCCATTTCCCCAAAACCGTACAGAGCACACTTTTAGTATTTCAGCAGTAATATTGGCCTCTGCCATTCCTTGTGTCTGAAGGCACTTGATATATATACACACAGCACAACTGTACACTTCTCAGGCAGACATAAACCTTTCGCAAGAACTTACATCAACTTTCGCACCTTCAGAGGTGTGGGACTGCGGAGGTTTTACGCTTCCTCTACAAGTTTCCACAACCGAAAATGTCTCAGGTTTTCTCAACAGCTGAAGGCAAATTTATACATAGCTCATCATACATTTATGTCTACACGCTGATTTACACTGATGTACGTCTACACACGTTTGCTCCGTGTTTGATATATGAACGTCTCTTACAGACACGATTGGACCATGTTTTCTCACTTTAGATTGTTTTATGTTGTACACATCCTACACAGAGAGAGAGAGAGAGAGAGAGAGAGAGAGAGAGAGAGAGAGAGAGAGAGATGTGGGCTCAAAGAAAAACAAACACTAGAGGAAGATGGTGATGGAGAAAGCAAGCGGAGGAGGAACAGACCGATGAAGAGTGAGAGAAAGAGTGAGTGCAGCATTAGCCTGAAGGTTAATATCACTTTGTCTGCTACAAGCCAGTGACCCAGTATCACCTTCTCCACTAACTGACCATCTGCTCGCTCTATTCAGTTAGGAGACAGAGAACATTATTGGCTGTAATACAACATTGCCAAAATGTATGAAGTACTTTTCCATTGTGAAATACCTTGACAATTATCGTGCAGGGTCTCGATCCTGAGCTCAGGTTACTGCTTGTGTTGAGTTCTCCTCATGTTTGTATGGGTTTCCTCTGGTTTTTCCAGTTTCCAACCACCTCCCAAAAACATTCTGCGAGATGGTCTGTCTATGCTAAATTGCTCCTAGATCTGAATAAAGATCTGACTGGTGTATTCCCAAATCACACCCAGTGTTCCCGGGATAAGCTCCAAACTCTGAAGTTGTTTCCGAAGACGAATGAATGAAGAATTGGATTTGACCAGAACTGGGCACCAAAAGGGGCACCATCTACAAATAGGGAACAATGCTCTCCTATCTCTCTCTCATTCTCTCACGAACCTGGAATAAACACAGCCACATACCGAAGCAACAATGACTTGCTTTTATAGTACATAGTATGGAATACAGAGCTGTCCATTCATCTTCCAGTCAAACACAAATGGTACTGATGCGTAGAGTCATTTTAACCTGAAGTGATGAAAATCACTTGCTTCAAGGGATACATCTAAACATGTTATTAAAGGGACTAAATCACAAATATTTAAGCACCAATGCCACAAACATTTACGCACCATTGTTAGTAACATTAAGGACTAGACTTGGCAGTCCACGGCAGAGGCATCTCTGTTGACGCCGTCGACCTCAAGTTTGACTAGTTTGTGTCCGTTTTGCTGGGCTAATCTAATACCAGCTAGCTAGAACTAGCACATGTACCTCACTAACACCTCAAAGTTGCTAAAATTCATTTATGTTTAACAAGAGTTTTCTTCTGTTTTTGTATTTTTATTTATATATATATATATATATATATATATATATATATATATATATATATATATATATATATACACACACACACACACACACACACACACACATACACACACACACTGTATCTCACAAAAGTGAGTACACCCCTCAAACAGCAAATTTAAACTGTTACACAAGCTGTACACTCACTACTTTACATTGTAGCAAAGTGTCATTTCTTCAGTGTTGTCACATGAAAAGATATCATCAAATATTTACACAAATGTGAGGGGTGTACTCACTTTTGTGAGATACAGTATATCTCATACCAAATTGTTTCAGAAATTCTAACAAAAGCTAAGATTCAAAAAATGTAAACACAAAATACAGTTTTTAAATGATAATGTTATTTATTTAAGCAAAATGTTATCGAATGCCAACTGTGTGAAAATGTATTTAACTCCGTAGTTACTAATTCCACAATGAAACTGCATTCATAATGGGGTTCAGCTGGACTAGACGCAACCAGACCTGATGACTGCAAACCCTGTTCAATCACATCTACACTTAAATAGAGCTGTTTCAACAGCATGAAGTTGGTTAAAAGGTCTTACCCAGTAGCACGCTATGCTAAAATTGAAATAAATTCCAGAAATGATGAGGAAGAAGGTGATTGAAATACATCAGTCTGAGAAGGGTTACAAAGCTGTTTCAAAGGCTCTGGGACTCCAAACAACCACAGTGAGAGCCGTTATCTCCAAATGGAAAAGCTCTTCCCAGAAGTGGCCGACCTTCCAAAATTCCTCCAAGGGAACAACAATGACCCATCCAGGAAGTCACAAAAGAGCCAAGGACAACATCAATGGAACGACAGGCCACTCTCACATCAATAAAGGTCACTGTTCATGACCACTATCAGAAAGACTCTGTGCAAAAATGGCATTCATGGGAGAGTGGTGATTTGAAAACCACTGCTAACCCAAAAGAACATTAAGGCTGGTCTGCATTTCGCTGAAGCACACCTTGATGATCCTCAAACCTTTTGGGAGAATGTTCTGTGGATTGAGGAATAGAAAGTGGAACTGTTTGAAAGACAGGTGTTTCCATCTGGCGTAAACCAACCACAGAATTCCACAAAATCATCATCATACCTACAGTGAAGCATGGTGGTGGCAGTGTGATGGTGTGGGGATGCTTTACTGCTTCAGGACTTGGACAACTTGCAGTAATTGAGGGAAACATGAATTCTGCTCTCTACCAGAAAATCCTAAAGGAGAATATCCGGTCTTCAGTCCGTAAGTTGAAACTCAAGTGCAACTGGATTATGCAGCAAGAAAACGATCCAAAGCACAGGAGTAAATCCGAGTCCTAGAAGTAAATGAAAGACTGATCTCCAGTTATCAGAAGCATCTGATCGCAGTTATTGCTGCTAAAGGTATTAAAATATAAGGGGTAATTAGTATTTTCACATTGTTGATAGGTGTTGGATAACTTTTTATGCTTCAATTCAAATAATAATAATAAAAACTGTATTGTGTTTATTAAGGCCGCCTTTGTTGTATTTTGTTTGAAAATCTAAAACAATTTAATATGAGATTTACACAAAGCCTCGAGCAACACTGCACACTCTGTAACTCCATGAGACTCCCAAACACCCCCAGTCAAGGTGCTGTGTGAGCATATACTATGGTGTGCTTTTGACCTCCGAACCTGCTGTGTCAATGTTCTGGCGATGGCCATGTCGACAAATCCATCAGCTAATCAAAAATAAACAGCCAGAGCAGCAGAAAGCGAATGTTGTTACGCTCTCCTCACTTCCCAAAGAGACCTGGCTAAAAACAAACCCATTAAAGCGAAGTGAACAAAGGGAGTCAGCACTTCGGCTCCGGCTGAGTAGAACACTGAAGGGACCCCTGCAATGAGGAACTCTATTTCACACACGGTTAATGGGAAATGTGGAACACAGAACCAGAGGGTAAACTGTCATCAACTTGTACAGTATTTGCAGCAGTGGGTTTTCTCCATGGGGTCATTTTAGTCGATGTGTCGCTTCACCTTTTAAGACATAGTAGAGTGAGTAAGTGTTATAGCTGCTGGACATCGAGATATCCGGGCTCGAGTTTTTAAAAGTAAATGCCTTTTCACACCAAATCAGATTTTTGTTAAAGGATGCAGAATGCAAGTAAAATTACTGCCTCACAGCTCCAAGGTCCCTGATTCAATCCCGAGTTTGGGTGAGTGTCTGGATGAAGTTTGACATGTTCCCCATGTGTAGGTTTCCTCTGGGTTCTGGATTCCTCCCAAAAACACGCCAGTGGGTGGATTGTTACCATAACTTACCTTGTAGTTGGGGTGGTACCCTCAAAGGTACACCTTGGTACCTTTTACCTAATATGTTGCACATAGACTACTGTTAAAACTGTACTCTAGTAATTATAGTCCATTTATGCACCGTACATTTCTATATGATTTTCTAGGTCTGAATGAGCGTGAGTATTGTGTCCTGTGATGGACTGGGGTACCATTCAGGGCCACACCCTAGAATGGAATGAAGTACTATTGTGGAGAACTTGGGCTGGGGTTCTGGGAGGCTTCTGCACTCCATTGGAGAGTGTTGAGTAAGAGATGTCGAGATGATGAGTATGGAAACTTCATCACAAGTTGAAAAAGTAAGAGATGGGAATTTACAGTGCCTTGCGAAAGTATTCGGCCCCCTTGAACTTTTCAACCTTTTGCCACATTTCAGGCTTCAAACAAAGATATAAAATTTTAATTTTTTGTGAAGAATCACCAACAAGTGGGACACAATTGTGAAGTGGAACGAAATCTATTGGATATTTTAAACTTTTTTAGCAAATAAAAAACTGAAAAGTGGTGCGTGCAAAATTATTCGGCCTCTTTACTTTCAGTGCAGCAAACTCACTCCAGAAGTTCAGCGAGGATCTCTGAATGATCCAATGTTGTCCTAAATGACTGATGGTGATAAATAGAATCCACCTGTGTGTAATCAAGTCTCTGTATAAATGCACCTGCTCTGTGATAGTCTCAGGGTTCTGCTGAAAGCGCAGAGAGCATCATGAAGACCAAGGAACACACCAGGCAGGTCCGTAATACTGTTGTGGAGAAGTTTAAAGCCGGATTTGGATACAAAAAGATTTCCCAAGCTTTAAACATCCCAAGGAGCACTGTGCAAGCGATCATTTTGAAATGGAAGGAGTATCAGACCACTGCAAATCTACCAAGACCTGGCCGTCCCTCCAAACTTTCAGCGCAGACAAGACGAAGCGAGATGCAGCCAAGAGGCCCATGATCACTCTGGATGAACTGCAGAGAACTACAGCTGAGGTGGGAGAGTCTGTCCATAGGACAACAATCAGTCGTACACTGCACAAATCTGGCCTTTATGGAAGAGTGACAAGAAGAAAGCCATTTCTCAACGTTTGGTGTGACGTTTGGTGTGTCTCCCAGGTGGCTTGTGGCAAACTTTAGACGAGACTTTTTATGGATATCTTTGAGAAATGGCTTTCTTCTTGTCACTCTTCCATAAAGGCCAGATTTGTGCAGTGTACGACTGATTGTTGTCCTATAGGGACGGCCAGGTCTTGGTAGATTTGCAGTGGTCTGATACTCCTTCCATTTCAAAATGATCGCTTGCACAGTGCTCCTTGAGATGTTTAAAGCTTGGGAAATCTTTTTGTATCCAAATCCGGCTTTAAACTTCTCCACAACAGTATTACGGACCTGCCTGGTGTGTTCCTTGGTCTTCATGATGCTCTCTGCGCTTTCAACAGAACCCTGAGACTATCACAGAGCAGGTGCATTTATACAGAGACTTGATTACACACAGGTGGATTCTATTTATCACCATCAGTCATTTAGGACAACATTGGATCATTCAGAGATCCTCGCTGAACTTCTGGAGTGAGTTTGCTGCACTGAAAGTAAAGAGGCCGAATAATTTTGCACGCACCACTTTTCAGTTTTTTATTTGCTAGAAAAGTTTAAAATATCCAATAGATTTCGTTCCACTTCACAATTGTGTCCCACTTGTTGGTGATTCTTCACAAAAAATTACAATTTTATATCTTTATGTTTGAAGCCTGAAATGTGGCAAAAGGTTGAAAAGTTCAAGGGGGCCGAATACTTTTGCAAGGTACTGTATATGACGTTATCCAGGAAGAAGGCGAGGCCTCAGGTGTGGTCTTCTTCTCCGTAAACACACACTATGTCAATCCTATGTAGATCCAATAAGGAGATCTGTGGTGTTCATTATTTTATACTTTATACGTCTATCTACAATTTCATTCCCAATATAGTGCACTCTGACCCACAAGCTAGTCCATGAACATTGTGTATGCGAGTGTGTGTAGTTTGCGCAGTCTATCGATACACAGTTTAAGTTGCTGAACCACAGGACAGAGACATGTTGAGCGAGTGTGTGAAATGAATAACGCGCCCGCTGTAGCAAGTCATTCATCCTTACACACACTTTCTTCCATTCACCCCTTGCAGACAGCAGCAAATTCCATTTTCCTCTCGGAACGTGGTCTCCTACCGGAGGCACCGAAGCGTTAAAAATATAGCCGAGTCATTTAGAAACTATTTTTCGCACCTTCAGCTTTCTGAATGTTCTGGGAAGGGTCGCTGTGTCACGCTGGAAGATTCCTATTACACACGACTGCAGAAGACTCTGGGGAAGGATAGCTGATGACACAATGAAAGTGGTGAAAGTAGTGAATAATACAGACTCGAACGGTGCATTTGGCGGACTTTTAGAGGTAGCACTGGGAAAGTGAGATATGTAGTGTACTATCAAAGCTCAGATGACCACTAAAAAATGAAGTGTGGAATGTTGGACACCATTCGGAGTCTATATAGCAAAAGGGGTGGAGCCATTAGAGGATGCCTAATGGAGGACACGCTGAGCAAGAACCACACACCCGATACTTCCTGACTATTATCTTCTGTGGACATGTCCCAAACCACATACCCTATTAATTTATCTGCTACTGACGTTTCACTATCCACAGTCCACTCTGGGTGTGTCTCAGTCTGTACATCATGTGCATTAGAGACCATATTAACACCGAAACGAACATCTCCATGTCCAACTGGTTGACTGAGGGTGTCGTTATGACACCGATATAAATGTCACTCTATCATCAATCAACTGCCCCAAAACAGCAATGCAAAACACCTTACCATCAACAGGCCACTGTAGAAGCATCCGAAACCCCCCAGACACACACACACATCATAATATCAGCCACACAAAAACCTCGACACATATCAGTACACTGTGGGCACGTCTCAAACCTCACAAATTATTAATGTAGACCACATAAACAGCAAAAGAAACACCTCACTGTCAACAACGAGGAACAAGGACGTGAAGATGCAGTTCAGAATACAAAATGGTGCACTTCCAAAGCAGTGCACTCTATTGTATAGTAGAAACTTAATTAAAAAGTCAGACACACAGACTCTTTTTTTTTTTCCTTTTTTTTTTTTCCTTCCATGGTCTATAGTTAGCTAATTGGATGGATTTCGATAGGCTTTGTTTTGATAAGTTGATTGCCCAAAACAATTACCATTATGGACTGAATTGTTTAAAACGCATTCCCAGTGAATTCATCACCGGTTTCTAAAATAAAGTTCCACGTGTCAGCGCCACTGCTCTGAGAAACGTCTGTAAAGCTCAAGAGTTGGTATTCAATTTGTTGGACTCATGCAGTACCATGCAATGCTCCATTGGTATAGTGCACTCTATGGAGTGTCCAGTAGAGTAGAGCTATATTTAGGATTCTGACTGAGTCAAGTCTGTAGCATTTTCCATAATCTTGTTGTTTTTTAGTCTTCTTAAAAACACCAAAAAATGTTGGACCTCTTTCGTTGGATTGCATCCAACTTGTTCCTAATTGTATAATACTGTACATTATCTGGGGTGTCCAGTACTTGATTAGCTAGAGTGTGGAATAAAATTGGAGAACATTCCACGCTGGTTAGCCAGCTAGGCTAGCAGTTACATCAGAAAACACAGAAAGGGTATGAAATAATTCTTGCCTGCTTGATTAAAATGAGTGTGAGCACAGCTGCGATGCTTGTTTAAAAGGCAAAAATAGGAGGATTAGCAAAAAAATAAAAAACAACTAGCTAACATTAGTGGCATTTAGCTAACTTGATTCCAGTTTTTGTAGCAATTTGCTACTGCACAAATAATCCTAGTGGATCTGTCACTGAATAGAACTGTAAATGAACTATAATAGTATATATAGTCATTAGCTGCTGGGGTAAAAACAGAGAACATAACTTAAAATGGCTGAACAGGAATGCTACACAAAATATAAACAAAACTTATATATACTGTATGTAACTGGTTGTAGTCTGCGTTGTGTGTTTTCTTCTGACCAAATAAGTAGGCGTTCGGCAACTGGATCGAATCTTTGTTTAGCGATAACACAAATAAGCAGACTCTTTGAGTGAATCGCCCTTATAACGTGCTCTACAAAATAAACATGATGTACGATGGTCACCATGTGCTCTCAATTCCACATAAAAAAAAATATATATATATATATATATAAAAATACAAAAAAATGACTCAAAAAGGAGGGTAAAACAACCTAAATAATCACACAGGTAAGTAAAATAACATTATACACACAAATTAAAATGAGTATATATGTATATAACTGATGATTTAAATAAAGCTGAATCAAGATTATCGAGAACTCAAAATTAAACTTACCGCTCCCATTCAATTGCAATGCAAAAGGGAAGAGGAGGAGCCAAAATAGGAAATTACATAGACCAATGGCAATCATGACAATTAAAAGGGAAAGTACTCACACAAGTAGGTAGCTACATCAGCTATACATTTCCTTTTGTGTTATTCTACATATTAAATGTATGGAATCCTTTCCATACCTGTTAGGGTGTGTGTGTGTGTGTGTGTGTGTGTGTATATATATATATATATATATATATATATATATATATGTGAGTGTAAATGTTGTGAGAGTCTATAGAATCAAACATTGGTTGTTTTTGCCAGCATTACTAGACAGAACGGATAGTTAACTGCTCATTAATTAGCTGAAGGGAATCAGGTGTGTTAAAGCAGAGCAGCTAATCTAGGCAGTCCTTCAGCTCTGGATTCTGACACCAATGTAATTGTCACCTTTTTATAAACATACATTCAACCATTTAGTCTCTGCAGATGAAAACATGACCTGGGGTGAGACTGGAAAGTCTGGAGGCAGAGATATAGCATGGAGAGAGAAACAGCAGGATTGAGGCAGATTGTTAGAGGAGAAATAACAGGAGAAACCGAGCCTGCAGAGCGGAGGAGTGGATGTGCCGGGTGAAACATGGTGGAAGATGATTGACGTGAAGCGACAGGTGCCAGGAACGTCACACCTTCACCTGAAGAGGCTCGACGGATTAGACAGGTGAGACAGATGGCTGAGCTTTATGATATAAAAACACTAGTGCAGGGAATGGAGGTGCTGTGGAAACATGCTGCATGAGGTACACATTCACAATCTCTTGATGTTTGCCATTATTCCAAGTGATAATCATTGTCCTCTCTGAATTTACTTAAGCTTCAAATAATAGGTGGCTTGCTTAGGATTTAAGTTAAGTTGTGGGTGGGAAAAGTCCTCTGGAGCTTGTTGAGAAATTGGACATTGCAGTGAGAAATCTTCCATCAGCTGTGCAAGTTCAAAACTTTGTGCACTGCGTCAATTTTTCCAGCCTCTAAATTTGCCACAGACGTACAGTACATTGCAGTACCTCTGGATATATTGAGTGCGTCTTTGTATGTATGTGGGTGGGTGGGTGTTTTTATATAGGTATAGTTTATAGAGTAGGTTGCAGAACTGGTAAAAAATATATATATATATACTGCAACATTATCCATAGAGGTTTAGTTACACTATAGTGGAACAAGCCATGTGTCAAATTCATGGCTGACAAATTACTAACAAAAACGGTTACTTTATATACGTGTGCAGTGTTTTTAGATGATTTAGGATTTAGTTATGTGATTTAATACTTGTTGTCCTACAGTGCATAAGGGAACTCAAGGGAAGATGCTTGTAGTAGATGAGTACCAAGACTGCCATGGCTACTGATGACGAATGCTTGACACTTGGTGGTGGTCATCTCCTGCTCAAAACTATAACTGTAATTGTGATGTGCATTTACAATGAGAAATATATAACGGGTCGCACTGAATTTCCAGTGACAATTGAATAATGGTTTATTCACCCTATATCTAAAAAAAAAAAAAAAAAAGGAGAAAGAAAGTGTCTCAGTTTACTTTTTTTTTTTTTTTTAACCGGCCAATGAGCAAGAGAGGAGTACCACTTCCACGTTCATGGTTGATAAACTCATACTGTAAAAATGTGACCGAAAAACGCGAACCCAGAAGACCTGAAACTGTAAATTGAAAAGGAAAGAGAGATCAATAACACGTTTTACACCAATACAAATACAGATACGAATATTAAGCACAGAATTTTATTTTCCAGAACGCTGGCCAGAAAGGGTTCCACAGAGTAGTAGGGTTCATAGTTAATCAAACAAACAAACAAACAAACCAAAAAACCAGAAAAAGAAGCCTTTGAGGTTAGGCGACGCCCACTTCCGGTTAAAACTGGTAAGATACGGAATCAGTACTGATATTGAATTAATACTGATTCATTCAACTTAAAAGCTCGATCTCTTCATTTACGATGGCATCGTGTATATTGACCAGCGATATGAAATAAGCATGAGATGAGCGCTAGCTTCTAATCCGCATCGACGAGCCAGGAGGTTCACCATTTAATTGAGTGGCTTGTGAACTTCAGCATCCCTCACATTCCCTCACCCATCTCCCAGTTTTAATACTACAGTATTAAAACTGTCCTTCTCTGACACTGTTTTCCTTCTCGTGATGAGTTTCTCTGACTTGAAGTTTGAGGTCATAACACCCCACGCACACTCATTATAGCAACCGGACATCGCTCTCTTTCTTTCCCTTTTGATAAAGCACACCCAATTTCCCAAGACGTCCTCTTCATTTTTGCAGTCCGCTCCACTGGTGCATACGGAGAAGGAATCATCAGGCCGGTATGGCCAGTATAAACTTTCCTTTATAGATTCGCATCTAATAAAGAAGGGAAAGTTATTATACAAATGGCTAATGCAGGCTCGCAGAGGGAATATGAATGGGAGGAATTTAATTGACATGAGACAATAGTAATAAAATAAGGTTTCTATATTTCTAGGGATGCTGTATAACGAGGTTTTTACAACTTAAGAGCTTTTTAATGAGACGTGTATAAAGAATAGACTCTCTGTTCGCCAAGACGAGACTTTCCACAGAGTTCTGCAGAGAAGCCAATTTATTTAAAAAAAAAAAAAAAAATCCCTTTCATGTCAGAATAACTGGTGTTTAAATAAGAGCTCTTGGGATTTAGCCCCATCTTGGGGACAGCTCCATGACACGAGGGCATGTATGGACATGTCCAATAAAAGAACTTTACTCCAATGCAACCATGGGAAGAAGAAAAAAAAATTGTTTGGTCACATATTTCACCATGAAATCCTATAAAAGGGGGTTCGTGGGATGGTTAAGGCTTCTTAAAAACTTGTTACATCAATACATATAACCAACCTAATTCCAAACACTCGACATGAATCTGAATTTCGCTAACTAACTAGCTACGTAATTAACTTGAACAGATACTCGGTCATTTCGTAGCTTGTAACATCCAGAAAGCAAAGCTATGTAATAATGCTACACTGTACCCTATTGAGATATATATATATATATATAGGCTCACTGTAAAAACTCATGTTAACGCATAGTCGGTAGTTTCCTAGCTAGCAACAAGAAAGCAAAGCTAGGTGATGAACACTTCAAGCTAATCCTGACTAGCGTATCAAGGCTATCGTTACCAAATGCCCAGTTAAGCAAATGATGATGTAAATCTAAGCTACAAGCGTGTGTAACTTTTAGTGAAAGTTAAATAAATGGTGACTTCATGTCTGATTATCGCGAGAATATCGAAGGAACGACAAGTGGATATACTGAGTTTGTCAATTTTCTTATCAAGGTTTGGCTAATCTTGCGTCAGCTTGGGTAATCTGTTAGCATTTAAACTCACTGTAACGTGAACACACATCTTTTCAAAACAGACTCGCTCTAGACAAAAAAGATCATAATAGTAAAGAAGAAGTGGAAAAAAAAAATATCAACTCCAAGCTAAATGTCTAAACTGATTATGTATGGATCATACAACCTCACGCTGGTGTGTAAAACTGGGATCCAGGTGTGAGCACAGATATTAATTAACCCCTGGAATGAGAATGGGAGCGAGACATATGAGCTTTTCTCAAGTGGTTTGTGATTTAAATGACCGCTAAACCCAGCTTGTGTGGATCTGCTAATCGTGATTAGGATAAAGCTCGTGAGCTAACGTACGAACGTTGACCCATTCGAACGTCTGGATATTTCCTCTGTGAGAATCACGTGGAGTAAAAATGGTTTTAAGAGAGATTGACCAAGCTTAATGGGTAAGGTTAGGTTTAAGGCTGGGTTGCCAGATCACATTAGTTAACCCTAGAGAGAGAGAGAGAGATATGACTCATGTTCTTCATATCAGATTAAACAAAGGTAGTCACTAGCATCAAAATAGTTTCATGTTTTCATAATGGTAAATATACTCTATGGTCCCAGTGCTAATTAGCTAGCTACACAACTGTAAGCTGTAGTCCATCCTCTATTTTCTTCCATGCCGCATCCCTTTTGGTCCCGTCATGACACAAGTACGATGAGACATTCTGTCTGCTCCCACAATTCAACAAACCGCTCTTCTTTTAAATCTAATATCTTTTGTTTATCTTTCACCATTGCCACTAAAGTGTTTTAGCTGTCCCGTGAGTTTGGTGTAATCATGCGCCGCACCCCTATTGGTGGATTTGTAGACGAGTGCCGTAGCAGCGCTCGTATTCGGAGATTTTCTGACACTGCAAGAACTTGGTCATCTCTTGTCTTTGGTCGCAGTGGCGCTAAATCAGCCACCAGTGAGCACGTTTAATACGTTTTAAGAACACAGTTCTCGTCTCTCAAACCAAAGATTATGCTTTGGATTGTACAATTGTTCCTGCGAACGCAGAATCTACGGAAGTATTTTGCAGACTATTTTCAAAACGAATTGCAAATTGTAAACATCGTATACTCCCAATCCCGACACTGATCGACGTGTTTCTGTAACAGGCGTCAGAAATGCAAAAGCAAAGGGAATTGTGATTTCCATTTGAATTTTGGCAGGCTCCATATGCGATGCCGAGGAAGTCAACGGGGATGTTGCTATAGCGATTTCGATATGACATGGTCATGACTCCTAAGACATGGGAAATGCAACTGCAAATAGACTTCCTGTTGAAATTCGACGGCACGTTTGTGTAAATGAAAAATGCAAACGGTATTCTAAAACGATCCGCATTTTCATTTGAATGTCGTTACAGTTCATGCGTCCACAAATGAAGAAGGCAATAGCAAACACGATTTGTGATCAGTTTTGAAAATAGTCCGCAAAGTACTTCCATAAATTTCGGGCTGAATATCGTCGGTGTAAACTCAGCTTATTTCAACATGTCTGAAAAACGAAATCTTTCTTCCTTAAAGGAATAGTTTGCAGAATTTAATTTACCGCAAATGTACTGAAATGGAGCTAGGATGCTTATGCGGTTGCCAAGTAATGGGAGTCGGCCTCACCCAAAAGAGTTTTATACTTTCTTCAAATTACATAGCTCAGCTAACATTTATTTTTGTACATTTTTACTTCAATTACACTGAATTTCAGATTGGTTTATGATTGGCAAACTTTTGTTATAGCTTTTAGCTACATGATGCACATTTGCTTTGCATCTCTGGGGGTTGGGGGTTCGAATCCCACCTCTGCCCTATTTTCATGGAGCTTGCATGTGCTCCCTGTGCTTCAGGGGTTTCGTCAGGGTACTCTGGTTTCCTCCCGCAGTCCAAAGACATGTGTTGTTGGCTGATTAGGCATTTCGAAATTGTGTGAATGTCTGTGTGATTGTGCCCTGCGATGGGTTGGCACCCCGTCCAGGGTGTCCCCTGCCTCGTGCCCTGAGTTCCATAGAATGGGCTCCAGGCCCATAGCCATCCAGGCTTAATGGCAGGTGTGGAGCTGGCGTTCTGCTCCGCTTGTTCTTCTGTCCTGAAGCTTGGCTGAAGCTTTGGACCGAGCCTTTAGTGAGATTGCTCTAATGAGAGCTGGCACAGGGAGCAGCTTGGCACGCACATACACACTGATGAGGGTATCAATCATCGGGGACAGACTGCTGCCATGCTAATGTCAAACAGAGAGAGGGGATAGTTTTAGAACGAGAAACAGGCTAACTTTAAGAGCTCCATTTAGCACCAAATCCCTCAAAATTCATGCCATGTTTGCTCACTTCCTGTAGATTGATTTTGAAGTGCTCTGGAGTTCACTCGGAAGCGGACCAAGGCTGGTGAGGTCTGCAACCGGTGGTTTTGTTCCCCACCCGAGGGCTATTGCTGTGGAAAAACACACCAGCATTCAATTCAGATGAACTAAAAGTTGAGTATGCATTACAAGTACGAAAAGATATGACAAATGCCCAGAAAGATGAAGAGAGACAAGGAGAAGGTCAGAAATAAATCGAGAGAGCCGTAGGACTTGTGAAGCAGACACACTGAGGAGATTGCATTGTCTCAGGTGCTCATAAACATCTCTGGTAAAAAATTACTTCCTGTTGTTCGCCGTATCTGAGAGCAAGGTGGCATTTCAGAGAAAGCTGGCGTGACTGAAGATCTGTGGAGGAACAGGCGGTTTGAGAAATTAACTTGTAGCACAAATAATGCAGCAGAGATGAGAGAACATTTCCATGGTGTAAATGCCCAACATTCACAGAGCAGCGAGAATACACACATTAACTCCTATTGGCATTGACAGGCGGTGAGGGACTCGAGTCAGAGAGGAGAAACAAATGGGAAGGAGGCTGAGTGTGAAACAGGGAAGACGAGATGCGGAGAGAATGTGGATAGAGAGAACGAGGCCGCAAAGAGAAGAGAGAAACAGAAAGGAGACTTCAGTGCATATATTCATGTTTGTCTGTTTTACATTTTTTGGTGAAGGGAAGAAAGGAAGAAAGTGGATGGATGGGTGGATTGCTCAAAGAAATAAAGAATTAGTGGTGAAAGAGAAAGAAAGAAAGAATTAAGAGAGAAATAAATGAGGGGGAGGGCAAGGAAAGAAGTGGGTGGGTGGATGGATGGATTGCTGAAGGAAATAAAAGAAATAGTGGTGAGAGCGAGAAAGGAAGAGAGAGAAAAAGAAAGGAATGAAGAAAGAAAGTGGATGATGGATGGATGGATTGCTCAGAGAGAGAAACAGTGGAGAATGAAAGAAAGGAGAGATAGGAAGAAATACAGATAAGAAAGAAAGAAAAGAAAGACAAAAAGAAAGTGGATGGATTGCTCAAAGAGAAAGAAAACGTGGTGGATAAATGGAGCGGTAGGAAGAAATGCAGATAAAGAATGATGAGAGAGTGGTAAAAGAGACAAAAAAAAGAAAGTGAAGTAAGGATGGATAGATGGATGACTTGACATTGTGTAGGTCCCCCTTGTGCCTCCAAAACCGTTCGGACCCATCAAAGCATGGACTCCACAAGACCTCTGAAGGTGTTCTGTAGTATCTAGCACCAAGACGTTCGCAGCAGATCCTGGAGGAAACCAGAGAACCCAGAGGAACCCCATAGAACATTTACTAGAGATTTTTAATGTTGATAAAAAAAAATAATAAACTCAGAAGGAATCATTACTAATTTATGAAGTACAGTTATACTGATTTGTGAATATGGGCTTCATGTAATATGCTATATGAAATTACTCTATGTATTCTGGGGGAAAAATAGAAACATTTATTTTTAATGAACCCTTCCATGCATGCTCTGTCTTTTTTCTAATTCCTTTTAATCTCCGAACCCTATTGGGATTAGACGTAGCGGTGAGACTCTGAGGTGTTCCTCCTTGACATATGCGCTGCCATGTCGGTTTAGGAGTCACAGCGTTCTGAAGCTGTTCTGTAGACACAAGCACATGATTTATTTTGATTAGCCGAGGCCCGGCCCAGATGGCTGGGTTTGGGGAATGATCGGAGCTCCACAGTGTCCCATGGTTAGCGGAAGGTCAATTCTTAACCAGAGATAAAGATCCAGATTACTAAAATATTGCATCACCTAATACACCGTGCCGGTCCTTATGGAGCTTGGTGGTGGTGGTCATATGGTGCAAAATATATTAATGCTAGTATGGTATAATAGAGGCCCTGTGATGGACTGGCACCCTGTCCAGGGTGTACCCCGCCTTTGTACCTGCAATGCATTCTGGTACTTTGAGTCGAACATTTGCACCAACATCTCTACTACTTCTATGTTGGATTTCTCATTAACGTGACGTTTAATATGACCGTCGTTGAAAAAATGGTCAACGAGAAAAGAAGCCCTTGTATTCTTTTCTATGTATGCGCTTGAAGCAAAACCCGATCCCTTACGTTTGAGAACTGAATTAAAAAAATAAAAATTAATAATAATAATAATAATAATAATAATGAAATACAATCTTGTGGTAAGTGCTAGCCATGTGATGCGAAACAGTGAAAAATACAGTTCAATTCAATTTGATTTGTAGAGCGCTTTTAACAATGGACATTGTCTCAAAGCAGCTTTACAGAAATATATAAACACAGGATACAGTGGAAAATCTCCCTAAGATGTAATAAGGAAGAAACCTTGAGAGGAACCCGACTCGGAAGTGAACCCATCGTCATCTGGCTAACAACGGATAGTGTGAAAGTAAAAGAAAGTTCATTATGGATTTAACATGAAGTCTTTGTTGAACTAGTCCACTGTTCACTAAAGGAGACCTGAGTGAAGAACTGCATGTGGTAATTGCAGTCCCAAGGACATCGCAGCAACCGTAGTCCCAGCAACCACAGCGAGAATGTCCATGTGTGAATTGAGGTCCAGAACCATTTCATAGGGCGGCTGTGGCGCAGTTGGTAGAGTGGGTTGTCCACTAATCGTAGGGTTGGTGGTTCGATTCCCAGCCTGGGTGACTCCCATGCCGCAGTGTTCTTGGGCAAGACACTGAACCCCAAGTTGCTCCTGATGGCAAGTTAGCGCCTTGCATGGCAGCTCTGCTACCGTTGGTGTGTGAATGGGTGAATGAGACACAGTTTAAAGCGCTTTGGATAAAAACGCTATATAAGTGCACATTAACATTTTACATTTTACCGTCGTCAGCAATCTCCAGGCTGTAGCGTCCAGTTGATGAGAGCTCCATCCAGAGGTAGGGCATCCAGAGCAGAAAGGGTCAGGATCACTTGCATCTCATAAAATCATGTCTGGCTCGACAGCAGCTGACAAATTCGCAATCATTTTCAATATAAACATGTTTCAGAGCGGAGTTTTCCTCTAAGCGTTTGTTAGTCACTTAATGCCTTTTTATAACTTACTAATTGCGTTGAATCTCGACTGTACAGGGTTAGTTTATTCAGTTTACTCCTACATAAGCACTGCTGAAGGAGAGGGAATTGAAGGTTAAGATGGTTTATGGCACTACAATTGTCCTGTAGTCATTATTAATCTGTCACTATAAAGCCCTTTAGCCTCCGAGCTTTTACACATCAGTGTGTCAAGCGACTTTATAGCCAGTGTTAAACTCTGAAATGTTTGAGATTGTTAACACAGCTGAGACTCTGATAGACCGGGCAGAATGACCTTTCGGTCTTTTGGTCTATGCACAGAGTAGATACAGGCTTCAAAAAAATCTCCTCTCCCTCTCTCTCTCTCTCTATTTCTCTCGCTCTGTCTCTCGCTCTCTCTCACACACTCTTGCTCTATCTGTCTTCTCTCAAATGGGAAATTCAAAAGAGCCAGTGGCAGAGATTAATTTGGGGCAGCAGAGAGATACAGATGGCCTTGGGCTTCAAATCTAAAATGGAAGGCAATGTATTTAAACCACTTCAAGCATACACATCCACAGTACATCCCCATACCACCCCCCCCCCTCTTTCTCTCTCTGTTGGACTTTTTAAATGTTTTTTCCCACATTTTCTCATCGTCCCCCCCTCTTGGTTAATTCCTCTGACAGCCCACAGATAAATTCGCACCAATGTGAATGCCTGTCACAGCTCCCGGGAATCCTCAGTAGCAAAAAAAAAGTAGAAATAAAAATCCGTCTTTCTTTCTTTCTTTCCTTTCTCTCGTCATGTGGGTCTCAAGACTCCAAACACACACTATCTCTTTCTCTGTCCCACTCTGTGGTCTTAGTCCCGTTCGGTCATGTTTGCTCCTGTCGATTGGGGACTGGGAGAAGGAAAGAAAATGAGGGAGAATGAACAGGAGACTGGCAAAGAGAACGAAAGATGATGCATGAGTGGGGAAAAGAGAGAGAGAGAGAGAGAGAGAGAGAGAGAGAGAGAGAGGGGAACAGAATGAATTGGCCCTTTTCACTTCATTGCTTGCAGTGTCTTCTGGTTCAGTGGAGATGAGACAGTTTGGGATGATGTCTCTCTCTCCCTCTCTCTCTCTTTCTTTCCTGTCTGTGGGCTGATAAGCTTTACTGTCAGACTTTCTGACTTTCATTAAACTCCCCTCACCCCCCGTCCCCCCCCACACAACTCCCCATACCCACCCCACCCCCCAATCTGTCTACCTCTGAATGCGGAGGCCCGGTAACTCCTACATGAAGTGCTATTCAGAGGAAACTCGCACCTCATTCTCTCACAGACAGCAGGGAAAGGAGACTTAGTGGCACTTAAGTATTTTATTTTTGTACTGTTCTAGAAAATGCATGTATTTATAATTAATCTAAAGTGATTATACTCTAATTTAATAATCAAAAGACTTCAAGCAGAACGCAGAGTTTGTCTCGTGTGGTGAGAGGCAGGACGCCAGTGCTTTAATACTAAGAAGGTATGTGCTTTATCAGGGGGAAAATCCAAGCACTGTAATGCAACTGAGTAGTGAAGTTAAACAAGGATGATCCATAATCGTTGTGAAAACACAGATCGAACAAGGAAACAACTCAATGCCAAAAATAAATAAATAAATAGTATGTGTTTATGTACTATATATTGACATAACTGAGAACAGGTGAACCCAATCAGATAGCAAAGCAGTGACAGGACAGCGGTGGAGACCGGACCAGAACAGCTTTACTATGAGAACTGTGATTCAAATGAAGACCTTGTGACAGAAGGTTGCTATTTTCACCTTCCAGATAGATATCATGCTAGACATGGTACCTACGGTAGTAATCTTAAAGCGTTGCACGCCAGCTAGCTATTGCTAGACCATTTCGGCAATAAACGTAGCCGAGAATCACCTACCTTCATATGATGTCGTCACATTGTTGACAAAAATCACCAGCCATAGACGTCTTCCCGGAGTATTTCAGGGAGCACCTCGAGGAGTATCTTGCTGACTCCTGACCAAAGATCAGACAAAGCTGGTTAATGTTTCAGAGATGTAACACCCTGAACTTGTGTATTTATTGTTAAATGAATTCAGATTTAAACTGAATATATTTCACCTTTGAGATGCTCTTCCGCTCACTACATTGTTACCGTAACCTTCTTTCTGACCGTTCTCATCATCCATACGTTTCCACCATCAGAACTGCCTCTGGTCGGATGTTTTGTTTTTCACACCATGCTCAAAGTCTGAGATCGCGATTCACCCCAACCCCCCAATCAGATTTGGATTTCAGACCATATTTTTAAAAAATGTAATTAAAATGATTAGACTTGCATGACATCAATCGTGTCATGTTGACTTTATTAGACGTTACCGAGGATGGGATATAACCCGTTCAATGCGAGTGACCAGTCCAGCAGGTTAATAACTACAAGAAGTCAATAACAAACCTAATAAATGTTATGGATATGCTTCACACCATGGCACTAGAGTATTCAATCCATGAGATGTTGCAGATGTTCTTTGATGGGAACATCATGAACGATTGAAGACCTACAACACATGAAACTGTTAGTATTCTGTTTGAATTATGCAGAACAATGTGATCGTGCAGACAAAAACAAACCCTTGGCATAACCGTGCTTTGATTACGTTCTTTTTAAACCAGAAGTGGTACTTGCGCAACATTGTAGTGTCCTCTTATATTAACTGAAGTCAGTGGTCGTGCACGACATGCAGATTTGCATCCCATAATTCCCTGTAGCTGACTGAGTCGTGCGTGCCACATTTTCATTTTCGCCATCTGTTTGTAGTTGGTGCGTGAGTTGTGCACACTTTATGGTGCACTTTTTAGAGGGCCAATTCTCACATTCTGGTCCAAAATATCCAACCCTATCTGGAATTTCTTGTATTTTTTTTTTTCTTCTTTAACTCTTGAGAAAAGAAAAGAATTTGTTGCCAGTTTTTTTGTTTTTTTTATTTATTTATTTTTTGTAGAGTATGAAAGAGCCTTGAATTAGATTTTGAACATGAGTATAAAAACATGAAAGTGTGTGACATTTTGCGCATTGTGAAACGCCTGCGACGTCTAAACGTCTCTGCGTGCTTTTCGAGAGTCATGGAATGAACACCATATGAGCGCCATGTCAACACGGCTCGCACTCATACTGACCTGAAAATGAAATGCATTACAGGCGAAGACTTTAAAATGGAAACCTGGTGATGGAATGAAATGAAACGTACGGCCATGTGCTAGAAGCGGCTTAAAAAGAAATCTGGCTAGACGTCCGTGGGCCATGCGGGTTATTTTACTGATGTAATACAGAAAACCGTTTATAGCATGAGGTGCACTCTCCTCGGGGACCTGCGTTTTTGGATGATTAGCGTCCTGAGATTAATTGTCCTGGGACTTTCCTTCAATCGATGGATGACTGTTGTGCTTCAGTCTCCCTCGGTTTTCCAGCGCTTTGAATTTCCACATTTACAACGTGAAAAATGAACGTAAAAGTAGAAATCGACCTCAGATACGCATGTAGTGCTGCGTTTCGCTCCTAAATGCGGGAGAAATGTTTATTTCCCTCCACCTGGTCTTTAGCATGATAACAATTTCATGGCAAAAAATGGGCTGTAAAATTAAAGACATCTGTGAAATGGTTCTAAATGTCTCCTCTGCTGTGATATAAGGGGGAGAGAGAGAGCATGAGAGGTAGAGGCAGACAGAGAGGCAGAGAGAGAGAGAGAGAGAGAGAGAGAGAGAGAGAGGCAGGCAGAGAGAGAGAGGCAGAGAGAGAGAAACACAGAGAGAGAGAGAGAGAGAGAGAGAGAGAGAGAGAGAGAGAGAGAGAGAGAGGTTGAGGCAGGCAGAGAGAGAGAGGCAGAAAGAGAGAGGCAGAGAGAGAGAAGCACAGAGAGAGAGAGGCAGAGAGAGAGGGGCACAGACAGAGAGAGAGAGAGAGAGGGAGAGAGAGGCAGAGAGAGAGAGGCAGAGAGAGAGAGAGAGGGGTAGAGAGAGAGAGACAACAGATCGATACTGGATCTAATGGTCATCTTTCTATCCCCCTTTTTTGTCAGCCTGATTTACTCGCCTTTTCATTTACTCTCTTTTCTTTTCTCTCTCTCTCTCTCTCTCTCTCTCTCTCTTTCTCTCTCTCTCTCTCTGTCTGTGCAGACCAAGGCCAGTGCTTCAGTGACTCTGAATTCAGGATTATAATATGGCCCGTCGATGAACTGGACGTTTGGATGGCTATGCTATTCGGCCCACGATGAATAGACTGTGATTATCTTTAATGACGCATGGATTCCATTAAAACATTCATAGCACACTTGGTGGCACGAGTTATTGTAATAACTTTGTTGCATGAGAGAGAGAGAGAGAGAGAGAGAGAGAGAGAGAGAGAGAGCGAGAGAGAGCAGCAGCACATCATAGCACATCTTTATTATTAAGCACTTTGCAATGGCTTTTCCAACTCGCATCAGAACAGTCCTAAAACACCCGAAATCCTTTATACCATGTTATAACCATCTTCTTTCATTCTTTTAAATGTAGTTCATCTATCCATCCATCCATCCATCCATCCATCCATCCATCTATCTATCTTAACAACCCACTTGACTTGACACTCCAGATGCATAAATGTACAATGTGTAAAATATGTAATAAGAGTATTTGGGGCTTAAACATACAGTTAAACTCTGTAGCTGTACTTTTGTTATTTTCTTACGTAGTTTATTTCTTTTTGCAAAATGCTGCTTTCAAACCTAAACATTTGTAAGAGGATCTCTGACAATTCTCAGTGCATGACATATGTTTTTAAGGTCATAGACATGTATGTCGTACACTTTGTGCATATGGATGCCCCTCTTCCAGTCAGTCCACATGTTTTCAGTAGAGATGAAATCTGGAGAGATTTCGTGCCCTTGAATCATGTGTCATTATTATTATACTGAAAGATTGATCTATTAACCTCCTGACCGAGGCAACCAATTATGGGGTTGAAATTCGCTCATACTTGGTGTTGCTATAGATCTTTACCATATCCCATGGACCATCAGTGAGAAAACAGCCCCAAATCATCCCTGGTCCTTCTCCATATTGTGCAGAGTGTTTAGTGGCCTTTCCTTGAATGCAGTGATGGTGGTCATGGTTCAAATGTTCAGTTCTGGATTCATCTGACCACAACACATGATTCCACTTGTAGTTACAGTGGTGCTTGTTAAGCTAATTGTTGGTTGCGGTCATGGAAGGTTTTAGTATTGCAAAAATTCCAAACAGGTTGTTGTAATGGAATCGGCGTCTCATTGAATCAACTTTGGCTTGTTTTCTCTTCACTGTGGATCGGGATCGTATTAGACATGTAGGAACTACTCAAAAGTATGTTGTTGACTGATACTTTGGGCTTCTTGGTTTCAGTGAAGGGAGACTGTAATGCTACAGCAAACAGACATTCTACACAATTGTTCACTTTCGGTTTTATCGCATCAGTTTGAAGAAAGTCCACCTATGGGTATGATGGTCAGGTGTGAATACTTCTGGTTGAAAAGCAAGAAATTATTTTGTGGAAGTGTGAGGAATTTAAACCTACGCCAACAGCAAAAAGTACCACCGTTGCGGCTGCGAAGCTCGGGAACATCACTGATTGTGTAAATATGTAAGTTTACATCCATCCACCCATCCATCCTCTTTCATCCATCTTCATCCATCCTGCTTATTCCTTTTCAGGGTCACGGGGAACCTGGAGCCTATTCCAGGGAGCATCAGGCAGAAGGCGGGGTACACCCTGGACAGGGTGCCAGTCCATCGCAGGGCACAATCACACACACACTCACACCCCCATTCATACACTACGGACACTTTAGACACGTCAATCAACCTACGCCAGGAAACCCCCGCAGCACGGGGGGAACATGCGAACCCCACACACACACAGGACCACGGTGGGAATCGAACCCCCGACCCTGGAGGTGTGAGGCTAACAGGCTAACGTGTTAACCACGTTAGCCTGACATTAATATAAATGTCTTTTTTTTGTTTGTTTGTTTAAATTCAATATTAATAAAATAAATATAAATTGGTGAAAAATATATTATCACAGGAATAAAGGTACCGCATGAAAATATGTCCCACTCGCAAAGAACCGCAAAGTTGTACATACAGTTTGTAGTACAGTATGGGCGTGGCTTCGTCCTGTCATATGTTTAGCTCAAGAAGACGGCAGAGATAAGCGATCATCAGGAAAATCCAGGGGACTGTTTCTGTCCCTAACAGTTCTTTCCCTTCGAAGTGTCCTCCTTATTATTTGCGCTCTGGGCCCCACAGGATTCCCCACAAACAGTGACCCCATCGCTGCAAACACTAAAGGGTTAACGTCGATGCGTCAGATTTAGATCACTTTGCTCGCATCTGATTGGTCCACCTTGGCTTTGAGTTTTCCTACCCAGAATAAAACCTGCTCGGGAGCAGGTTAGCCGTCTAGGGTAAGTTACCATGACGATGAAACCGGCTAAAAAAACCAATCCACCTTGTTGAGAACGAAAAACCAGAGCTCAAAGTTGCCACCGAAACCAGGTTCATGACACAGGCCTCAGAGGAAATCCACATAAACGCATCAGCAACCAGAACTCAGGATCCAAACCTATAGAACCTCTGTGCACATGCATACATCTCTGTCCCTTAAACCCCCATTCCTTCAACCATGTGATTGATTGGGTAGTTTTCACTGTGTACTAATCCCTGTATATTAACCAATAATATCTAATGTCCAAATACTCTTTGCTTTGCAGTACAACAATATTTGAGGTCCGATCTGTATTGTCCGTGTAACGTTCCTAAAAATGTCAAACACCAAACATACACCTGCTTTTTATCACTGTTGTTTATCTTTGTTACTTTGGCTAAATTTGATGTGTGTGTGTTTGTGTGTGTGTGTCCTGGACTTTATGACTCTGTTAATGATGATCTGCTGTTTACAGATGCTTTACACATTTCACACCGACACTCGATCCTGCACCTGACTGGCCGGCTGGGAGTGCTTGACATACGAGGCGTTGGCAAAAAAAATATACAACTTGTCGACTGCTCCATTCATAATGTAAAAACATCTGGCCAGCTAGGGGAGGAAAAGAGAGAAGAAAAACAGTGAGGTTCATTGAGGAAGGTAGAGGCCAGCTGTGAGATGAAGCAGCAGGCGAAGGTGGCTGTTGAGAGAGAGAGAGAGAGAGAGAGAGCGCGCTAGTGAAAAAAAAGTGCTTGGTTTTGAAATTTTTGAAATGAATTTTTTTCTCCTGAGGAGGGAGGCGACGTGATGTTTTCATTGACTGTTAGGTAAACGCGCAAAGGGCTTGAGGAGGTCGTGAAAAATCTGCCACGTCTCAACGCAGATCAGCCGAGACGTGTGCGTTTTAGAATGTCGTGACTGTAAGGTCGTGGAATGAGCCTGGGAACAACATCCAATCAACACAAAGATTGGATATAAAAAAAGGCTGATGCAAATTTCTCTTTGAAAGAGAAATGCATTAAAAGGTTATGAGAATAAAATGGGAAAACTGCTGAGGTGAAGGGATGTGGATTCAAAGCAAATGAAAACAGCAAGAAATGTGCTTGTGCTAACAGCAGCCCTTTCCATATGACGTTAAGGAGACATTGCATGACCTTGGTATTATAAGGTTTCCAGTTAACCCAGACGTGACCTTATAATAGGAAGGTCACAACATGTTTATAAAAAATTTCAGGGTTCACCTCCAGGGTCCGGGGTTCGAGTGTAGCCGGGCCAATGTGTGTGTGGAGTTTGCATGTTCTCCATGTGCTGTGGGGGTTTCCTCCGGGTACTTCGGTTTCCTCTCCCAGTCCAAAGACATGCATGGTAGGCTGATTGGCGTGTGAGTGTGTGTCTGCCCTGCGATGGACTGGCACCCTGTCCAGGGTGTACCCCGCCTCGTGCCCGATGCTCCCTGAGATAGGCTCCAGGTTCCTCGTGACCCTGAAAAGGAGTAAGCGCTAGAAGGTGGATAGATGGATATTTTTGGTCCGGAAATCCATTTTAACGATCCGCATTTTTGGATTAAAACAGTTGCTGTGCAAAAAGCTGCACTGTCGGCTTGACCCTTTCTCCTGCCACACATTGGACACATGGGTTCAGTTGCAATAATTACATTTTACATAAAGAGTAAAAATGTAAAAATACCCATTATAGTGTATCACTGTGTAACAAAACTTTTACTATGCAGGAAATACTACTATAATTCTCGTAATATACTCCAGAACTTTCCGTACGAATAATATTATTGATCTCACTTTCGCTGCTGGATACGTAATAGATTTCCCATAGTGTTCACACATAAAACATGAATATCTTGTGACTACATGGTTCTTGATCACTACTGATATAAAAATAACTGTAAAGCCAACCATATTACACTACTACTACTACTACTACTTATTATTATTATTATTATTATTATTATTATTATTATTATTACTTGTGACCTTAGAGACAATATATTGGTTGTTTATTATATTGGTTTTATATGCTAAGCCTTATTAAATAATAATAAAAAATCATTATTGAGTACTCCAGTGTCCTCCCCCAGTTCAAATACGAGTGTTGTAAGCTGATTGGCATTCCCAAATTGTCTGTAGAGTGCGATTGTGCCCTGCAATGGGTCCCCCCGCCTTGCTTGTGCCCTGGGATAGGCTCCAGACTTGACGTGACCCTGTGTAGGATACGCAGTATGGAAAATGGATGGATAATATTTAATAGAAAATGGCATCGGTGGTGAAATATTCATATCAGGTCTAATACAGTCGAGGTCATATGTCAGTTATTAAAAATAATCATAAAAATGGCCTTTTTTAAAATTTACTCCTGCCCGTGAATAAGCACATAACAGATGTTTACATATAAGACACAATAATAACTGAATTTACACAAATTAACCCGTTCAAAAGGTTACATACGTACATATGATTGATTATTACTCCTGCGTGTCGTTACCTGGATGATCCACGACTGTTTTTATGTTTTGTGAGAGTTCTTCATGAGTCCCTTGGCTGTCCTGAGCGGTTAAACTGCCCACTGTTCTTCAGAGAAATCCTCCAGGTCCTGCACATTCTTTACTTTTCCGGCACCATACGAATATTTTAGTCTTCTTCGGGGAAACATGTAAATATCTTATGTAGCTTCTGAAGGGCAGTAGTAAATGGGAAGAAAAAAAATCATCCTGTTCGAAAGTTTACAACCCCCGGCTCTTAATGTATCTTGCCTTCTTGAGCATCAGTGAACGTTTGCACCTTTTGTTATAGTCGTGTACGAGTCCCTCGGTCGTCCTCGGTGTGAAAAGATGGATCTCATCATCATTTAGTCGCTGTTGAAAAGGGGTCAGATGTGCAGGAGGAGGAATTTTAGATCATTACTTCTCCCAACACGGCTATTACAGTTCAATATTTAATTCAGTTCAAGTCAGTATTTCCATGATTTCTTGCATGAACAGCCTGAATAGCATCTGAAATGGGCTGAGGTCTGAACTCTGATTTTATCATTATTAAATATAAATGCTTTTTCACTTAGTCGCTAGAGTTCTCTCAGAATGGTGCAAATTCTTTTTTTTAATAATAATAAAAAGGAATGACCAGAGTGGTTTGAGCTGATAGAAAGCTACAGTTGCACAGAGATGCTTTTCTGAGATGCTTTTCAGCTCACCACTTATGTAAAGAGCGACTATTTGAGTTACCATTGCCATCCTGTAAGCTCAAACCAGACTGTTGTGTGCGAAAATCCCGTTAAGTGAACAGTAACTGAAACTTTTTAAAGCATTTTAAGCATTATGCTGAGGCAACATGATTGGCTGTTGGCTGGTGAGTGTACATATTAGATTATCTCCCATCTTTTTCTTATACTAGATATAACTTTATAATACTAATATGGTTGTTGTTCAGCCCTGTCCAGGGTGTACCCCGCCTTGTGCCTGATACTCCCTGGGATAGGCTATAGGTTCCCCGCGACCCTGAAGAAGGAATAATCGGTAGAAGATGGATGGATGGATTGATGGTGTTTGTTCAGGATCATGGAAGCCATTTTTGCAGCTGTACAGATTGAACTGTGTATATATAGACTACGTGAGGAGGCTCTCACACTTTCTCACATGGTTTTTATCGTGAGTGTCTCTATCTTTCTAGAAAATTGCCTTCAGAGACCGACCCTTCGGATGATTAGCAGCTAATGCCTTGCAGGATTTGCTTCGATCGATGGCTGACTGGTACGGTTGTGTCTCCTCCCATTTCTCTCAGCCGTTTAAGAAGCCACATGGCTTCCTCCATCTGTTCAGCTCCAATCGACGCTCCTATCTCTAGGGGGGCAATCAGAAAAGGGCTCAAGGCCAGCATTTGCTTCAGTGCAAGCAATGTAAAAATTAGCATCCATCTTTTTATTTTTAAGACCGATACACTTCAGCTAATCGTAATTCCAGGGCAAACGAGTCAATAGGTCCCAACAGATTATAGTGAGATGTTTTTCATACTTAAAACCGCCCAAATTCTGAACACCCACTGTGTTCAAAACAGCAGCCTACTTAGTATTCCCTGTATTAGCTAATAGGCAGCACCATACAGCAAACTAATACAGGATATTGAGTTGATAATATCCAATACTGGATTAGGTTAACTTCATTTCAAAAGTAAAATCTCTACTTTCTATTCACTACATTTTCATGCATCATTACATTATAATCTAGGGCTGTAACTAGCGATCATTTTCATAATCGATTAATCGAAAGGGGTGGGGTGGGGGGTTAAACTTTCAGTACCTTTTTTTTTCTTTCATTTATTTAAAATAAAACCCACAAACGGAGTGTTACAAATATAAACACTCTTTTAAATAAAACTTATAAAATTATAAAACTTATCGACGGTAAACTGAAGAAATTAATTTTCCTTGACTCTGGGTATCTACTAAAGTTTGCGGCGTCTCGTTACATGCGTTTGAGGTCATCGACTGGGAAAGAGCTTATATTTCCTCTTTTTAAACAAAGCCCGCTAGTGTTCCATTTGAGATGATATTACCTTTCTAATATTCCTACACTAGATGGTAGAGTACATGGTGCATAGTGTAAGTGTAGCTATAGTATGCCATTTGGGGCACAACTTTAGTATTCACTCTCTGATGCGTGTTTTCGGAACAGAAGTAAGGTCACAGTGTATGTTTTGTCAGTTAGCCGTTAGCATTAGGCTTGTTTGTATTATCTGAGCTATTGTGCTAGTTAATACTTGAGAGATTAGATATAAAGCCGGTATTTAGTTAGCCTTAGCTAATGTTTTCTCATATTTCTTGGTAGAGGAAGGAAGACACATGGATTTACCATCAGGAACTAATATCTTTTTCTTTTTGTGATGTACGTTTTATTTTTCTACCTCAACTTGGGCTCTCAGGATAGAACTCTTTACTATCCAAAAAGCAGTATGAAGACTACTTGAAAACTAGATTATCAGTAATAATCCCAATATAGCACCCATGACCATTTAGTCTAGAACTTCAGGGCAGTAAATCCAGTTTTGGTGCATTTGAGCTGAAATTAAATTCTGGTCAGTAGATCTCCAAAAGTCATGACTGTAATACAATGTGTTCAAACAAATAGGTACTAAAATAAGAAGAGAAAGTGGCAGGTGTTCCCATGTAGGGAGATTTATTTTGATGGATGAGGTGAGAAACAAGCTGAAACAATTCCTGGGTTTGTATTTCCCATGCTTCCCGAAGTGTGGCTTTCTTCCCAATCAGAGATTAGCGTCAGGATAGCAGATCCAACCACTGCAGAAATGGAGGGCATGGGGTGGAGGGAGAGAAAGAGAGGGAGCGAGTGAGAGACTGTATGTCATTGAGGTTCTTTATAAATACATATAAATGAGCCAATGAGCAAAATGGAACATATGAAATCAATAATGCTCAATTCCTCCAAGAATGGAATAAGAAATTAAAATGAAGCTCTAGGGATTGTTTTTAATTTTAATTTGGTCCAGCTGTGCTTGTGTTTATCCAAACTGTGCATTCTAGCACGAGAACTAAGCTAGTTATCTAAGCTAGCTAGTTTTCATTATGTTCGCTTTGCCAACATAGTAATATGTATATTATATTGTACACTTTTTTTGTGGTAAATTTGGTACAGTCTAACTCACCGGGCGTATCCAAAACCAACACTGTGCAAGCTAGCGTTCGGACTAAGCTAGTTACTGTGTTTTGATTTATGTTAGCTTGGCCTAAAGTACCATGTATATTATTTTTGCACCCATTTTAGAATTTGCTTACATTTTTAACAGCTGTACTGTCAGTGTTCATCACAGTTGACACTTTGCATGCTAGCATTAGGATTAAGCTAACCTGCGTTTCCCTTATGTTACCTTTGCATAAATAGTAACGTGTTTATTATTATTTTTGACTTTTGGTACAGTTGTTCTGTCAATGTTCATCCAGAACTGACACTGTACATGCTAGCATAAGGGCTACAGATAGGTACAGTGTTTTTATTACGTTAGATGGAAATTCTTTAGACTACTCTTTCAATTTTAGTTTAAATCCAACACGATCACGGCGCATACTAGCACCAGAGCAAACCTAGTTGCGGTGTTTTCTATGTTATCTTGACCTAAATAATTTTGCGTATACATGTGTTTGGTGTCCCAATTATGCCAAAGAATAGTCCGAAACCCTGAGTTCATCCAAAACTGATACTGCACACTGTACCGTCAGAGCTACGCCAGTGTTTTCGGTACACGAGTTTGGCCTACATGGTAACGCAAGCTTTATTTTCCTCACATATTAAAATACTCCCTGCATTTCAATTTGGTTCATCTGGATTCAAGGAGTGCATTCAGAACAGCTCGTGCTCGTGTCAGGGCTCGGTTAGTTACCGTGTTTTCATTACGATAACTCGGCCTAAATAGTAACGCGTGGATTATTTTTCCTCTTTTAAAACCCTGCTGTAAATGCTTATCGAGCTGAATCATGCTCTAGCCTTGGGGAGAGCAGAGCCTGCAGGCGCGAGAGGACGGCATCTGGAAGGAATGAACACACACACACACACGAGTGTATTTAGGGGATCCAAAGGAAGTGAACCCCATGTGTAGAAATGGAATCGGAGCTTGAGTGTGTGTGTGTGTGTGTGTGGGTGTGTGTGAAAGAGAGCGAGAATTTGTATTTCTTTCCGTTTTATACATTACCTCATCATATGATTGATTCGCAGCACGGCACCTGCGAATACTGTACATACTTTCCTTGTTCCAAACACATTTATCAGCCTCAAGCCAACGGGGAATGATTTCGACTTTGGGAGGAAAGGTTAAGCACTTTTTTTCTTGGTGACCTTTTTGATCCCTGTTTGTCGGATAAAAGCATCTGCCAAGTGAATAAATGTAAAGGTAAATGTAAATGTTTGTGTATTTGTAATAGTAGTAGTCTTTTTATTTTATTTAAAATAAAATTGTGATTGAATTGTACATTAAAATGCATTTAAACTGATTTTCAAATGATTAAATGGCATATTTATTTTCATTCATTCACTTATATAAAAGCGAATATGAACTATTTTTCTCCTGGATTCGCACACACAAACACATTTTTATCCTTATTGAAAGCAGAGGTGCCCAGGTCTTATTAAGGGCCCAAGCAATCAAACTTCTTTTAGAGGATTTTTACATGTTGGAATATATATATATATAATAAAGACTAAGTATGTTTTTTAAATCTTTACTTAATATTTTCTGGGCTAGTATTCCTGATGTTTTTCAGTAACCCTGTCTCAGTTGACTGAAGTGTTTGTAATATGTTCTACTGCTTCATGATCTCAGCCAGATGCACAGGAACATTACCCATTCTGAGTTTTAAATATCCTGAACAGGATTCTGTAATCAATGGGGAACTTTAATAGGCAAGCAGTGTAGATTGGAGTAATGTTCCAGTGGTTTCTCAGCATCATATAGGATTAGCATATTTCTTATTTTGGTTTCTCAGATGATAACAAGCAGTTGAAGAGATGTCCGTTCCATAGGGAGTAAAAGGCAAACCAAAATCTATGGATACACCGAACTGTTGGTTTTACCTGTCAAGCTCCAGTGAGAAATCAAATCAACAAACTTTACCTTGCAGCCTTAATACTCAACATTAGATGGGAATAATATGGTCACAGTTAGTCCATATATTAATATTGTTTCTTTTATGCATACAGCTTTTAATTTATGCAATTTATCCATTAAGTAAAATGTATTGCTGTTGATTACGGACTAAATACTCACTATGCAAAACCTGCACTTCTTGGAATCACAGAGGATTCCACGGTTTGATTTGCAGACCCACAATTAAAATGGTCTGCTAATTTAACATACAAATCTATTTCCCTGATTTATATAAACTTTAAAATGGCCACTGAAGCATAGCCTCCACCTTGGTAATCGACGTAATCGGCAGTACTTTTTAAAATGACGTTTCTGGCAGTTTCATGGTCAGGTTCTGATTTCTCTAACGCAAGCGTTGTTGTAATGTACTGTGGCTATACAACGGGCTGCCTGCGAAATTGGATATAGTGCGTAAAGTAGTTCAAATATTTTCATTAAAGATCATTAGTTCCACTACATGGACATATAAATATATTTTATCAAAAGATCTTGATCGTTAAACAAATATTTCAAACCCCCAGTTGCTGAAATAGTCCAAGAGCAATATTTTAGTCTAGCAGCCTGATTGTGAAAACAACCGACTTTAATGTTCTTTCAGTTGAAGTTTATTCAAAGAGATCATTCAGTATTCTTTAATTCGATTTAAAAATATATTATTATTCATATCTAAAATTAAAACCGTTATGATTCTAGTAAAGCAGAGTAATATTTTTGCTGGTTGCAGGGAATACACCACCACAAGACCAACATGGCGTCTTCCTTTTGTTTTTCTTGGTATTTTGGTTTTTCTGTTCATTCATGAGATATTCCCTGGAACTATATATCTTTACTATGTGAACTGGGCAGAACAGTGGTGCAGTGGGTAGCCATGCCGTCTCACAGCTCTGGGGTTTTTAGATCGATTCTGAACTCTGAACGAAGGTTACTCTCTGTGCAGGGTTTCCATATCGGTTTCCCAGGTAGATGGAACGTTTATACTAAATTTCCCCTAGGTTTGATGGACTGGTGTCCCATCCAGGGTGTAGATCAGGAAAGAACCATAGCCCGATCTGGGTGGCCATTTGAAATCGGTAATTATGGGATCTTAAAAGCCAAGGAAAACAAACGAACTGAAAGAAATCTGCAGACAAAACTATATGTTTTAAGTGCCATGGAATGGAATGAGGAGAGCGGTGAAGTCTGTGTGGTTTGAAATCCCTCCAGTAGTCAGCTATATATATATATATATATAATATGAATCTCAGACTTCTCAAATTCACTCTTCTGACTTCCCAATTACCAATTGGTAGGTTATATACATCATAGAGCTGGCTTTATATTTGAGGCAATAACAGGGGTTTCCACTATGCACCTCTCAAAACTGAGATCCAAGACTGAGACATTTTGAAATGCTTTTAACAGGAAGAGCCAGACGTCGAATTGGCTAGTATAAGCAGTCAACTCATTTTTCATGTCACCCATGAGGTGAAAAAGGGTGAATACGTTACGGTTTGGTAGATTCGGATGAAAGATCCTAGCAATGCAAGAAGTAGAAGTGGTCACTTTAGGCTTATGTCTGAAATATAGTTTGAACATAATGATTGAAGCCCCACTGAACAAATGAGTTTGATTGTTGTCACAGTAACGATACTATTTGGACTTCTACCACTGTACGGTTGAACGCTCAATTCTGATCGGTCAGAAGGTGTGCGTTATTATTGTCTAACCGCACAAGTTCTTCCGGGAGTAACACGAATGTTAATGAATATGTATATATATTATTGTTTATAGGCGCACGGTGGCTTAGTGGTTAGCACGTTCGCCTCACACCTCCAGGGTCCGGGGTTCGATTCCTGCCGGGGCCATGTGTGTGCGGAGTTTGCATGTTCTCCCCGTGTTGCGGGGGTTTCCTCCGGGTACTCCGGTTTCCTCCCCCAGTCCAAAGACATGCCTGGTAGGTTGATTGGCAGCTTGGTAAATTGTCCGTAGTGTATGAATGGGTGTGTGAGTGTGTTTGTAATTGTGCCCTGCGATGGACTGGCACCCTGTCCAGGGTGTACCCCGCCTTGTGCCCGATGCTTCCTGGGATAGGCTCCAGGTTCCCCGCGACCCTGAAGCAGGAATAAGCGGTTGAAGATGGATGGATGGATGGATGGATTATTGTTTATTGTATTCTATAGTAACAGCTCATACACATGGACTTGTATGGCGGATGCTGCACATTATCCATGATTAATAATAAATCGATTTAAAAAATGTAAGTGATTCTTATAATCGTTGATCTCGGTCTCGATACTGCTTTCTTTTTCCTCCGTTTTCTCCTGACAAGCCACAGTTTGTGTACATGTGTGTGTCGTTGAAAGAGAGAGAGAGGATAGTAAGGGAGAAAAAATGTTTCTTGCAGCTGGAACGGAGGTGAGAACAGAAACTAACTTGTCTCGTGGACGTTCCACAACAATAAATCTAACCATAAACCTTTCAAAAGTGTGACGTGTCGCTCGTTAATAAATCAAACATTGTTGGCAAATCGCTGTGGTATAAGCGGAATAACACACTCCAGACTGTGCCGTTACACAAAAAGAATGCCCCCCAGTGTGCACGGCCTGTCGTGTGTTATTCCTCACTGAACAGATGTGTTCTAAGTAGTTACAAACACCGAGATGAATTTTTAAGAAAGCTTCCCATCCCATCTGGTCCAGACTAGACGTGTGCGTTGGGACTGGAATCCCTCAGGACAAATAAGTCACACAGATGGGAGGGGTTTCATTTGGGTAAGCATTGAGGTTTAAACTCGGTGACTAGTTTGTTTATATCTTGGGAAACGGAGCCAACTAAAAATATGTTCGAAAATGCTCGAACAGGTCAAATATGAAAACGAAAAAAAGTGTGCAGGGGAAAAAAAAAGTCCACCAGTTTAGGCCACGCCCACTTTTTTAAATTTAACTCCGAAATACAGATAGAGAGATGAATATTTGGAGCGCTAAACATGTACATATAGTATCACAGTGTCGTGTCCATAATTGTTCATTTCGGAATCCGTTCTTGACTTTTTATTAATTCTTAAATGTAGATCCTTTTGATGTGAATCAGATCATTCTGATTTTACGGTTACATTGCGTTTACATTTATGGCATTGGGCAGATGGACTTATCCGGAGCAACTTCGGTTTATCTCACTTATACAACTGAGCAGTTGAGTCTTAAGGGCCTTCTTAAACGGTCCAGCAGTTAGATTTCCACCTGATCAAACTCGACCATTCACGTTGAAGATATCATGATGGGTGGAGTTAGGGACTGTAACTTTTCCAATGATTTCATCGATTCATTTATTCATCTTAGCTAAGCACTTTAACCTGGTCCTGACCATTGTAGATCTGGACCGTATCCCCAGAGCACTGACCACATGCTTATTCACACCTAGGGTGTGCAATTTTTCTTCACCTACTGGCATGATTTCGGGAGGTGGGGTTAAACCGGAGAACTCTGAGAAAATGCAGACACGGTGAGAACATTGACCTTGGAGCTGTGATGTGGCACTGCACGTGCTGTATCTCTGTGCCATCTCTAATGATTTACTTCATATAAATTTTAATGGCGTCCTCTCTCTTTTTCGAATTCAACGAATATTAAGAATGGTGGCTCAAAAGTGTGCGTTCCTGTATTTATGTGTAATAGTTTTATGCCTGTGGCTACACAGTGAAACCTGGTAATATAAGACTCCACCCTAATGGTTTCATAATAGTAACCGTGAGTTATTGATAGTAGAAGGATTTGTTTTAGCGCTCTCTTTCAATATCGCAAAGAGCCATCAGCAGGTGAGAGGAAAAAGGGAGGGGATAAATGAGCTAAGCGACTCCAGTGCGTTGTGAGAAAGCACAGCAGGAAAATTAGAATAAATCAGTTAGCTCTAAAACCCAGGAGGTTAAATAAGGTAACAGGCTGTATATTACCGCACAGTGAAATAACACTCAGCGAGTGTGAAATTGCAGTCGTCTCCAGGATTCCAGCTAGCACTTTATTGTTCTATGTCGGGTGTGAAAAGTGGAAAGTGTGAACGGTTATATGAACCTGAAAGAAACTGCTAGTGCTAATTTGATCGCCATTTCTTGTTGATTTATTTACGATCTGTTTGGGTGAACTCTGCAGGCCGCAGACACTCTTGACTGCGATAATCTAAAGGTTGATCTCGAGAGCATCATGAATCTGGATTAATACCCCTGACTCATTTCTCCTTATGAGGAGGTTTTATACTTGAGCAATTATTCATTCATCTTCACTCATTCGTCTCTCTCTCTGTCCACTAGCGTTGTTTGTTCGGATGGTCTACTAATCGTTTTTCTCCGGGTCTTCATCTCCAAACTGCAGGGAACCATTATTCTTCCCGAGGTCCCTTTTAACGCTCAAAAACTGACGTTAATTACAGCACTTAGAGCGGGTTTAATTACACTCAATTATGCTTCTCGTTTAATAACAAGTGGCCTGAGCTGATAGGTAGATTGATAGTTTGATAGATTGGCGAGAACATCCTTTTGTGTGCGTTCCAAAATTAACATGGTAATTATGGCATTTCTGCGGCTCTCGGAATAGAAGGGGTTGGTCTCCAAAGCCACGGCGGCAGACCGTCAAACAAAGAGGGAGGTGGCAGGTCTGGGTGGCCATTTCAATTCGAGAATAATAGAAATCTGAATGCCAAGGAAAACGCAGGAGCTGCAGGAAATCCTGTAAGTCTGAGAGCCATGGAATGCAGGAGAGGGGAGGCTGAAGTCAGTGTGGTCAGGAATCTGTCTCGAAGTATAGATTCATTTCAGACCTCCGTTATTCTTCGGCTCATTGCTTGCACAACCACGTGTGTAGGTGTAGCGAAAGCTGGCTTTTACCTTAATGAAAATATTGGAGTTTTCCATTCTGCACCTCAAACCACACAAGACCAAAGAATCGTCGTGGTTTTCAGTGAGAGGCATTCGTATGTCCGTGGATGGTTTACCGTCCAAGTCTCATTCTTTTATATTCAATGGGCTGTCGTACAAATCACGTACCAAATGGTAATGAAATCTGAAGTGTTTTTTACATAAAGGGAGAGTGATGATTTTCTGGATTTAATTCATTTATCCGAGGATATTTATCCATAGCTATTCACACAAGAATACTATAAGGATACAGTCCAATTACAACTAGAGCTGAGAAGTTGAGGTTCGAGGGTCTTGGTAAAAAGCCTGTGAGATGGGATTTGAGCTCGTTCCTAATCACAAATCCTGAACTTCTGTAGTGAGCTAACACTCCCCCAAAATGTGCAAATAGTTTGGATCTTAACCTACTCCTTAAATGCTACTGATGCACCAAAGTTGGTGTCAATCACGCCAAAGTCTAGAGCCATCTGCCAGTGTTTGAACTCAAAAGCAACGATTATACAGTTCATTCTTCTGGTTCCTCCAGGCTTCTTAGGTTAGATTAAATATAGTGCTGTTTATCATACCTAGATTTATTGTTTTTATTTTTTTTAAAGACCACATATCTTCTTGTAGCCGGATGTTTGCTTTGCCTTTTCTGAAGGATGAAACTACCGTGCTGTACCATCAAATTCTGAATTACTGTCCGTATTTCAACATGTTTGGCAGATAATGTCTGACAAGACCATGTAGGCTATTTTTTTAATTTTTTTACTTCAGTTGCTGTAGAAACAAACACTGATGCATTATTTAGTTTATATTCAAGTGCAGTTTGAGGTGTTTTGTAATGAATTGGCCAGGTTTAAACTTGGATTGGATTCAATTGCCAATTCAATCTGGAAACTTCTACATGGCAGTCTCCTGAACAAGTGCACACATGCCTTATACCAGTCTTAATTGCTTTGACATGACAAAATCCTGTTACACCCACAGCAACATGTCGTGTAAATTCAATCCTTAAATAAGGATTGAATTAAAATAGACTAAAGCATCTTTTCTGTTTTTTCTTTTTTTTTTTTTTTTTTTTTACAGGGGAGATCGCATCCTCTTGCATCCCCATCAATGGAAGCCTTGTTTAGATGTGTCCTTTAAAAAAACAAAAAAAACAAAAACAAACAAAAAAACAACCCCAAACAAGTTGCCAGGAATCACATGATCGTTGAAGAATGCATTAAAATGAATAGCACTTGTTCCACAAATGGTCAATGACGTATCAAAGCTGGTCACGTCACTCCACCCTTGTAAAGAAGGGTTCTTAGCTTTCTTAAGGGGTTATACTCTAAAATATTTCTGGGCTGGCCCCAACCCACCAGTACCACCTTATAACCTGTAGAAAAGTTGTGCTACCTTCCTAAAGGGGCTTCGGGGCATCACATTGTGAAGCCTTCTTAGCCTTTTAAAGGGGTTCTACTTGGAACCATTCCTGAATGGAAAACTGATATTTCAAGGCAAGTCACTGCTTCAAATTCAGATTGAACAATGACTTATTTGTTTTCTGAGGTCACTGGGGTGGTTAATAAATGTTCAAGGCTGGTCATGGTCACCCAATGCCACCCCCATATCTCAAAAGCTATTGACAAACCAAAGAACCATTTTTCAAAGAGATTAGCTTAGTCAATCATTTATTTATTTATTCGTTTTTTCAATTAAACTTCATTTCAAATACGTCAGTGTAAGTGAATCCAGTGTATTCAGTCTGGCTTGCAAAATGAGCTCATCTATAGAAGCAGGGTTAATTAGATGAGTGATTTTCTCTGACCAATCCAGGGGCCTTTGTGTTGGAAATGGCATTTTCTCTGAATGAGCATGAATGACACTTATTTGAGGACTTTGTAATTATCTTATGAGTGCTGTTGGGTTTGATCACTCAGGATAACACCAATATGCGTAGGACTTTCTGTGCCAAGAACGGGGACTTCACTGGATGTTTAAAGCAGATACGGAACTGCAAGGTTCTTTGGCCTTTCTTAACATTTATTCGAAGTTTTTCCTTGAACATACTTTCCACACATCCTACATCCTTTATTGCATTTTCCATCAGTTTTCCCAAAACATGCTAAAGACACATTGTCGAGGGCCCTACAGGAATGCTAACAAGACCAGAACCTCTCATAAAAGTCTTTAACATCTACATGCGTTTTGCCAATTTCGAAATCCTCCATAGATGCTTTGTTTGGGTGGTCGCAGTTCCAGCATTCACATGAGACTTTATTTTATTTTATTTGATTTATTTCTGAGAAAACGATAGACTGATCCCTGCACAATAACTTTGAAAATTATAGATAAGTTATGAAACTGCTGAGTTAGCAGCCACTGCGGTCGCGTTCAGTGCCGGCCTGTTGAATTTCAAAAAAACACAAAAGCATATGGGGAAAAAGTAATAATTCCTAAAGAAAATACTCTACAGTATGTGGAGCTGAAAACCTCAAAATGAAGAAGAAGAAGAAGAAAAAAAAGTCTTCGAAGCAGGACCTTAAATTCAATTTAAAAAAAAAATAAAATACTGAAATAGGGAATTTTCCCTTAGAACATCAAGCGTGTGATAAATGCTGATATGGAATCTCTCCTCTTTTTTTGAGAGTAACTGCGAGAAACATTTCGGAAAAAAAAAAAAACACTCGGAGAATCCGGCACAGCTGGCGAAAAGGACACATGTGGGAAAACTTGCAGTTCCTGTTAAGTGATACTGCTCAGCACTGGTTTCAGAGGAGGGAAACTATGAAATGATGTCACATGAATGATGTCAGTGTAAACCATAATTGCATCCAATTCTTCATATTTATTTGACACTCAGCATTTCCCCTACAGGCATGTAGCTTTGTATTTATTATTTTATTTTTTTGCTTCTGAACACCTGAATTAATCATTACTGCAGGAAATATATTCTGAAAGAAGTGAACACCGTGACATGCTTGACCAATGAGCTTGTATGTTTCAGCTCATGAGCAGATCCTTTCTTTCTCCACACAATGGTCTTTTTTTCCCACATTGTTCACATTCCAAATGCTTTTCTACTATAGGAGAAACCCTAAAGTTGTCTTTACTCAGACAGTGAAGTAATCAGGATTAAACATGAATTGAAATGTTGCGTTCTGATCCCATAAAACAAGAATCTACGGTCGTTTCTGGAAGGAGTCTCCAGTGTCAGTGTAACAGTTATGTTTTTTAATGAATTACAAGTTGCAATTGGTAAATTGTTGTCTTGTAAGAATAATAATAATAATAATAATGGAGAAAAAAAACCCACCTTACACCATGCAGTAATCGGAAAAGAATCAACTTTCCGGCACGTATCATGGTTATAAGAGCAGTAGGGACATGAATCTAGCAACCTGTGACTGAGAGAACGCTTACAACAGACGTTTGAACCTGAACTACAGCCTAAAACAGTTTCTCCTCAAAGCGAGGTTTCATCAGAACTTCCTGAAGCGATCCAGCTCGAGGAAGACTGGGAAAACTGGGAAAGACCGACTCGGAAGACTGGGAAAGACTGACAGTGATGTGACCTTAAACCGGGCGTCGGATTTCAGAAAACCGGATTTTGTGCCATCTATGACGAACCGTCATCAACATAAGATTGAAAAAATAAGCAGTTTGGCGCGGAGACTGACCACAGCCGAATACGACTGCTCCAAGGTCACAGAAGGAAATCCAAACCAAGACAAATACGACATCATCCACAGAATTGCGAAATTATAGAAGTGTCTCTTCATGCTGCTTTTTTCCAACACGGATGGAATATCGCACGCGGCAGTTCAATCTTTGCTGCTTTTCATCAATGGATGTGTAGCAGCCTTGAGGCATTCCTTTTATCACGTATTTAAAGGGTGTTTATTGTGCCGTAAATACGTCAGTTTAATTTAATGCAAAATTTTGTAGAGAATTTGTTTGCAGCCTAGTTCAGTAGGCTAATAAATGATTCGGGGGGGGGAAAGTAATGGGAATTTCATTTTGTTTTGCTCTTTATAGTAGAACATCGGCTTGTAGCATGTGGAATTGATTCAAACTCGATATCGTAATTGTGTAATCTGAAGTGTGGGACTGTCACAAAGGCTTCCTGTTTTTATTATCATGTTTTTGTTCCAATGAAAGAATTAGTTTTCTATTAGAAAAGTGGCCAGGTAATGTTTTTCCAATCTTAGCCGGTCCAGTTCCGTCGATCCTGTGCGCCCTATTGCCTCAGATTCTTGTTCTTGGCTGACAGGAGTGGAGCGATTCTGCTGTTCCACCTGCAATGTTGAACATGTCGTGCATTCTGAGGTGCTTTTCTGCTCAACACGGCTGTAAAGAGTGGTCCTTTGAGTTATCATCGCCTTCCTGTCAGCTCAAACCGGTCTGGATATTCTCCTCTCTCATCAACAAGACATTTCCACTGCTCACTGGATGATTTTTTTAGTTTTATACTGTTAATGTAACTTTAAATACTGGTTCATCCACAATAAACACACAAAATAATCAGAAAAGAACATTTAATCAACACATTCAATTCACTTAATATGCAGGAAAGCTCCATCTTTAAACATCTACATTAATTACTCAACAATGTCTGTAATATCTGTTGTGTTAAAATCCCAGGAGGTCATTCTCACACCAGTCTGTCTGCTACCAACCACCATATCATGGTCAAAGTCATTGAGGTCACATTGAGCTCTTGGCCTGTATCTGCATGATTTCGTGTAGTGTGCTGCTTCCACTTGATTGACAGATGATATAATTGCATGAATATGTAATAATTGCATGCCACTTTAATGACTATGCAGTGCTGGCTGTAGCTTTTTTAATAACAATATTTTTTTGTATGTGTATGTGAGTCCTGTATAGTGCACTCTTTTCGGGGTACTCAGGGTACTCATTAGGGTTCTACTCATCAGTCTGGATGATAGGATTTGTAGATTTGTATTTGTATGTCATGGGTGTAACGTTTAAACAGCAAGACAGAATTCATCTCTATTCGATTAATTTCTCATTGTCTAATATAAAATGTTGTTATGGCCTCGTGGTTGTATTTAATTAATACTGTTTTAATTCTATAATCAAATTATTATTATTATTTATTTATTATTATTTTTTTTTTACAATTTCCATAAAGCATGGAAATCCACATGAATGTATGAGAAATTAAAAATAAATTTCTTCTTATTATTATTATTTCAGTTATTGTTATTATTACCACTACTACTATTATTATTAGTATTATTATTGTTGTTATTATTATTATTATTACTATTATTATTCTTCTTATTATAATTATTATTACTGCTACTGTTATTATTGTTGTTGTTATTTAGTATTATTGTTATTATTTATTATTATGTAAAATTATGAGCATATTATGCCCTATGCAGATTATAAAATGTGTCAGGATTTATATAAAAAAAAAAATTCTGAAAACATGTGTTGTGGGCAATCCCTGTCCCTTTCCCTCTGTCTAATGACCCTCTTTTTATTTTCCCCTTCTCCAGTCATTTCTCGTGGTCACATGGCGCCACAATAACACAGCTCTCCGAGCGGCCCCCACACTGTCTGAAAACACACACGCAAAATATTCTTAAATCTTCCCAGTAGCAGACTGAGCAGGTGTTCAACAGCTCGGCTGTTCTCCCGGGTCTCTTAAACATTCCTGTTTTCCTCATCCATTTTTAATGTGCTGTGTGTGCATGAGTTGTGGCACAGTTACCCATGTCAGACCGTACAAAGTAATAAACTAAACTAATGAAAATGCCATAACAGTCAGAGTTGGAGTGCTGGCTTTTTTCCACCAGGGTGGAAATATTTTTGACAAGGAACACTATCTGCCATCTGGAGCTTTCCATTTTAGTGTTTAACCACAGCAAGCACCTGTACTGTATAAAAAAGCAGAAGTAATCGAATGTTATTCTTCGATGATGATGAACAGTAAAAATTATGGACAGGATTAGTTCATGGTTCAGCTAATTCAGGGAAGGAGTAAGGATATGTGCAGATGTTCTACAGAGAAAGTGTAGCAAAACAGTGTGTGTGTGTGTGTGTGTGTGTGTGTGTAAGAGACCGAGTGCAATAATGGAATTCTGCTTAAATGTATGTTTAAGAAAAAAGACCCATAAAACAGGAGTATATCAATGAGCCATAACATTAAAACCACTGACGGGTGTCGTGAATAACATTGATTATTTCGTAGATGGCAAGTAAACAGTCAGCTCTTAAAGTTGATGTGTTGAAAGTGGGAAAAATGGACAAGCGCAAGGATTGGAGTGACTTTAACGAGGGTCCAATTGTGATGGCTAGACGACTGGGTCAGAGCATCTCCAAAACAACCAAGTACACCCTTTTATGGCAGCGGTATTTCCTAATGGAAGTGGCCTCTTTGAGCAGGGTAATATACATTGTTGAGGAATGGTTTGAGGAACATGACAAAGAGTTCAAGGTGTTGACTTCAGCTCCAAATTCCCCATATCATAATCCAGACAATCGTGCATCTGTTGGATGTGCAGTTCTCTCCGGTTTGATCCTGAGCTTGAGGTACTGTCCATGTGGAGTTTTGAATATCCTCCACAGGTTTGAGCGTGTTTTGTCCGGGTTCTCTGGTGCCCATGGGTTAGCCATGAATGGTGTCTCTCAGCCAGAGAAGGTTAAGGGCTCCCCTCAAGGATCCAACAGTTCAGCAACTAGGCAGTGCTGGGATTTGAACTCTTGACCTTGTGATCAGTAGCCCAGACCCTTTAACCCTGTAACCAACTCAAGGTTGGTTATCAATCACAGGTTCTAGCTGGGAAAACTCAGTCTGACAGGGAAGTACTACTTGGTATGGTTTTACATTGACCTGTATGGTTTCCTCCAGTGGGACAAGCATAGAACTCTTAAGGGTTCTAGATTGAACCCTTTTTGAGTGTCCCCTATCCACTACATACTGCACTGTTGATTGAGTTTGGCCATAATGGATGTAATTCCAGAATTTCAGCTCACTCATGAAAACCCACAATGCGGTAGATTAGTACCAATGGTGTATCTTGGAAAAATGTTTCCTCAAGGGTTACGTTTTTAGCTTCCTAAAAAATATCTACTCGGAACATTCTCTGAAAGGAAAACCCTTATGTTGTAGGGTCTGGTACTGAAGCTATAAGGAACAAAGCAAAGAATCCATAGGGAATAGGAAGTAATGTGGGGTTTTAGGACAGAGGTGGTGTTTCAGTTCTTGTTCCTTGTCCCCATAATGCTTATAAAGGGATATATATATATATATATATATATATATATATATATATATATAATATATGCTATATATGACTATATACCTTCTTACTAAATAGTACACGTGAGTATAGCATGGAGTATAGTGTGGAGTATAGGTGGAGATAGCGGTCAGTCATTTTAGATTCGTCTCCTCATGTCATTAGCTTTAGCTTTTGAACTTAAAGCTGCCTCCTGTTTTTCTCGGCTTGTCAACAGAAATATGATCTCAAGAATGAAACTTGCACATGCTGATAGGCTGCTTTGAGTAGAAATGGAGCGAGTGACTATCATTTTCATTAGTAGAAGAGTGATATGGATAATGATTATGATACTAGTAATATGATAATAACAATAATGGTGCAGTGCTAAATATATCTTCCCTGATTAGATCATCATAATGTGGTCAGGCTATTTCACTCCATAATGACTGTAAAATTAGGGGTAGGGATGTTTAGAAATGGAAATGTACACACTCGTTTGTATTCATCCGACACCTTGGACCGTGACCTCCCTACAGACTGTCATTTTCCCAGCATGCTCCCACCAAAAGGAATGAGTGACTCTCCCAAACAGCGCTAGCTGACACGGTAACTAAGCAAAACAGAATTGTTTGGAATGACCTCATGGTGGTTTGGCCGAACCCAGCGTCCAAAACGAGGGACGGAGAAACAAGCGTGCAACACTCGAGTGTGCTCCCAAAAACAACGACTGGGTATTAGCATGTTAGCATTAGCCCAGAGGGTTCACTAGGTCCATTTGGACTTGAGGGTATGAGGGAATATTTCATGCCAGTCGATTTGTAGGGAACCGTACCGCTTGCGGACTTCACGCTGGTGCAGTTGAGGTCATTTCGATCAGAAACTTCCGAAAACCGTGCCAGCGCTAGCTCTTGGCTTGGTAATAAAGAGCGTGTTAAGCTTGCCCATTAAAAGTTTTATTTGCTGCTTTGTTGCTGTTGGCAAGCTTGTGTTGTTGCGGGAATGAACTGCAGTCTGGCGTTTATAGTGCTTGCTGATTGGGGCTTTAGCAAATGGCAAAAATGAAGAATTTATGTTTAGCAACTTTTGTTTGATTGCTAAAGGTTTGTTCAAGCTTAGCCAGGGGGTTAGCATGTGTTTGAGACGAGCTTTAATGGTTTGCATTGTAACGTCTGAGGTTTAGCGTGAACATTTTCCAAATATGAGTTTATAGTTTGGCTCTCAAGTGTAGATGGTATGATTTTAGATATAATGGTTGTCATGGTAATTAATCAGCTAACTGTAGGCAAAATCAGCCTACATTCTCAGTATATCTAAAACACAAGACATAAAAAGCTAATAGTGCTAACGGAGCAGGTTGAACGCTTTCTGTAGACATATTAAACACTTTCTGGAAGGCTCACTTTAAAGCTGTATTATACAAATAAACACCTCACCGTTTAGTATGGGAAGGCATGCTATCATTAGCTTGGTGAGAACAATAACCCTGAATATCCCATGAGTTTTTCCGGGCCATGAAAGTGCTACTGTAAAACCTTAACAAATAAAAATGAAGAATGTGTTCGATAGATGTCTGTTTCCGGCCTCATTTTGTCTGTACATTAAAGCTAGAATTACTATAAGTAAAGTAAAGAGTGCTAGCTTGGTGCTAACGTAACACTTAAAACCAGAATTTTTCAACAGTGCTGTAACAGTCTCGTGATAATGGTCTCAACTTTATTCAACTATACGGATAGACAAAAACACAAGCAATAAACATTTTCCCCATTATAAGCGCATGCATTTTCTTTAGCCTTAGCCTTTTCTGTTCACCGACTCCACCATCACCCGTGCTAATTGCAATAATTATGTATAATTGTGTGGCAGTGCGGTATGAATTGTATTATTTTTCGCAGTAAATACAGGCAGCCTGCCCACAGTTTGTCAGTCAGTGTGAGTCTGTGAGATCTATCTCCACCCTGCTGAAAACCCAAAATGGCTTATAATTACATAGTAATACATTCATACAAATTTCAGCTCTTTTTGTGTGTGTGTGTGTGTGTTTGTGTGTGTGTGTGTGTGTGCACAAATATGAGTGTTTTGGATGGTGTGTTATAGAAGGAGTGCTAACATGTAAAATCCTGTGTAAGGACACTAAGGTAACAGGGTTCGAAAGGGAAACCGCTTTATGGCGTACAGTATGTCCAGAGCACGCAATATAAGAAACCGATGTATTGTCTCAGCAGATGTTCTGGCCATTGACACTTAGAACGAAAGATGAGATGGCCAGTGTACATGTAGTCTGGGTAAGGTTTTGTAATTAAACATTAACGCAGCCATTTTATTCTCAACATTCTCACCACTGGATATTGGTAAGTTTGAAAAGCTCCACCTCTGCTAACCTTCCTTGTAGTATGAAGGGTGTGTATATATACAGATATAAATCCCAGTGGGAATATTTCCTAGAAAAGAAATTTTGCTGCAGGCAGTATTTCTTTAAAGTATTTCTTATACATACAATACCCCATAATGAAAACATGAAAGAAGTTTGTTTAAAATCTTTGCAAGTGTATTAAAAATAAAAAATAAAAAACAAAAAACGCACATGTACATAAGTATTCACAGCCTTTGCCATGACACTCAAAATTGAGCTCAGGTGCATCCTGTTTCCACTGATCATCCTTGAGATGTTTCTACAACTTGATTGGAGTTCACCTCTGGTCAATTCAGTTGATTGGACATTGGAAAGGCACACACATGTCTATATAAGGTCCCACAGTTAAAAATTAATGTCAGAGCACAAACCAAGCCATGAAGTCCAAGGAATTGTCTGTAGACCTCAGAGACAGGATTGTATCGAGGCACAGATCTGGGGAAGGGTACTGAAACATTTCTTCAGCATCGAAGGTCCCAATGAGCACAGTGGCCTCCATTATCCGTAAATGAAAGAAGTCTGGAACCAGCAGGACTCTTCCTAGAGCTGGCCGCCCGGCCAAACTGAGCGATCGGGGAGAAGGGCCTTAGTCAGGGAAGTGACCAAAACCCCGATGTTCAGTCTGACAGAGCTCATGTGTGTCTCTGTGGAGAGAGGAGAACCTTCCAGAAGAACAACCATCTCTGCAGCACTCCACCAATCAGGCCTGTATGGCAGAGTGGCCAGACAGAAGCCACTCCTCAGTAAGAGGCACATGACAGCTCACCTGGTTTGTTTCTTAGATCATGAGAAACAAAATTCTCTGGTCTGATGGAACAAAGATTGAACTCTTTGACCTGAATGGCAAGCGTCATGTCTGGAGGAAACCAGGCACCACTCATCACCTGCCAATACCATGTTTTTCAGTGGCAGGAACTGGGAGACTCGTCAGGATCGATAGAGAGATGAATGCAGCAATGTACAGAGACATCCTTGATGAAAACCTGCTCCAGAGCGCTCTGGACCTCAGACTGGGGCGAAGGTTCATCTTCCAACAGGACCCCGACCCTAAGCACACAGCCAAGATAACAAAGGCGTAGCTACAGGACATCTCTGTGAATGTCCTTGAGTGGTCCAGCCAGAGCCCAGACTTGAACCCGATCGAACATCTCTGGAGATATCTGAAAATGTCTGTGCACCGACACTCCCCATCCAACCTGATGGAGCTCGAGAGGTCCTGCAAAGAAGAATGGGAGAAACTGCGCAAAAATAGGTGTGCCAAGCTTGTAGCATCATACTCAAAAAGACTTGAGGCTGTAATTGGTGCCAAAGGTGCTTCAAGAAAGTATTGATCAAAAGTTGTGAATACTTATGTACATGTGTTTTTTTTGTTTTTTCTTTTTAATAAATTTGCAAAGATTTCAAACAAACTTCTTTCACGTCGTCATTATGGGGTATTGTTTGTAGAATTTTGAGGAAAATAATGAATTTAATCCATTTTGGAATAAGGCTGTAACATAACAAAATGTGGGAAAAGTGAAGCGCTGTGAATACTTTCCGGATGCACTGTATGTATAAGGTCTGAATACAGATGTGTGCGATTTCAGAATTACATCCTCACTCTGTGTGCGTACCTTAACCCTGACCAGAAATATTATACCATGGGTGGACTAGCATCTGTCCATAAACCTGCACTGACTTTGCAATATGGAAGCTGCTTTAAGTGTTTTAGTATATAATGTAGTTTTTCATATGACTTTAATCAAACAAAACGTGACAAAAATGCTGTTGCTACAAATCTTGTGGGCTGGGGTGGGCCGGGTTGTTTTATTCAGTAAAGATCTCTAGAGACTTCTATATTTTTTCATTTGGCATTTCACTGATCAACTGTGGTTACACAAGTCTGCCTACAAGGCCTAGGTGTTTAAATATAGCTGGTTGAAAAGGCAAAAAAGAAAAAAAAAAAAAAAGGATTACTCACTGGGTCACGCGTTGGATTAACTTTTCAGCCTTCTCCATTCAGCAAAGTTAGTTATCGAGATATTTTTCTTCAATCTCTCGCACACCCACAGGCTTTCCGGCGGGCTTTTAGAGCGGCTTCACGACCTACAGAAATGAATAGCGAGGCCAAACAAACGGTTGCGTAAGAGCATTAGCGGCTCCTGCGAGCACAGTGGGGACTGTCGGACTCCTACTTTGAAAAACGACTCCTACTTTTAAAAAAAGACCCGTCTTCGTCAAAGCTTTTAATACAAGCAGATCATCGTTAGGCGCTGCCTTAATGGACACTGGTGGTGTAACGCAAATACAAGTCATTTCGCATCAGCATGGCTGCAGTTTATGAGAAAACTCGATATTTGCTCGAAGAAGTTTCTGCCGTTTGAAGCGTTCACTTGCGCAGAGAAGGATGTCACATGCCATAGAAAGTTAAAATCCATTTCATTATAGTAGGGATGTTAAAGTAATCTACAGCTGACAAACGACACCAGAGAGCGAGAGAGAGAGAGAGAGAGAGAGAGAGAGAGGCAAAACTGAGACGCCAGACTTTCTGTTCATCCCATTAGAAACATGAATAACCAAATGGATGAGGTAATGGTTTCAATTACTGCCCTTTGGTGAGAAACGCGACATCCTGCTGAGAAAAGACAATCTACTCATCAGGGGTCTGTACGGCGCTCACTGTAGGGCATAACGACAGTCAATGAAACTCTTTAATAAAACTCGCTTTATGACAGCAAACTTCTGCGTTGTAGAGCACAATCATCTATTAAAGCACGAGTTGTCTATTAGGATCCTGTCACGTGTTTGAGAACTTTTTGAGTGCGGATTAAAGGATAAATGCAGTCACGATGGCTTATGTGATCGGTGTGAAATGGAAACAAAAAACAACGCGGTGCTGTTTAATTCATGCTTTAATTCCTAAAATCAAGGGCGTCATTCTACGATGTAGCCCTAATTCGCACGCCTTTACCGACGTCCCTTCTCCACTTCACTTGAGATGATGAAGGTTAACCAGTCATGGATGGCTGGAGAAGCCGAGTCAACAAAATGAGCAGGAATTACCACCACACAAAACACCAAAACGAAACAAAGACTAACGTTCAAATGTCGGAGTTGTGTTCATGAGACGATTCCATCTGACCAGCCGAGACATACTAAGTTTATTCTTAGCAGTTTACCAAAACGTCAAAGGAACATTTTGGCATTCCTGATTATTTTCGTCTAGTTTTTGCTATGTCTGTATCTTCACGTTTAAGGAGCAGCTTGTCGAATACGTTTGTTAGAGGCTGAACCAATCGGGTCAACATCGGATGTAGGTTCCATTTCAAACCAGAAAAAAACATGATGAATGAAGTGGTTTACAAATGTAAATAGAGCAGCGCTTATTTTACACCTTATATTTCTGATTTCTAATTAGGTTCCAATGCTTCAAAACCTCCATATGTACAGGACAACTAATTGGTCCTCAATGCCAGCAAGGTATCTAGTTAACACGTAGGCTACTGTAGCTAGCAAGCTAGTAGCAGCAGCAAAGTTAAAATGCTAAATATAAAAAGAAAGAAAAAAAGCTTCTGTACTTTAACTTGTCTGTACATGACAACTGATACGACTTTGTTTATGATAATAAATGTAATTTGTTTACGATGTTTACACGAGGATTCTACGCGTTTCGTCTATTTTGATATTCACATCATCGTAAGCCGTGAAAGGAAAGTTTAGTTAGCAAGATATGTTAAGTGTAATCAGAGTGTACCTTCAGCAGGATAGGGTCTTTTCTTAGTAATTTACCAACACATCTGAGGGAAATGTTCATATACTCGTTGTGTTGGTATCATTTTTTTTAATCGCTCCTGTGCCTTTATTCTGAATAAAATACTTAAAATGGTTAGATGCTAGTCAGCTAAATACGAACCCTTAATCGTGAAAGTTTAGGTTTCATCATTTTCTAGCAAAAGCGCAGTTACGACGTCAATCGCTTTGAACTTTCTCTTGTGCAACATGTAGGACCTACTGTAGTTAATGGACACGGTTCGGGAGGTGTGCATTGATGACGTGTTAAAAGAGGAAGGCTAACGAGATTGCATACATTTTAAAGGCAGAACGTTAAAAAGGACCACACGACAAAATAAATGAGATTTTTTCGTAGAAAGTTCATCTTCTGTCGTAACAAAGCTCATTCTGAAGCCTATACGAGACACTCGTAATCGTGCTTTCCCACATACGGCACAAGGAAAAATCCGCTTCTTTTTTTTTTTTTTTTTTGGGTTTCTTGACGTCTCTTTCATTGTATTCCTCACCACTTGGCTCTTGCGTAGTTGGCCACGAATTCTTTTTGGGTTCCCACCAGTAGAACACAATCCGTGGTCGCTGATGCCAGCTGCCACGAAGCATTAACTCGTTCAGAACAAAAGGACAGAGCAAGATGAAGCGGCAAATTTGCTCTCATGTGTCAGCGCAATGCTTATACCAGAGGATTATGACCTTTGCGGTCTTGGCTGCTCTTGTTTTCAGCTGCGGATTTCAAGAGACACACAGCCGAGTGCGACGTGACACGCTGGATTAAGATGGCAGCTCATTTCTGACACTGACGAGCTCGCTCTCTCGCTCACGGTCTCTGACAAAGTCATCAAGACGCCTGGTTTATTCCCCACAGAGATTTTTCTCTCATCCTACATTTGTTTCGAATGCCCTATGTTGTCTAGCGTTGATCGTCTGTGCTTTGTAAATGTGTCGAAAAGTGTGTGTGTGTGTGTGTGTATATATATATATATATATATATATATATATATATATATATATATATATATAATATATATATATATATATATATATATATATATTTGTGCAAACCCCTAAATATTATCCTTCATTCAATTCAATGCTTAAATAAAACCTATAAGTAGCACAATCCAGTCCGAGCATTGAGCTAAGCAATCTGGAGTTAGGCGTCTTGATCAAGAGAATACCATGGTGTCTGACAGTCCTGGGATTTAAACTCTCAACCTTCTGGTTAAAACGAAAAGGATCCTCGTCTACGCTGGCGTTAAGCATGTTTCAGAAACGATCTCTGTCCACACTACACGAACGAATACGCATGTCACATGACCATTCATGAAGACTGGGCATACACATACAAGTGTAAACAGGAATTCGGTTGCTGATTACCGGCAGGTACAGCAAACCGGCGTTCCGTGTTTGTTGCCGGTCGCTCTAATCATAGCTTGCCTCTTGTGCATGTAGACAGCTGCAGTATTATAAAATACAGAATTGAACTGCACCGTGGCTGCTAAGAATGACGACCAGGCCAGCAAAGCTTGCGGTTCAGTCTCCACGTTATTGTGCATACGATCAAGGCATTGTAACGGTCATATGGTAGGGGCTTGATGAATCAGGGAAGGATACACAATGATCCAGAAGACCCAAGTCTTCGTTTTCCAAAAGACTCCGTTTTCGACTGTCGAAAATACCGGAGTAGATTAGAATAGATTCTAAAATAGATTCTAAGAACTTAACTCTCCTTAATATGAAATTGTGTCCCGAAGAAACGTAACTCTTGGCTTCAATATTTTAATTTGTGGTCACGCTATATTATGTATAAATAACCACCATGTCACCTCAGCGGCTCTGTACAATATAACTTCCCTCATTATATTACAGTGTTCAGCCACGTGGACAAGTTTTGTTCATATTCATAAATTACAGCAATCATATTGGGTCCTAAATCACATCATTCATTGACATTATTTTGGCTGAGATAGACTACCACTACTGAGGAAATTTAGACTCATTTCAGAACATCAGAAACCGAACAAGTCTATTTTTATTAAGTAGAAATTGTGTATTTTTACACATTACATGTGTATTTTTGCAGGATTGGACATTGTGAAAGGTCTGATGTTAGACTTCGCGTGCGCTTACACACACCTGATTCCTACATCAGTTCAGAATACCCGCATTTTTCCACAAGATTATGAAACGACAATTGTCTTAAAGCTAATTCGTGCCACAGAGCAATCAATTCGCTCTCATTTCCCAGCTTGTGTACGTCAAGAACATCTGTCTGCGCCTCTAAATCATCCTCGTTCCGGATGGTGAAATGAGAGGGACCCTTTTCCTCAATAGCCAGCCTCCTCGCACACTTAACCTGAAATTTAGCCTGTGGTTTAGCTAAATAAACAGCACACACAATGCTTAATCAGAGACAGAGAGGGAGAGACGAGTGCCAGCCTGCAATGCACTGCAATGCAGATAGGGCCGCCGCTCCTTCAAATCAATCTGCAATTAGCATCCTTTCACTGCAGATGCTGTGTGTCCCCCCCCCTCACCCCCCGCCCCCAAAAAAAAAAAAAAAGAAAAGAAAAAAGACTTTTTGCCTCATAGTTCTGGAAATGAATAGACAGAGGATAATATATGTGTGCCATTATAGACACAGCATCCTGTTCATTCACAACACCTACTTGCACAACCCTGATAATGTTGGAATCTTGGTTTGGTCAAATTGTTCAAACTGAAACTCTTGAAATTTATGTTTTGACATGGAGACATGACTGGGAAATATGTACATCAAAATATGGAAGGTTGCTAATCACTGAGGCTAACGATTTAGTCTTCATCTTGCTAGTACCTGGCTACAGTGTTTTTATATAAACAATATAAACGTGTAGAGACTGTAAAAACAAGATAATCCTGTCAGGAATATCAATATTTACCTCAGATATATTAGTAAATAAGCAAAAGACTATGTATATCTAAAATTACATTGCAATTACTAATAGCATTGACTGCTATTGTGACTGATCTAGTCAACACATGGCTGTGAAGTGTTTTATTTATGTATATATGCACGCACAATTTAAAGGTGTAGAAACTTAAAAAAAACAATACAAACACATTAGAAATAGCAACATTTTCATCTGATGATATGTATGTAATTTACTAAGATAAGACTCCACATGAATAAAATAACACTGTAATTACACTTAGCATCAACTGCTACCCCAATGTCTTTGGATTCCACCGTATCAAGAAACTTTACCTTTGTGGCTGATCTAGCTAGCACATGGCTGTAAAGTTATATATATATATATATATATATATATATATATATTCATATTCGCCGCATGCTAAACATATCGCTAATAGACCACATGACTAGTGTGTGGGTGCGAAGTCAAATCAAAGTTATGGACATAATCAAAAGGGTGAAAACATTAAAGAGGAAGTGGGCAGGACACGTAGCAAGAATGAAAGACCAAAAATGGACGTCTGCAGTCCTAAATTGGACTCCACTGGAAGCCAAACGCCCAAGAAGAAGACCTGAGGCCAGGTGGGCTGATGACATCAAAAAGTTCGCTGGAATCAGTTGGCAACAAAGGGCACAGGATCGTAGTTGGTGGCGGCATTAAACAGAGGCTTACGCCCTGCAGTGGGCCGAGAACGGCTGAAGAGAGGAGATATATATATTGGCCACGTCAGATATGTTGGAAAATCAGTAAGACAAACCCATCTTTCATGGAGTCCACCATATTGATAAACATCAATGTTGTTTCAATAACCGTAATATGGATTAGTCCAAAAAACATGTCCACTTCCTTTGTGAATATGACGAATTTACTATTAATGAACCATCTTCTTGTATTCGCAGTGAACATGACCATATTTAAACACGACAAATGACTCAAATCTGGATGGAGAAAAAATCCCATCAGCAGGCAATGAATGCTGGGAGCACGAAAGCAGTAAATGTAAGAAGTACATATAAGAAGTATAATAGTGGACAATTATTCGTATAGCTAATCTATGGAAGAAATATGTACTTAGTAGGGATGTGCCTTCTGCGTAATTTGAATATTTGTATATGCAGTTAATGAATGGCTATTCAGTGGAGTAATTAAGTATATGCTTTTCCCCCCGCAATGCTATTAAACACAGCAAAAACTTTACTGAATATCAGTTCCATAATTCATCCTGTAGCAGCGTACGCTCTGGCATTGGTTCTAATTCAACACTTTGTTTGATCTTTATATATCTTTGTGAATGAAAATCTCATCTGCGGTGGCTTATAATAATCATGTAATAAAAAAAAAAAAAGAAGTACAGTATGAGTGAATATGGATATTCAACACGAGAGCAGCTCCAAGTGTAAAATGAAGAGCAGGTGTAGCTAATTGAAGATAATTAGCGACAAACAATTTTTAACGTCCAATTGTCATTTGAAGTCCATTTGAAGTCCATACTGTACAGCAAAAGCAGTAAACTGTGACTTAACCATGTTTGTTTTACTGCCACAGTCTCTTAGTAACACTTAAGCATGTGTTTCTGTGCGAGTTTAGTTTCGATTGGCAACAAGGCAGGAATACTGTAATCTGAGATCCATACTCTCTTCATAATTGATCTGATACCATTACGAATTTGCACAAATCATTCAGAAAGTGTGAAATGAACAGCCTTTTCATAATCTGGCAGGATTTTAAATGTCTTATAGTGTATCCAGGCACGTTTGCCTCTTTGCATCGCACCTCTGGGTTTTGGGGTTCGAATCCTGCCTCCGTCCTGTGTGTGTGGTGTTTGCATGTTCTCCTCGTGCTTTGTGCGTTTCCTCCAGTTACTCCGGTTTCCTCACCCAGTCCAAAGATATGCATTGTAGACTGATTGGCATTTCGAAATGGTCTGTAGTCTGTGAGTGATTGGGTGTGTGATTGTGCCCTGCGATGGGTTTGCACCCTGTCCAGGGTGTCCCCTGCCTTGTGGCACAAGTTCCCTGGGGTAGGCTCCAGGCTCCTGGCAAGGTAGGATATCCCCTGTGTAGGATATGTGGTACAGTAAATGGATGGATGGATGGATAGTGTATCCAAGGCTTAAAGCATGACTGAAACATATAGATAGATAGATAGATAGATAGATAGATAGATAGAGAGAGAGAGAGAGAGAGAGAGAGAGAGAGAGAGAGAGAGAGAGTGCAGGATTTGCACATAAAAGAGCGCAACTTTAGTGGCTAGCATATTAGCCTTGGCAATCAGCTAATACGCACTTTGTACAAACCTCATAGCTTGATTACTTACTACACCTAGGAGAACTACATAGAGCCCTATATAAATCACTTTCCGTTTAAGCCTGACTGATTGTACTGAGATGTTAAGCACATACACACATCCAATATGACCTCTAGCTAATACATAATAGATAGCATAGCTAACATCGGGCTTTTTTTGTTACACAGTCATTTGAAGGTTATATCTTATATAATTTACAAATATGCAATGAAGGAATCTATTTTCTTTCTCCCTCCGTCACTTAATTGAGTAACTTTATTGCGTGATAATCCCAAGAAACCGCAAAGTATTTCAGGCTGCATCATATATTTTGACTAGATTACAGATATGTAATGTATATGTATAACAAAATAAATGAGGGGGTTCTATTTAGAGCATATCAGAAAGGTAGACGCCTTCGTCGGTTCAGCTGAGACACTCGACAGTCATTGCTGTGTCTACATTTCATTCTCTGTTGCTCTGTATGATTTAATATTCTGTCTCTCAAAGCATGTGCGTGTGCGTGAATGCCGTTTTCTCCGTCTTTCTCTTATAATCGGCAGACTGAGCGTCACTGACGGCGCCCGGGGAGAACTCTTCAGGCTAAAACTGTCTCTTACATTGGAAGATCTCGATCACACTGCAGGCTACACACACAAATATATTAATAATCACCGAGCGAGAAAATGACCGTGAAGTCAAGTAGGTATTGTGTAGATTCATATGGCCTTATTTGAGTGTGTGTGCGTGTGCGTGTGTGTGTGTGTGTGTGTGCGCTCATGAGTGGTATGAAGTTTGTGTTAGCTAGGAATGGCTTTAATAAAACTGTCATTGTAGTGAGGCATTAATAACAAACAAGATATAAAGAACACATACGATTCCTGCTAAGTAGGCCTCAATCAATCAGTATTGGATTCTCAAACCCTAATCGCTTAACATTTCTATAACGCTAAATTATTTTCATACAGTATTTTTTTGGTAAAATATAACCGATTGTTTAGTACTAATCACCTTACAGCGTTCCCACATTTCCAGGATACACGTGATACTGCCCACAAGTCTGTCCAAAATAGGTCAACTAAAAAGACCAGCTAGTAGACGTTTTAACCACCTTTCTGGCCACAAGCTTCAGAATCTTGAAGGCTGCAATCTGATTGGCTCTTTGCACTTCCATGCGTTCGTTTCTGAGCGTAAAGCTTTCGAATACCGTGAATGAACGCAACAAACTCTTTTGAGCAAGGTATGAAGAGTGCCTAGTGCCTACAGAGAAAGGTTGGACCGAGAAAAGTTCAAATCTTTAACAGTTTTTGTAGAGGTTTTCGATTGGATGAAATCGCCGTGTGAGGGAAAAACGTCTGCGGTTGGACATCTGCCACGCTAATTAAGTTGCCAAAGTAGGCAGTTCTGGGCCATGTTTACTGACAAAACGCTAGCTGTTAGTAAGTTTAAAACATAAACATACAATAGTTCTTATCTAGTAATAGATTTGGGGGAAATTAGAAGACGATCAACCACACTAGAGATAGCTAGCTACCAACATAGTGGCTAGTTAGATGTTAGACAAGTTTATCAGCTAATACCAGGTGGTAGCTTATGTATGTTCATATATTCAACACACTACACTACAGTTACGTAACCGACATGACTCAACAGGCGTGGTCAATCAATTCAGCTAACACCGTTCCATTTCAATTACCTTGCTAAAGACGTAGCTAATTTAAGTCGCTGATTTATTATTATTTTTTCCTTCACAATTAATACTTTGCTTAACAAAAGAGTCAAGTCCGAGGTAGTGTCCACAGTGAAGAATTTATTCGGCCCACTGTAGGGGTATTTTTGAAAGTATAAAATGTGTTTCCGTACAGTAGTTAAAGCATGTTTACTGAGAATGTGGAATATTTACGAACCACCCCTACACTTTTTGCTTTTAACTGTCTAAAGCAAGTAACGTCTTAATTAAGGAGGTCCCCCCAAACCCTCCTGTAATCACACAAGCCTGTCTGCAGGGTTGTGAAATCAGCTTCATAAACAAATACAAAATCTGAACCGCGTAATCCCGGTATTACACTTCAGATGACTACAATTGCCTCGAATTATGTAATATTAATAAACAAGTATATATTTGGAGCGCCTATCTAATGTATGCAGAAAATATATAAAAAGATAAATAAATAAATAAAAGCTGCTACAATCAGCAGGAAGATCACACACCTGGCAACCTTGCATGGCGTACTTCTGAAAGAGAACAGTTTAGCTGTACTAAAAACTGATGTTTTGAATACTGTCTGCTGAATATCACAGTATATTTTTTAATAATAACTGATTATTCCATGCCTATGCAACCACACACACTTCATCTGACCCTGGTTTGTTTATAGTCGACGCGAATCGGCCGAAATGCACAAACACAACTCTTTCAATTACAGCCCGAAAGGCCTCAATTAGGCATCACGCTCAATTTCGCAACAATTTTCCTTTACCCCTTTCAGCGCAAGGACTCAGGCCCCCACTGCTGCTTTTCCATGATGACTCTCGCAGCATGGCTTGATTCTAAACGGAAACACACTACACGTTCTCACACATACACACACACACACACACACACACACACACACTGGCCGCTGAACGACACACTACCACAAACTGCAATTATGGTTAAATGTGACTTATGGTTTGACATCGAGCCAGTGGAGGAAAAACTGTTTGGTTTCCATGGTAACTCTCCGAGAGGCAGGAAGGCCATTCGATCGGCCTCGAGTTCAGCGTACATGATTGCGGTTTCGTGATTTCTTGCATTAGACAAAAACATTTACAAGCTCGCAGTTATTTTTATGAGGTCATCTGAAATTCTTTGATCTCCAGCAGTTGTGTTTAAGCAGCATGGGAATATCATTTTATTGTTTTGGAAAGTATACACTCCAGAGTATCACTATAGTAGCAATAACGTGACGTGGGTTTTGCCTAGACCCAAATTTCTATATGCGTCGCTGAGAGAACATCAGATTGCCATGTGATCAGCAAAGAAACAGCTCAAGGTTCACATTAGAAGAATCTTCATACGCCGCAAGTGCCTTAACATTAGTTCATATCCGAGCTTACGACTTTTGAACCATGTTTTAATATGCACTATTATATAACACACAAGTTATTAAAACCGATGTATATTGTTCATGAAAAACCTGAATAATTATTCAGCACATGTAATACAGAATTAATGCCTTGTTTTTTTTGTTTTTTTTGAAATTAAACATATTTATAAATCCATCTATTCATATAGGAACCCTTTTGTCTTCTCTTTAGGGTTCTGGTATGGGTACACATCCCAATCATTTGTCTTAGACATGGTAGAACTTGTGAGTGAGCAGAAAATATATTAAAAATGCTGTCAAGGAAGAAACACAACATTAAAATGAGCCTGGTTACTGTGATGATAATTCATCTTTCAGCTTATTTACTGTAATGCTAGATGTGAGTAGGCCAATACTACTGCTAATAGCTCTAATACTACTACTACTGATACTACTATTACTACTACTACCATTATTAATACTAGTATTACTACTATTACTACCACTATTAATATTCTACTACTGTTAAAACTGCTCATATTATTATAACTGTTACTACTAACTATATTACTACCGCTGCTATTACTATTATTGTTTTTTACTATTTCAATTAGTGTTGCTTGCAGCTACTATTATTAATATTATCACTACTGCTGCTACTCTCACTACGATTTTACCTCTCTTACTACTAATGTTAGTATTACAACTGCTTTTACTACTACTAGTACTACTATTAATAATAATAATAATAATAATAATAATAATAACAATAATAATAATAATATAGAATTCATAACTCAATCAGTATTGATTTTAAATGAAGTGTAGCCAAATGTGTGTAAATGTGTTGAAAAGTGTGTGCATGTATGTGTGTATATATATATATATGAGAGAGAGAGAGAGAGAGAGAGAGAGAGAGCGCTAACTCAATACATGTACATATTATTATGCCTCAAATTTAGTGACAAGATCTTCCTTTTCAGCATTATGAAATAAGTGTTCACTTGTCTTGGAGCAGAGTCCAAAAAAAAACAGCAAAGTAAATGATCCTTCCTCTTCTGCGTAAAATCATAAAAGTAATCTTTGAAATTAAACGCCTTATCTCAAGCGCAAAGTGAAATGAAGTTCTCACAAAAAAAAATGAGATAGAGGCTTCACAGACTGTCAACACGCAAGATCGCATCTTTCTCTGAGCTTGATGGAGAGTGAGGGGGAAAGAGGAAGAGATGACTAATTAAACAAATTCAAACATTTTCATTTATCATGTTTCATCTTGTCATCCTAACCTAAAAAAAAAAAAAAAAAAAAAAGCTTGGAGCCCATTTTGCACTTTTGTTACAGTATTCTCAGATCTCTCTGAGCCTGAGATTGGGGCAGATTTGATTACATGGGTAAAGCCCAGCGTGTGCTATATGCTGCTGTTCTGATGAGGGACCAAACGCAGTGATATGTGATGCAACACGCAGACATTTAGAACACAGGGATGAAAAATTTATGACAATGTAACAACTCATACAGGGGACGTGTGGAATGCAATTAAAATTTTAAGAGTACAGCAGGTGCAATTGTGAAAGCCTTCGATCCGATCATCAGGAACGCACAAGTTCAAATTTCAGTGATCATATTATATTACTACTACTTCTACTACTACTACTACTACTACTACTACTACTACTACTACTACTAATAATAATAATAATAATAATAATAATAATAATACGAATAATAATAATATTACTGTTGTGGGGGGCCTGGAGCCTATCCCAGGGAACTCTGGGCTAAAGGCGGGGACACCCTTGATGGATCATACAGCACGATGTCAGACACACTCTGACACCCATTCAGACACTACGGACAATTTGGAAATGTCAGTCAGCCTACAGTGCATGTCTTTGGACTGGGGGAGGAAACCGGAGTACCTGGAGGAAACCCCTGAAACACAGGGAATCAAACTAGATGCAACCAGGCCTGATTACCGCAAACCCTGTTCAACACTTAAATAGAACTTTTTCCAACAAGAAGTTGGTTACAAGGTCCTACGCAGTAACACACTATGCCGAAGATTAAATAAATTCCAGAAATGATGAGGAAGAAGGTGATTGAAATGCATCAGTCTGGGAAGGGTTACAGAGCTATTTCTAAGGCTCTGGGTATCCAAAGAACCACAGCGAGAGTAATTATCTCCAAATGGAGAGTACTGATCCTTCCCAGAAGTGGCCGACCTTCCAAAATTCCTCCAAGAGCACAGCGACGACTCATCCAGCAAGTCTCAAACGAGCCAAGGACAACATCAGAGGACCTACAGACCTCTCTCGCATCAGTAAAGGTCACTGTTAATGACTCCACTATCAGAAAGACGCTGGGCAAAAATGGCACCGATGGAAGAGTGAGATGAGAGATTCACCGTCTTACATTATTCTGAAATTGTCCCACAAATTGTAGACGCAGCTTCTTGCAGTACCTCTGCCCATCTTTACTTCTGAAAGCCTCTCCAAAATACTCTTTTTTTTTTTTTTTTTTTTTTTTTTTAAACCCGATCATCTTCCTGACCTGTTGCCAATTAACCTCCCGCTGTTTCTTTTCAATAACACTTACTTTTAAAGCCTTTTCTTGCCCCCGTCCCAACTTTTTTGAGACGCGTTACAGCCACCGAATTCAACATGACCATATTTTTTTTCCTTAAAATGCTCCATTCTCCACAGTTTAAACATTTGATCCGTTTTCAATGTCCGTTTGTGAATAACATACGTGGTTCATGAGATTCCGGAGCTCATGGCATTCTGTTTGTATTTACGTTTTACACAGCATCCAGACTTTTTGGGAAGCTATTTTAATCCAGTCGCAGAATCGCGGGTATTGTCAAATACCGAATCGTCGCGTTGTGAATCCAAATCGTATTGTAGCAGAGTCAGTGGTGTCGTGAAATGACGAATCGTCGTCTTAGGAGTGAAAATCGTATGTATCGTAGCGGATTCAGTAGCATTGTCAGATATCGAATACTTACTTTATGTTTACGTCCCTAGTGTAGAGCACCTACAACTTTACCTGAGAAAATGGCCACTGATCATGTTTATGGATTTTTCTATCTGTATATTTTCATTCATCAGGCCTTACGTTGTAGCAGTGTCCTGGATGAGACAATCATCAGCAGCAAGATTCAAATAAATTCACCTGTACAGAGGGGATTCCATTAGCTGCATTAGCTCGGTGAGTGTCGAGGACATATGTTGAGGTCAGTGGCACCAAATGGCTGATTTGGAGTGTGTTAGCTCTGCACTATCACCTGCTTGATATAATGGCCATTTTCCTCCATTATCCTCACGCTAATACAGCAGGATATTTACTGTGGGTTATATCCAGGCAGTCTAAAGCCATGAAAACTATTCGCTTCGACCGAAATAAATACCTCTCGTTGAACACTGAATGCCTGTACTCCGTCTTGATGACTGATCCTCCTTGACAGAGCTCTTGTTTGAGGCGTTTATTTTGCTTCCAGTTTGGCAGATCAGCTTTTAAAAATCTATTTACACAGCTGCGATGACTAAAGGTAGGGCTTTGGAATTGCAGAGGGAGCAAACGCTCAATAGATTTGTTCAGTGCGGCTTCCAATGGGATGAAATTATACGGCGTGGCGGCGGCGCCTTTCTTTTTCCGCCTCCCTTAAATCGTCAGATACGCAAGAACAGGATATGACGCACCGATCTTTGAATATGTTAAGTGTTCATTAGCGATAAAAGAACGCTTGTCGAAGGAGGAGACACTTCGGAGTGGTGGGAAACGAGAGTTTCCCACTGAATGAGTCCACCTGGTGGGAAACAAATACGAGTAGATATGCAAGTAGAGCAAGCAGACAAAAATAATCCACGTGAACGTACGCGTGCGTAATCTTTTCTATTAAATAATAATGAAATTCGTTTCTATGTGATGTTTATAAAGCTGTTGTTCTACTGTTGTTCTACTTCAGGCCCATAAACAAGACATTAGTCGAAGGGGCCTTAATATGTTTGACTTCTTCCAGCATTTGTAATGTTTGTCCTGCTTCTAAATGGACCCTCTAGTGTAGATTTAGTTGTTGTCCCGTACTGGCTACACTAATGTCCTCGACCCTTTTAGTGTCCCAGGGAAAATTCAAACCCCTATTTGCCGATGCATTTCTCTCTTTCAAGTATGTTTTTGAATCCTTCCTGCTGTTTCAGAGTTTGTCGGTTTGCTAGAGACATTAGGTAACAATGCTCGACACTGTTTCTAGTCTATAAGTGGTATTAAGCAGACGCTTAGGTCCCCACAAGCCACCACGATTTCCCACAGAAAAATCTTCACTCAGGGCCGGTGAAGTTTCAGAAGCAGTCCTGATGATGCCTCAACGTTTGATGGTGCGTTGGTCAACAGTTTTATTATAATGACTTTAGTCCTCCTATTACAAATACAGTCCTGTTTTCAGGACTGTTTCTCAGTGGGTTAATGTCTGGTGATTGGCTTGGCCAGTCTAAAACCTATTTTTTCCCTCCTTTGTTGAGTCGGCAGTGTGTTTTGGATCGTTGTCTTTGCTGCATTAGAAAGTTCCTCCTGATTAATTAGGATGCATTTATCAGTACATTAGCAGACAAAATGTTCTAAAACTTCTAAACTCATTTTGCTGTTACCATCATGAGTTCCATCATCAATAAAGATTAGTGAGACTGTTCCAGAAGCAGCCATGCAAGCCCAATCCATGACACTACCTCCACCATGTTTCACAGATGAGTTTCTATGTTTTGGATCATAAGCAGATCCTTTCGCTCTCCACACTTTGGCCTTTCCATCACTTTAGTAGAGGTTCATCTTGGTTCCAGAACTTTTGTGGTTCGTCTCTGTATTTCTTTGTGAATCCTGTTTTTTTTCTTCTTCTTGTTATAACATTATTGAAAGTAATTCCAAATAATAAACAATGTGACAGAGAAGAGAACAGCATCCCTAGTGTTAGTCCCCCCCCAACCCCCCTTTTCTTCTGAAGGTTGTATAGATTCAAACATAACTACATCAGCTTGTGGTCTCAACCTGAGGGGATTTGGATCCTTTTGACCCCCGGATGTTCTTTCCCGATTCTTCTTAATTACTGTCTGGACTAAAAGTCAATATCGACGTGCTGCGCACTAATGTTGTCCCACGGCGAGACGTTCAGTGGGAGAGTAGCAGTGACGAAGCCAAATGAAGCAACGTCCCGAGGCCATGCGCTGGGTTAGAGATTTATCTCGCCTGTTATCAGGCCGTGTTTGAAGGCTGAGCCGAGAGCGATTACTACTGCGGGCTAACACCGAGGATCAAGTGCTGGATCATGTAGACTACAGGAGAGTGAAGGAGACATGGCTGCTGAAGGTCATGACCATATTCTGGCTCCAGTGTAAAGACATAATGTTGTACTGTAACATGCTGAAGGAAGGACAGAAAGAAGGAAAGAAGGAAAGTGCTTGAATTAGAAAAAATGAAAGCAAATGGAAAGAAAGAAAAACAAAAGAAAGGAAAAAGGAAAGAAAAAAAAGGACAAATCCGGATCTAGAGAAGAAGGAATAAAACAGTATACTTAAAGAATGGAAAAGGGGAATATGAGAAAGAAACGGATAAAAAAAAGACAGATAAAAAGAATAAAATAGTAGAGAAAGGAAAAAAAAGGGAAAATTAGAAAAAAGGAAAACAGGAACGATAAAAAAGGAAAATTGCGAGAGAGGGAGGGAAGGAAGGACGGAAAAATACAGAAAGAAAAAAGGGACAAATCTGGAAATAAAGCAAAAGGAATAAAACAGTACACTTAAAGAATGAAAGGAATAAAGCAGGACAGATAAAACGAATAAAAAACAGGAAAGAAAGAAAAGAGGGAAAATAAAAAAAGGAAAGAAAATCAGGAAATACAGAAAACAGTGAAAAACAGGAAAGAGAGCAAGGAAAGTATGTAGGGAGAATAGAAATGCAAGAAAAATGACACGTCTCGTCTCTTATATTTGACTCTTTTTTTATTCTTTATTGCACTGTTAGTAAATGAAAAATGTAGACTTTTTTAAAATGTTCTTTATTGTGTGTGTGTGTGTGTGTGTGTGTGTGTGTGTGTGGACCGCCAGTAGGTGAGGTCACGGAGGTCCTGTAAAAGACAGAGCTTTTTCCCGAACACACCAAAACCTCCAGTTTCACTCAGCCTTCACATTTTTTTTCTTTTCTCCAGCCAAATGCGAGTGTGTTTTGGAAAACACCTCGCACACGCGCCAGGTGGAAAGAAAACACAGCGGTGCACAGCTCATTGCCTGGCTCGAGCGCTCCGTAACGACCGCTTCTCAAGGCAGGAGCGAACGCAAAAACATGCTCTCCAACTCCTTTAATCTCTGAATCCTAACAGACGTCCAGCTATTAAAAAGACTTGCGCTGGTTTTAATGGTTCTGGTGGAACGTGCTGTAAACTCCCGAGCCTTATGAGTCCCACTGATCCTCGCAGGTGACGATGACTCAGGCCCCGTTGACGTAATTACAGTTTGAGCCGAGAGTCTGGGATTTCTTTCACTCAGGAGGTGAAACGTGTCGGATCTCATTAGGGCAGTGGTAGCTCAGGGAAAGGACCGGAAGGTTGTGAGCTCAGGTCACATGACTGCCGCATGAACCTCAGCTGGGCTCTTGAGTAAGGAAGGCTTTTAATGTCAGGTCAGTTTGTGAGGTTCTGCGTCACTGCGCTGAATAGAAACATGAGTCGAATGAATAAATAAAATGTTCTGCCATTAGTACAGGATTCTTCTTCATTTCTGCTCCTTTCACCTAAATCTCATGGAATATAGTGTACAATAATAAGATAGTTGGGATGATGGACAGTCCTGGTCTGTGAACATCTTCCTGAGAAGACAGCCCGTGAGACCAGGACCAGTGAAAAGTGACAGTTCCAGTCTACAGAACGGGGCATGGCCACTGCATGAAGTTATGAAGGTGTGACCATTCTGTAGGAAGATGGAATGAAAGAAATGTCGGTTGAGGAATAAGAGAAAGATGATCATCAGTGTATAAAATGGGAGGGAGGGCAGACGAGGACAAAGACAAGAGAGAAAGAAAAGGAACCGACAAAAGATAAAAACAAAAAGAGGAAGGGAAAAAAAGACAGGAAAGAAAAGTTAAAAACTGCAAATAAACAGACAAAAAAAAACAGAAGGAAAAAGAAAAAGTAAAAAAAAACATCAGAAAAGATGCATCTTTTCTGATGTTTTTTTTTTGTCCATCTAAGACAGGAAAAAAGAATAATAAGAACAGTACAGAAAAAAACAGAACAAGGGAAAAACTTAAAAACGGGGAAAGGAATGACAAAAGATGAAGGAAGGAAAAAACAGGACAAAAAAAGGAAAGGGAAATAAATAAACATGGAAAACAAGAACAAAAGAAAAAAAAGGAACAACAGGAATTACCAAAAAAATAAAAAATAAACCCAGAAAAAATTAAGGGAAAATGGGTCAAATGAAAAAAAAAAAAACAGCAACAGAACACAGAAAAGAAAGAATCGAAAGAATGAAAAGGGAAAGAAAACAAGAATAAAATTAGAGGAAAGCAAGAAAAACAGGAAAATAACAGCCAAGAAAGAAAAATGGAAAAATTGGCAAGAAAAAATTTAAGAAATAAGAAAAGACAATAAAAATAAATAAATAAATAAAAAATCAGGACCAAAAAAAAAAGAGAAAAAGAGAAAAGACAGCAACCAAAGGGGAGGAAAAAGACAACAGGAAATACATTAAAAGTAAAAAACGAACAAAAGAGAAAAAAAAACAGAAGAAAATGAAGGAAAAATCTGTAAAATTAAGAAAAAACAACAACACAGGAACTAAAGAAAAGGAAAAAGCTTGGAAACAATGCGTGTTAGAGCAGAAACTTCAGAATGTTAAAAGTCTTATCCCAGTGCTAGCTCAGAGGTTCCCGTTCTGCAGTAGTGACCAGAAAGCTGGAGCTTTAAATCCCCGGACTGCCTCAGAGCCAGTGGTGTGTAGGACCCTGGGGTCTGATCAGAGTGTCAGACTGAACCATGAATAAACATGTAATGATGGCCACTCTTCATGTGCTGCTCACTTGGCATCGGTGTGAGGAACTCGTGCGGAACTAGTTGGCAGAAGGGTCAAAAATGCACCTGTGTGTCCACTGGGCATCGGCGCACGCTTTATACAAGCAAACACAAAACTTTCCCCACGTCGCCCATAGGCAGCCTGAGGAAAAGCCATTGATCATGTACTTCAGAAACCCAGACCTGCTGAACCTCTGAGCACTGAAGAAAAAGCCAAAACGCTCACAGTGTGAGAGAGCGCCCCCCTTCCCCTCCCCTTTTCTTGGCACAGATCACGATGGAACAGAGCCTCGCACTATACTTCCATGTTCTGATCTCTCTGACCCATTTGTCTCCTCCGAATGTCTGGCAGTCGTTCAGGTTCAGACTCCTCGTGGCCAGTAAGAGGGAAATCGACTCCAGACGAGATGATAGGTCACAACAACAGGCACTTTAGAACACTTTTAGCTGTGCAGTGGATATCTCAGGTTGAAAGGGTAAAGGGTAGGATGTAACTGAAGGCAATATATATATGTCTGTCTTTTTTTTTGTGTGTGTGTGTGTGTGTGTGTGTGGAATCATAAAACTGCCAAATTTTTCTCACTATAAAACCTGTACTGAGATTATTATTATTATTATTATTATTAGTAGTAGTAGTAGTAGTAGTAGTAGTAATAGTAGTGGTTCGCACGTTCGCCTCACACCTCCAGGGTCAGGGGTTCGATTCCCGCCGGGGTCATGTGTGTGCGGAGTTTGCATGTTCTCCCCGGGGGTTTCCTCCGGGTACTCCGGTTTCCTCCCCAGTCCAAAGACATGCCTGGTAGGCTGATTGGGGTGTCTAAAGTGTCAGTAGTGTATGAGTGTGTATGTGATTGTGCCCTGCAATGGACTGGCACCCTGTCCAGGGTGTACCCCGTCTAGTGCCTGATGCTCCCTGGGATAGGCTCCAGGTTCCCCGTGACCCTGAAACGGATAAGCGGTAGGAGATGAATGGTTGGATTATTATTATTATTATTCCATCCGTATATTTTCTATACCGCTAATCCTACAGGCTCGTGAGGAACCTGGAGCCAATCCCCCAGGAGTCGTAGGGCACAAGGCAGGTTACATCCTGGACAGCGCACAATCACATACACATTCATACACTACGGACACTTTCGACATGCCAATCGGCCTACCATGCATGTCTTTAGACTGCGGGAGGAAACCGGAGTACGTGGAGGAAACCCGTGCAGCACGGGGAGGACATACAAACTCCGCACACACCCTTGCGGTGTGCGGCGAACGTGCTAACCGCTAAGCCATCGTTCCCACTGATCAATGTTACCATAGCAACCAATAGTAGGAACGCCTACTGGCGACTTCATAGTACAGCGTCTGGCAACTTGCAGATGTGTGTGTGTGTGTGCGTGAGAGATAACGTACAGTAACACGTCCCATGGAACAAGGCCACCAGGACAATAGATCCAAATATATCTGAAATATATTTACGGTTTCTTTTATCAGTGTGAATACCTCAAGAATATAAAAAGATAAAAGAACATACTTCCCACACAAAGTTGAAAAATAGCTTAGTGAATTTTATTTACTTTCTCATTCTCACACACACAGACATTCTGATTATTACCAGGTCAAATATACAATAATCGCTTAGCCGGTTTTTATTTCATGTTAATCGGGGTTCTGTACGAGGGATTAGGGCCTGGTCTGGAATGTTAGCTCTCTGTTTTAAAGCCGCGGTGCGTTGGACTCTGTGAGGGTTGGACTCGGTGGGGACGTGGTGGTGGTGCACTTTCAGTGTTCAGGTAACGGGTGTGCGGGAGGAGATCAGCTGAAGCCACAGATGCAGGACCCAGCCATGAGAAAGCTTCCAAAGTACCTTAGACAAGAAATAACATGAAAGAAAAGTGAGCGGTTTTCTTTCCTGTAGCTGAAAAAATATCAGCAGATGAGTGAATCACAACACACACACACACACACACACACACACACACTAAAGGAACATGATTCAATCTGCTTGTATTTAAACGAGTGCTTAACTAAACAGTTATATTTAGCTTTGTATTAGTTTATCCTCCCCAAAATGGGTGTAAACTGTGCAAGAGGGAAGAGCGTGTATTTCTAGTTCACTGAAGTGAGGGAACATCATATCAGGCCTGTCACCATAACTACTTTTATTGGACGATTTACCGTCCCAGAAATAACCGCGATAAACGATATGACTGTCATTTAAAGACTGTTTTGTGCTGCTGATATAATGATCATAACATAATAGCAAGTAAACCATTTCGAAGAGCGACGGACTTTTAATACTGAACAATATTCAGACACTGGAATACAAGTTCGACGTAACTGCAGTGTAACAGCGCTACAGGAAATGTCGTGAGTGTCGTAAGAATTGAGCAGCGATTACAGAAGGTCTGCTTTTGAACAACAATAACGACAGTTTCGTTCTGGAACCTGCGGGGAGTGTGCGTGTGCTAGAAGAGCTTACCCATCATCTCTTCATCTGCAGGTGAGCGACACTCTCTGGTACTTCCGGAACACCCAGATTTCTGCAAAATGCAATTACAGACAGGTCTGTAAGAAGATCTGAAGACCTGAAGTAAGACGTTTGGAAGAAGATTTTCAGTATTCAAGTAAGCAGTGACTGGCGCCCTGTCCAGGGTGTACCCCGCCTTGTGCCCGATGCTTCCTGGGATTGGCTCCAGGTTCCCCGCGACCCTGAAGAAGGAGTAAGCGGTAGAAGATGGATGGATGGATGGAAGTAAGCAGTGTATCATGATATTATACACGCGATTATAGTGGAACAGAGTCAATGAAAACCGACTAGGTTAAAAACTATTTTAGCACCACGCTGCTGAATTCTTAACTCTGCTATACAAGCGGCTCGTTTTTTATTTTCATTTCTTATTGGAGAAATACATACAGTACAGATAACTTCGCAGAATCGAGTCAGAAGATCCTCTGTATTTTCCTTATGCATATATAAATCTAACAAAAAAAAAAAGTTATAGTTCCTTCTGCGGTTATTAACTATATATATATACACACATATTTATATGTACACGCACTACCTGGACTGAAATGTTTCTCATGATCTTAAAAAGCTTTTGATCTGAAGGTGTGCGATGAAATGTTTGAAATCGGCGTCGTAGACAGAAATATAATCGTGCCGACGTATTCGTTTCTTTACGTTATATTTAAACGTACGACTCGGAGTGAAATATTTCCGAAAGGCAGCCGATGAGAGTCCGGCGTCGGTGGGAACTCCTTTAATACTGTTTAAAAAACATCTCAGGGGGATTCGTCGAGAAAACGGCAAGAATACATTTCTGGAAATTCTAGGCGAAAAAGCGTGTCGACATTGAAGACGCTAAAATATTTAATTATCTTGATTTATTTGGGATTTTTGATCACAACATAATTCCCACAGTTCCATTTGTGTTACGCCAGAGTTTTGATGACTTTATTATTACTATAATATTGGGGGGTTGGGGGGGAACTCTCCAACCAAGGGTTCCCATGTTTTAGCAAACTGTCATGTCTTATTCCTTAGAAAGAGCTGTATACGTTCCAGGTGAAGTGAATTCGTCAAGCTGAAGCTGGAAAATGGGGAGGCGGTTCATTTTTCCAGAACGTTAAAATAAGCTGTTAAAAGTGCGTAGGAAAGAAATAGTCGTTGACACTTGGCCACACAGAGCTCATGTCTTGAAACACCAAACACTATTAAAAACTCATCCGCTTCAACGGGTTGATTAGTGATTTCAGAGAAGACACTGAAAACTCTTGCACCAAAAGACTTGGGACATAATACATGACCGTGAAGCAGGGTCGCATCAGCCGTCACGCATTCGACACGTTTTGGAGAGACACCTGGACATATTCCGGATCATTTGGTTTGAGAGTAGTGTAACCTATGCAAGATTTTGAACTGGATGAGGCAGTGTCTGGAGTTTGGAGAACATCTATTAATCGCTTCCAGGATATCCGCCCATAACTCATTAGAAATCTCCGACCCCCAAGTCGTCCTTCTTAAACTTTTGATTGAAGATGTAGCAGGTAATTGGGAGGACCGGAGGGTATTATAAATGCAGGAAATGCATTTTCCCTTTACCAAAATAGTCCTTAAGACAGGTGTTAAGACAAGAAGGGTGAATTGTTGCAAACCTGTTGAAGTAGGATTGAATTAGGATTGTAAGAACGTGACTATGAAGTTTATATTTTTCCTGAATAATTTTTTATCAAAGGATTGGAGCTAGTCCACTTTTATCATTTCATATTATTGATATAATCCTTGTATGTGCGGAGTTTGCATGTTCTCCCCGTGCTGCGGGGGTTTCCTCTCCCAGTCCAAAGACATGCATGGTAGGCTGACTGATGTGTCTAAAGTGTCCGTAGTGTATGAATGGGTGTGTGAGTGTGTATGTGATTGTGTCCTGCGATGGACTGTCACCCTGTCCAGGGTGTAACCCCACCTTGTGCCCGATGCTTCCTGGGATAGACTCCAGGTTCCCCGTGACCCTGAGAAGGAGTAAGCGGTAGAAGATGGATGGATGGATGGATGATCTAATCCTGAGCTTATCCACCCATTAATAGCAGTCTGGAAATGCAAGACCCCCCAGGTTTCTAGGTTTAGAAAGATGTAGTTGTTTAATCCTATGGTTTTTAGCATTTCAAATAAAGGGTGCGATGGTTGAGTCAAGTTGCTTAAAAGGGGACTTGGAAAGAAATAAATGTATTCTACCGATTAACGAAACGGTTAAGAGTCCTGAAAAACTGAATATTTCTTTACAGATTTTCTAAAAGAGGGGCATCGTTGGCTTCTAGTAACGAGCTCAACTTCCTAGTTACAACAATTCCTAGATAGGTGAATCTTGAGCTATTTTAAAGCGAACTGGGTAGATTTGGGAAAGCTCTTTAAGCCCGACTGGCATGAGTTCACTTTTATTAATAGATTCAGATTAAATCCGTGGCCTGAGAAACGAGCCACATCGTTCGATCACCCTAGGGGTTTTATAAAGAGTTTTAGGCCGAGAGATGAATTTCTCTCCTACGTGGAATTTCTGTAGCACAGCGAAGAGGTAAGGCCACTCGACCTGATCAAACGCCTTTTCGGCATCTACGGACAAAATCACCAGATCGGACCGATTAGTCTGGGAAGAGTAGAAGATATTCAACAAGCTACGAAGATGATTAAAAGAACCGGTCTGATCAGGTTCCGGTAGTTTTCCGAAAAACCTAACGAGTCTGATGGCTAATGCCTTGGCTAGCATCTTTTGGGTCCAGATTAATGAGGGAAATCGGTCTGAATCCGACCGCGCAACCCCCCCAAATTCGAAATATCGTCATTTCATGGACATGAAGGATCTTTTCAGACGTAAACTTATCGTATCGGTGTCCAAGCGTTAATATTTTCTCGTACAGTTCTGAAGAACGTGTTGTGGCATCCTCATCGTCACACGGACTAAACGGTCTTTCTAAAGATTGCAAAGCGGCTGTATTTTGTTTAGTTTTGGCACCCTTAAAGGAGATAAAGCGAACAGATGGAAAAGCTGACGCTGTTGTTTAATCAGTCGGAAATTGGAATTGCTGAGGTAAAAGAGGCATCATATTTTATTTATTTATTTTTTAACCCATTGACATGCTGTTAAGGGAAAATAATTAACGTTGGAGTGGTAGAAGTGCCCAACTTTTGCATCAGGACACTTCACACCACAGTGTCGTTGATTATTTTCATACAACAGCCCACGCCCAAGTGAGTGCAATCTCACTGTGATTTGAATAAGATTAGAAGAAAGTGTTGTATTATTATTATTCATTTCTAACACTGTGTTTAGTGATTTAGTGGGTTGTGTGTGAGGGGGGAAAATAATCTGGTAATATCAAACTATATGGTACAGAAAAGCCGTCCTGTTTTATGAATGAAAATGTACAGCTAAAGGGAATAATAAACTTGATCGGATTGCGTAAACACGTGTGTACGTGACATTGTCCACGCAGTCAGTTAACATGTTAGTTAGCACATAGCCCGCTTATCTGTGTAACGTTGCAATCTCTCCATGTCATCTTACCGTTTATGGAACAACGAAGTACACGAAGAGAAAAAAGCCGATGTTGAACAACATGAAAGCCCAAAAGTCGAACCAGTAGGAGTGTTCGGGTAACGAAATCGCCGGCTTCTTGTCAGTCCCACTCCCCATGTTGGTTGCGCTAGTTCCTACTTCCTGCTTCCGCTACTGAACGGAAGTGATTAGTTTTTTTTTTTGTTTTTCCAAACCCGCCCCCCCCGGACTACATAACGCTGAGGATTTTTTATTCAAGGTACGTTAAAAATGAATATAGTTAAAATGTAAAATAAATAAATAGTTTTAAAGCGAACTGTAACTTTAATATAAAATTATTTATTATTATTATTATTATTATTATTATTATTATTATTATTATTATATAATAATAATAATAATAATAATAGTAGTAGTAGTAGTACATATTATTACAGAAATGATAGATAGCTAGATAGATAGATAGATAGATAGATAGATAGATAGATAGATAGATAGATAGATAGATAGATAGATAGATAGATAGATAGATAGATGTAATCCAAATTATTCAACCCCCAATGCAAATCAGGTTTAATGTCAAATTTACAGACTTTTGCTTTTCTAAGCTCAAAATTATTCAACCCCCTGAATCGAATCCCTCACAACAGCACAAATATGCAAAACAGGTGTTGTCTCAAGCACACACACACACACACACAGACACACACATATATGTATGATGCTGCCACCACCATGCTTCCACATGGGGATTTTTTTTTTTGTGCCAAACATATCGTAACTTGGGTAACTTGGGTCTCATCAGACCATAACACATTATTCCACATTGGGAAATGCATTTATTTATTTATTTTTGTTGTTGTTAAAAAAGGCTTCCGTCTTGCCATCCAACTCCATAGCCCAGAGATATGAAGAATTCGGGAGATTGTTGTCACATGTAGGGAGTAACCAGTACTCGCCAGAAATTGCTGAAATTCTTTTAATGTCGCTGAAGGCCTCTTGGCAGCCTCGCTGACCAGTTTCCTCCGGATCGTCTCATCAATTTTAGAGGGACGTCCTGTTCTCAGTAGTGTCACTGTCGTGCCATATTTCTTCCACTTGCTGATTGTCTTTACGGTGTTCCATGGTATACCTAATGCTTTAGAAATTTTTTGTAACCCTCTCCTGATTGATATTATACTAACTAGCATTTAACATGAGTTTGAATGTGATTGGTTCATTCTGAACACTGCCACATTCCCAATTATAAAAGGGTGTGCACACTTATGCCACCAGGTTATTGTACATTTTTGTCTTTTTCTTTCTCCTAAACTAACTCTTAGTTTTTCACTTTAATTAATAGGATTTTTTTTTTCCAATAAAGAAAGAAAATATTATTATGATGGATTCTTTCTTTTCTTTTCTTTTTTTTTATCACAAAAACCTACCATTTTAGCAGGGGTGTATAGACTTTAGAACCACTGCAGCTGTGATGAGTAATAGCTGCACAGTTTGATAATGATTTTATATAAACCATATAGGCAACAGTATGTGGACACCTGACCATCACAGCCATATGTGGTTCTTCCCCACTGCCTCACCCGCCCAGTTGTATAGGATGTCTCTGTATACTGTAGCATCACAATTTTCCATCAGTGAGAATAAAAGAGGCGTAAACATGCTCCAGGATGATGATGCCCCTGGGCACAATGAGAGCTCCATGAAGACATGGTTTGCCAAAGTCGGAGGGGAAGAACCCCACTGAACACCGTTGGGATGAACTGGAACACCGACTGCACCCCAGGCCTCATTGCCCAGCATCAGTGCCTGATCTCATGAATGCTCTCGTGGCTGAATAAACACACATCCCAACAGGCACGCTCCGAAATCTAGTGGAAAACCTTCCCAGAAGAGAGGAGGTTATTATAACAGCAAAGGGGAAATAAATCTGAAATGGGAGGTGTGATCTCGGACCTACAAACCTTTCTAATTAGTCGATATTAGTTTCTGAGTAATATACTTTATGATGAAGAATAACTAGGAGTTTAGGGAATTAATACTTTTCCCACTACGACTTACCAATTCCAAAGACAAACTGGGTGTGTGAACGCAGGAGATCGCTATAAAACCCTGCATCACAAAAGTCCTCTAGTACTTAGGATAAAAACCACATCACTACATTAGACTAATTCAGTATTTTAAGCAGTAAATGAATTAGTGTACAATTTAAACCCATGTCCTGGGAGATACACCGAAGCTAGATGTCGGAAGTATTGAAGCCACTGTAACTTGTGTCTTCGAGACAGCAGTTAATGTCTCTCAGCAGGTCACAAAGACTATAAACACCTCCCTGATGGAAAAGAAACTTTATAGACTCATAAAATCACTTCGGGCTGTAATTAAGTCGAGTATTTTAGTCTTTCACCTTCTGACAATGCATGAACTGGGATTGGGTGAAGGATTTTGGCTTCCTCGGATTTGAGCTCACAATCTCCTGGTCAATGGAAAAACCACATCCAATCACCAAAAGTCTTCTACCCAATTGCAATTACATGCAAAATAGTTTTATGGGCGGGACGTTAAGCTGTCAATCAAGCAATGATTTGTCACCCAGTGCCATAAAATTGGCACCAATTATCATTACCCGTACACAGTTCTAAAGCCAAACAAGATTGAATGCAAAAGTTGGGAAGGGAAACTAAAGTGGACCCAAACAAAGCGTGACTCACCCTGAAGTGTTGTGTTTCACACAGTGAAGCGTGTGTCCTGCAGAGACTGTGAGTGCGAATAATTGATGCGCACGACGCTTCATTAGCTTTATAGCCAAAGGTGAAGTTTCAGCTTTTGGACTGAAGAATAGTGTGTTCGTACTTGGAGCTCATCAGCATCCTCACTCTTTCTCTCTCTCTAGCTTTTTTCACTGACTTCATGTGCATAATTCAAGCGCTAGAATGAAAATGTGTTTACAGTGTTTGCTAACTTGGGTGCCTAGAGCTTGTTTCCTGCAAAATTTGGTGATCGAATGCTTCGCGTAATGACTTTCCTAAAAAAGAAAAAAAGACCATGGTCTCACACGTAGAAATTTTTAACAACTCAGCTAGTGTAAAAAGACACAGCGTTCTTGCGACTCAATTAAGAAATCTGAATGGAATTCAACTTCCTACACATTTCTCAAGAAAAAAACCCCCACCAAAAATACAACAACAACAACCCTTATCTTGTGACGTTTCTATCGAAAAGGAAAGTTGTATTTGACAAGTTTGCATCAAGTATTCGTTATACCGTATATCAGAAACTGTATATATTGTTTATGGTTCTCTGACTTGTGATCTATAGACCCCTGATCAATATTGAACAGATTCTCACAGTTATTGTGCCTCAGACCTAATGTAATTAATCAGCCAATCAAATCTGCAAGACAATGCAGGTGTATAGGGTACATTTTTAATACATAAACATCCCAATCAGACGTCGCTAGTAAATTGCTGATATTCTTGCAAATATTTTTGTATTGAAACTTTTTCTAAAGGAAAAAATGTCAGACTTGTTTAACAAGCTGAATAAAATAAATAAGAAAACACAATCTGGTTTTTTTAAAGAAATTTTTTTTATTATAAAATCAAACATAAATCCAAAATGTTTGATAAATTCCCTGTTATTATATATATATATATATATATATATATATATATATATATATATATATATATATATATATATATATATATATATATATATATATATACACACACACACACACACAACAATGTGTGTGTTACAGTGGCACCTTTCCAGGGGTGGGATATTTTTATTAGGCAGGCCCATGTGAACAGTCAGTTCTCAAAGTTGATGTGTTGGAAGCAGGAAAAATGGGCAAGCGTAAGGATCTGAGCAACTTTGACATGGGCCAAATCGTGATGGCTAGACGACTGGGTCAGAGCATCTCCAAACCAGCAGGTCTTGTGGGGTGTTCCTGGTATGCAGTGGTTAGTACCTACCAAAAGTGGTCCAAGGAAGGATAACCGGTGACAGGGTCATGCTCGCCAAAGGCTCATTGATGCATGTGAGGAGCGAAGGCTAGCCCGTCTGGTCAGAACCCACAGAAAAGGTACTGGAACCACCACAGGACAGCTTCAGAGGTCTTGAGGAGTCCATGCCTTGACAGGTCGGAAATTTTTTTAGTGGTACAACGGGATCTACACAATATTAGGCAGATGGTTTTAATGTTATGGCTGATCTGTGTATATCAGGGATATTTAACATGATGTGATTGTGGGCGGGACTTAAAGCCTTCTTCAAACTTTCATAAGTTAGATAAGGCAACGTCTGTGCATGGACAAAAACAGTGAAATAAATATTTTCCTGTTGAGTTTTAACATTTTTTATCACCCTGGTTTAAGAAAATACATGTTATAGATGACCAGAATTTCAGAAAAATGTGACCACAATTGTTGTATCGACTTGTAATGTCTTTCCTTAAGGAGGCAAATAGCTGCAAGATGTCACCCAGAAGCAAATAAACACTGTAATATATATATACATATATAATATAAATATAATATATATTTTCTATTGAACTGAAGCAGTATAAGATGTTTAGAGAAGCTTCTTTACAGAAAATCGTGTGCATGTGATGGGGTGACAGGGGCACATGTGTCCATGCTCTGGAGCAGTAATGAGGTAATCCATCTCCTCTTCTCTATGTGTTGAGTGCAGAAGGAAACGGAGAACAGAATTAAATCTATATTCACTCTGGTCAGCAGTGGTACATTGCTCATGGCGAGCATTATAGCCTACCATTATGTCATAGTTTATGATATCATTTTAAGGAAAACAGTATGTTCATCGTATGTAAGTTTATCATACCTATCATAAATTTGCTAAAGAATTCGCAACAGAAACTTCAGACATCCACTTTCTCTTCAGGATGAACTAACTGAGGCTGTACAGTTCCTGTACCACACGGTGAGACAGCTGGTCAGGACGCTCTCCGTCATCCCTCTGTAGAAGGAGGTGGGGATGCAAGGGGGCAGTTTGGCATGGCCGGACCTTCGTGGCTAGACCGGTAGTGTCCAGGAGACGTCCTCTGTCATGTGCGGACCAAGAAACCTGGAGAATTCCGAGTTGATGAGGCGTGTTTTTTAGTTTGTCCTACTCCGAGGTCGGAGTTACGACATTTATTCTAGTGCAGTATTCAAAGCGGGGCCACAACATCGCAGCTGTAAGTGTAGTGAGAGCTAATCTTTCCGAATCCCACCGTCTGCTGCACTACACACATCATCTGAGGTGTGATCTAGTTGAAACGTTCAGCAACAACTTCCTGACACTACAAAGAATAAAGATCAATAAACCTGCACACTTAACTAGCTAACTAGCTTTCCATATGTTATTAAATTATAGCATGTGTAACATCTTAGCCTAGCCACGCCACAGCTACAACTTTTACTTTGTAATCATTTCATTATGGACTTCTCCATTCTGTTTATTTTTATATAGTTGTTTTTTTTTTTTTTTTTTCAAATGTCAGCTTCTTCTGCTAATGCTAATCTCCTCTAAACTCACCAAGCAGAATTTATATTGGTATACGATTATATGTGTTTGACAAATTATTTACATACTGTGATACCATTTTGATCGTTAGCATTTTTCATCTCTGTCCCGCTTATGTAACATTTTTTTAAAAAAGTGATCAGTAATTATTTATATCAGGAATCTGTAGTTAATTAGAAGAAGAAGGGAAAAAAAACCCCACGCTTTTATCATTGCTTGCGTGTGTGCCACTAAAAGAGAGAGATGAGTGAACACACGCAGAGCAAACGGCTCACAGAGAGGCTACAAAACAACGGCGTCTACAGATGGCTAAGCACCTCTTAAATGCAGCACCACGCCAAAGTCGGGGTGCGTTCTGAAGCCGGCTGGTGTGAAATGTCAGCCCATTTACGTGGCGGCATAAATTCACGAGTCAGCGGCTCACTCTGCCCTCAGGGGCCGTTCAAAAAAAAAAAAAAGTGCGCTACACGACAAACGTTTGTCGCAGCAGCAATACAGGCATGAATTTTTTAACACGGACGTGACAGACTTGGTAAATCTGCATTATGGGCTTTGATCGCTGGAAAACATTACCTCGTCGTAAGACCGAAAAGAGAGAAATGTGGGATATATTAATGTTGTAAAGACGTTGTCACTTCATGCACTGAGGGAAAAGCAACATCTATTTCTTTTTGAAAGGCATGATTACTCACATCACACTGAGGCAAATAATGTTATCCTCAAAGCCACTAGCATTATAGTAAAAAAACTCAAATCTCCCCACCCCTTGTCATGAACTCTTTTCCACATACAAAGCATAATGTAGCCATTATTTCCAGCCTCACATTGAAAATGAGACAAAAACCCTGCGTTCGGTTATCTTGTAAAAATAGAAAACGCTCCTCTATTTTCTTTGAGATGTACTCGGCTTTAGTTTAAGTGCTAGCCTCTCGTCGCTGTATCTTTATCACCTCGCCTTTAGCTGACTCGTTATTATTGAGTAAAATTACCAAAAATTACAAACCGAGAACGTAGAGGAAACGATAATTAACGTGGCATGTGAGGTATTACTGCCAGGCTGCATACAACCTGAATGGAGTACTATTTGAAAACTATTTGAAATTGATTCATTAAAAATGTAAAAAAAATAAATAAAATCCTTTCATTAATTGAATTTAATGTGAATAATACTCTTGCTAAGTTTAAATGGTATAAATGGAGAACACGTCTTTATGCCATTTGAGATCTGCTACATGCTTGCTTTTAGCTTACATGCTAGAAGATTACAGCTTTTGTGGTAATAAACTGCAATTAAGTTACATTTACTGATGATGTGTACAGTACTTAGCTGAGTGAGTAAATTAACCACAGTGGGTTATTGCTAGCTAGCTAACTGCCTTTAAATTATATGCTATGAGATTGATTGATTGATTTAACTCATCTGGGTGAGTAAAGTAACCAAAGTGGATTATCGCTAGCTAGCTAACTGCCTTTAGCTTATGTGCTAGAAGATTTTAGCTATAAAGGTGAAATCTACCCTTAAGTTACATACATTGATGGTGATAAGTCAGCTAGCTAGGTAGGGTTACCACAGGGGGTTATGGCGGGAGCGCATCTATGTTTATATGGCACATGGAAATTTAAAGCTGGAGTTAGGATTCAGTTATTGCTAGCTAACTTAGCTCCATCTGAGGAAAGCTGTAAAGTCTGATTGGGGTCAAAATGAAAAATGTAAGAAGCGAAAAGATTATAATTTTTTTTCCACGGAAACAATATCATTTTTAACTCTCCTGAGGTAAAGCAGACGTTCCCTAAAATGAGTCTTATGTGCTTTCGACCTCTGGTTAATCGCTCCATCCTTCATCGCTATGCTAACTCATTGCAATATGTGATAAGTGATCAGTTACTAACTGATTCTTCCTTGATAATTGATTTGGATTAAGAACCTTTCCAGGTACTTTATCCGATCTCTGTCCGTCTGTTCGTCAGTTCTGGGCAGAGGAAGGTTCAGACAATGTAAGAACAAATAAGGATGTTGGAGAAACGTGCTTCGATTTAAACCATGCTGAAGAACGGCATTTAAAATGTGACCCATAAGGACATCGCGTAACACCATGACAGCTACATGCCAGTTTGCTCATCCTGGCGGCCATTTTGTTCATCCACCCCGAAACGACCGGTCATAGCACACGCTTCTGCAGTAATTACATGTTTGATCGTGCACACACTCATCTGATTACTTTGACCTTTCGGTTCTGGATGTAATGATGTCGGTTATGAAGATGTGGTAGAGCTTTGCCGAAGAATCATATCAAATCTAATAATGTATTAAAAGAAGTATAATTATAAACGTAACTGAAAACAGGAAATGTTTTTACAATCAGTCACA
>CM022778.1:4793053-5015553 GCA_012411365.1 Ameiurus melas | reverse complement strand
TTATCAGCTGCTACAGAACGATTTTATCCCCGGGCGTGTGTACATGTCTGTGTGTGAGACGGTAAGGGAAGCCTTCATGATCTTAAGTAAGTACTCATTTAAATCAATATCTGCAACATTAACCTTTAGTGGTCTCGCTCATGGAGATCGGTGGGACTACGGAGTACTGCAGAGTACTGCCGAGGTGGGAGACCGAGCATTAGATGCTAGTGATGGAGAAATTCAGTGGTTTGATATATTTGAGATATCGTAATTACTTTTTTTTTTAATTCTGTAAGAGCTGACCTAGTGTTAAGTATAAGAATTGAATATAAAGCCATATTCTTACTGCTAATATCACCAACGTGTCATTAAGCGTGATGACATTAAACGTTCTCTGTAGTTCCATTTAGCCACGCGTTAGCAACCGCCTTGTTCATGATGCGTAAAAGTGTCACCAAATCACGAGTGGGGTATTACTGATGTATTTTATGTTGTAGAATACATCTCTTGAGCTTGTGTTAAACCCAGACTTTATTTCGGTCGGGTTTTTTTTTTTTTAAACTAAAAGCTCTTTCAAACAACCCACTGAACTCGGGACGATGGAAGCGGAAGTGTAAAACAATCCATCCATCCATCCATCTTCTACCGCTTACTCCTTTTCAGGTTCATGGGGAAACTGGAGCCTATCCCAGGGAGCATCGGGCACAAGGCGGGGTACACCCTGGACAGGATGCCAGTCCATCGCAGGGCACAATCACATACACACACTCACAGCGAAACTGGAGCACCCGGAGGAAATCCCAGCAGCACGGGGAGAAGATGCAACCTCCGCACATACATGGCCCCGTCGGGACTCCAACCCCGGACCCTGGAGGTGTGAGGCGAACGTGCTAACCGCTAAGCCACCGTGCTCCCCGGATAAGTTCATTTAACTCCAAAAAAATTTGAGGAAACTAATTACCTTAAAAATTTTAAGTTGATGAATCGATTTCTTTAAGCCAAATACACTTAAATATAACAAGTTTGAGTTCAATTTTTGTTATATTTAAGTGTATTTGGCTTAAAGAAATCGATTCATCAACTTAAAATATTTGAGGTAATTAGTTTCCTCAGTTAAATGAACTTATCCGGTTTTACAGAATTGTATTAGAAATCAACAACAATTTATTATTTATGAGAGGGTTACAAAGGTTAGGGTTAGGGGCGGGGTTAGTGTTTGTACCCTTTCTTACAACTTCAGTCATATGAAATCATGAAATCCACCCATGTTGCCTTTGCTCGTTTGTATTCCTACTAATGTATACACGGAGAACTAGAATTTAATAAGGTCAAGAAATCAGGAAGTAAACAGGAAGTGGCCATCTCTTATGATATGAAACGGGTTAATACTGCTGCACCTGTCAGTGTTGTTGTTGTTGTTTTTAAAAAAAATAATATATCAGTTTTCAAAAACTAATTCTGCTCTGAATCTGGTTAGCATGCCATGTCACGACTCGAGAAATCCATTGCAGCTGGTAGAGAACAGGGAAATAAAGTCCCTGACTATTTAATGAAATCAGACTTGAATAAACACAAGTGCACTCAAAAAAAAAAAAAACGCCAAAACAAACTGCTATGACACAATGCGGCGTTATGGGCCGGTGCATTAGGACAGAAAAGACCCGTCAGACGAGGACACCGTTTGGATAAAGTAATCTCCATGCCTGCACCCTATTTCCGAAACGAATGGCTTCAATATCTGCGCAATGGTGTGTTGAAGACGCACCGGCATATCATTAACAACGAGCGAGGCCATTAAACGGCATTTCTGTTTCTGCGGAGAATCAAATCCAGAGCGGGGAAGCGCTCTCTTGTTTACAGACTTTCCTGTTACACTCGTATGATTTATTGTAATTGCTGTTATCATAATAAATACGAAGAGCGATAATGCCACGGAAGTGAGAGGACGACTGATGTTACGATCAAACTGAACAAACGAGAAGTGAACGTGGCGAGAGGAGGGGGTTGTATCGTAAAAAGGCTTTAAAGCTTTACTTTTATGTAAGGCTTTTAAATGAGCTTGTGGAACGACACCAACTGGCAAAAATTGATATCTGGGGGAAATGGGAACTCTGCTTTTAAGGTTCTTAAAAGTTTAATGCTAGAGCGAGGATCACTCTGAACTCTCTCTCTCTCTCTCTCTCTCTCTCTCATGGTTTTAGGAAACTAGACTGTTCTCGTTCTTGAGGATTCTGCCTCAGTTTGCATAAAATCATCCATCAGATGAATAAATATAACATAATTGTAAATATCACTATCACCATTTACGATGATGTCATCAATCGTTCGACAGCGACGATTACGATTCATTGACACTGTTCATAGCGTTCGCGAACCGCAACCTGTTCCGTCACAAAGTGCTCACACTAGAGACTCCTTCCTTCGATGTTAAATTAGCTCCTTACACCTAACCTCTTTCACCGTATCATTGATTATATGATTCTCTTTGTTAAATAACCGCACGTGAAAAATAAATCAATAAATCTGAGAGTTTGGTGAAAAGTTAAAGCTGTTTTCGGGTCTGGGAGGAGTCCAGAGAACCAATTCATAGTCCTGGAAATGCTAAGGCTGGAGTAAGCTGCATCATACAAGTCCCTGTAAATGAATTGTTACTATAGGATATGAGTATGTAAAGCCATCATCACTTTATATCCTATACACTATATATATTTTTTTAATAATTAAATTTTTTTTTTTTACTGAATAAGTTTGTTTATATACTGATTTTTATTATTCTGAATATCAGTCAAAATCAAGCAAAAGCTTGCGATTTTTCAGAATTACTGCACCATATATATATTTTCTGCAGAATCGGCCCGAGACGCGTCACGTGACGTCATGGCGACATGCGTTCAGCCAAAGCCCCCTTTGATTCTTGTGTGCCGAACACAAGTACAGCTAAAAGGTCTCATTTACCGAGAAAAAATCACTGCGAAAGGTTGCGATTTCAACAATTCTGTCACGTTTGGCGAATGGAGGCCGAAGCAATTGCAGATTTTTTAAATATTTATTTTAAACACACGCATAACGAAACAAAAACACTAGGACAACTGGGCATAACACTGTGGCAAGAAACAAACACGGAGACAGAAGTGACGTGAGTCTATAACAACGAAAGACCAGGAGAAAGTGCAGACAAGGACTATAAATACACAATGGTGCTAATTAACAAAAACGTGAGTCAGGTGCATGTGGTCAGGTGGTGTAGTGCAGTGGCTGATGGGACTTGAAGTCCCGGGTTTCCGGATAGCGAACGATCCCCCTCCAAGGGGCGCTACACCTGAGCGCCGCACAAAATCGCCCCCCGCCCCCCCGGGGTCCCGGCCCTCCGGGCCAAAAGTCCCCAGCAGAAACAGGAGGCGGGGCAGCTTCCACCATGGCACAAGGAAGCGGGTGGAAGTCCTTGGCAAAGCATGAAAGAGGGGCGACATCCCCCACGGGACAGGAGAGCGGAGCATGCCTCACCGCGAGGTTCAAGGGGGCGAGCCGGCAACCTGACGAGGCGCACGGGGGAGCGAGGTTCTCCGCGAGGCTCACGGGGGAGCGAGGTTCTCGCGCCGAGGCTCCGGGGGAGCGAGGTTCTCCGCGAGGCTCACGGGGGAGCGAGGTTCTCCGCGGGCTCACGGGGAGCGAGGTTCTCCGCGAGGCTCACGGGGGAGCGAGGTTCTCCGCCAGGCTCGCGGGGGAGCGGAGGTTCTCCGCGAGGCTCACGGGGGAGCGAGGTTCTCCGCGAGGCCAGGAGAGGAGCGAGGTTTCTCGCGCGAGGCCCGAGGGAGGAACGACGCCTCGCGGAGCATGAGGGGGGAACGGAGACCTCCGTGGAGCAGGAAGGGGAGCGACCCACTGAGCGCAGCGAGGGAAAGGGAGCGACGTCTTCAGCGGAACGTGGAGGCAAAGTGACGTCCTCAGCGCAGCAGGATGGCAGAGAGACGACCGCAGCCGAGCAGGAAGGCCGAGCGGACCACCTCAGCCGAGCAGGAAGGCCGAGCGACGTCCCACAGCCGAGCAGGAAGGCCGAGCGACGTCCACAGCCGAGCAGGAAGGCCGAGCGACGTCCACAGCCGAGCAGGAAAGGCCCAGCGACGTCCCACAGCCGAGCAGGAAGGCCGAGCGACGTCCACAGCCGGGCAGGAAGGCCGGGACGGCGCCCACAGCCGGGCAGGATGCTGAGCGGCGTCCACAGCTGAACAGGAAGGCTGGCGCGACGACCTCAGCTGAACAGGGCGTACGCGACGACTCAGCTGAACAGGACGGCTGTGCGACGACCTCAGCTGAACAGGAAGAAGCGTGCGACGACCTCAGCTGAACAGGAAGGCTGAGGCACCTTAAGGTAGCTGAACAGCGGGGAGTCCCTGAGGTCAGCGAACATAGGCGAATTCATGAGACCGCCCGGAGCCGGAGCGGCCCCACACACATAGCGGGGCGGCGGAGGGACTTCCTTCACAGGACTCACCGGCTGCGCGACTCTGAGGTAGCTGAACAGCGGGGAATCCTTGAGGTCAGCGAACATAGGCGAATTCATGAGACCGCCCGAGCCGGAGCGTCCTCACACACATAGCGGGCGGGCGGAGAGACTTCCTGCACAGGACTCCCGGCCGCGCGACTCTGAGATAGCTGAACAGCGGGGAATCCTTGAGGTCCGCGAACATAGGGGAATCCATGAGACCCATCGGGAGGGCGGGTGGGAGCAAACTGCTGAATCGGAAAAAAATAAATAAAAAATCTACTGCCTCGTAGTCACGGCGGTTTTCGTTCTGTCACGTTTGGCGAATGGAGCGAAGCAATTGCAGATTTTTTAAATATTTATTTTAAACACACGCATAACGAAACAAAAACACTAGGACAACTGGGCATAACACTGTGGCAAGAAACAAACACGGAGACAGAAGTGACGTGAGTCTATAACAACGAAAGACCAGGAGAAAGTGCAGACAAGGACTATAAATACACAATGGTGCTAATTAACAAAAACGTGAGTCAGGTGCATGTGGTCAGGTGGTGTAGTGCAGTGGCTGATGGGACTTGAAGTCCCGGGTTTCCGGATACGTGACAAATTCAAGTCGTTTTCAGCAAAGAAAAGCGTAAAAAAACTCCACAAATTCCACAAATCAAGCTTATACTTACGCACGTAGCGTTCAGTTTTTTCTTTGAAATATTTGTTGATCAATAATTCATTTTGACTTAGAAAATTCACTGTATGAGACCTGTAAGATATATGTATTTATTATCATTTGCTATACAAACAAATCTGATCAATTCCAGGAAGGGGGGGAGGGGTGAATACTTTTGCCCGCTACTGTAAATACTTTATACCAAAGCTATGTTTGATTGTGATTCAATTTAACTTATGCCAGTCATCTGGCTGAATACAATCTTCATAGTTACCATCATTCAACCAGAGGATAAGAGAAAGTCACAATGTCATGTCACATGGTTTAGAACAGGGGTCCCCAACCCCCGGGCTGCAGACCGGTACCGGTCCGTGGGTCATTTGGTACCGGGCCGCACATAAAGAATAAATAACTTGCATTATTTCCGTTTTTATTTATTATCGGAGTCTGAACGATGTTTTATTTTTTCCGTCTACGACTCACTCTTGACGCAAGTCAAGACGCTTGTCTCGGTCACGTGATCTGTTACTTGGTCACGTGATAAGTTAAGGGGTAGAGCGGAAGTTACTCACGTTATGTTGTTGGCGTGATGTTACGAGGACGCTGCTAATAAAGCTGCGATTTCACATTGGATTCACGTTTATTATTATATTTTAAAAATACCCCAGTTTTCATGCCGGTCGTATCATTTTATTTTGTTGTATTTATCCGCCACACCTTAAAGGCCGGTCCGTGAAAATATTGTCTGATATTAAACCGGTCCGTGGCGGAAAAAAGGTCGGGGACCGCTGGTTTATAATATTAGTGTTAGAATACACTAATATAGGTAGTGAGGTCACTAAAAAAACCAACATTCCCAAGCTCTGAAAGCTCTGAAAGTGTGCCAGTATGAACAGTTTGCATGGGCGTCTGAGACGGTCCCGCTGTGTGTCGTTGACTTTCAATAGCCAGTGTGCTTTGATTCACACTGTTTGTCTGACCTCCTATAATAAACAGACTTCACTTCATGGCGAGGACAAAAAACAGCTCTTCTTTTCAGTCCTTCCAACCGACAAACCACGGAGCTGAAAGCTGTGTATTCTGAGTGCCTCTCTGAAGTCGTCATATACATTTGTGTGTATTTATCCAACATTTCCATGGCCTGAAGATGGACCTAACTAGTTCACAAACAGCAGGAGACGCAGTTAGTGGTTTCTCTGCTGGAAAAGAGAAAACACTGTAAAGCGGTGAGCAGTTAATGGCCACTGTCTGTTAGACTAACACATTTTTACTGTGTTATGCATTTTATGCATCAATGGGTTTGTTTTTTTTCTCGGTTGAACCAGACCTTTTGAAGTCGGCTTTTTTTCACAGTTGCAATACAATTAAATATGTATTCATGGTTCTCTTAAAAATATGCATAGGTCTATTATATCCATCTATCCATTTTCTGGGCCGCCTATAGGGTCACAGCGAACCTGGAGCCTACCCCAGGGAACTTGGGGAACAAGGTGGGAGACACTCTGGACCGAGTGCCAATCCATTGCAGGGCACAACTGTGCACAGGCACTTCCGCACCGATTCACCTACTACAAACAATTTAGAGATGCCAATCAGCCTACAAGGCATGTCTTTAGACGGGGGGAGGAAACTGGAGTACACAGAGGAAACCCCCAAAGCACATTTGAACTATGCGTACACAAGTGGGAATTGAGGCCCCAATCCTGGATGCGTGAGGCAAACATGCTAACCACTAATCCAGTCCAAACCCTAGGTCTATTACTATATATATATATATTGGACAGTAGTTCCGGCTACAAGACAAACCACGGGTTAACTTGTTTTTTTTTTTTGTTTTTTTTTCAAGTGAGTAGTTGTTTTCTCTGAGGAAACGTTTATGGAAGGAGTCAGAACTCATTTTGTAACACATATATATATATATATATATATATATATATATATATATATATATATATATATGTGTGTGTAATATAAGATTTGCAGTGCATTTGTGGCTTCTTTATATTGATGTTGCTCTAAGTTGCTGTAAAGAGGACAGTCTCCGCTTTCTGCTCATGCTTATATTATCTTTGTAATCTGAATGTGATAACATGCCTTTCGGGTACATGCGACGCCGAACAACCAGTTAATTAACTCGGATATTGGTGATGAGCAGTTAGCCACTCACAGGGCAGTCACCCGTTATTAATTTTTATTTAGCTTTCGGACGAGCCCTTTACTCTGAGCGTGTCACATTTCTCCTGCTCTGTAGCTGGCAGACAGAAAGCATTAACATCAGAGGAGCCGCTTCTCACTCTCTGCGAACTATGCAGAGAGGGAGGGAGGATGGAAAGATGCAACACCTGTTGTGGAGGGCAGTGAAGCTTGCGATTTAATTTTATCAGTTTCTCATTAGGGCGGGGGCCGAGGGAAAGGAACCCGGTTGATGATGGGAATCAGTGAAGCAAGCCGAATAGCATCAGATAGAGCAATACATAAACCATTGAGTGGCTTCAACAACAGGACAGAGTGAGAAGGAGAGAGACGGATGGAGAAAGAAGCAGTGAACATGACACATGTGGACAACACGAATGTACTCCCGATATGCTAAGATCTGGCCATGCTGTACAGGATCGATTCTGTACAAACTGTAAAATATGGTTATATTGTAATTATAATGCGTATTAACTAAATAGCAGTATGCATTATGGTTGGACAAATGGATGGATAGATGGTTATATTTTAAGCAGTTGGAAGGATAGATTTACAGAAGTATAATTAGATGGTCTGAGAGACAGATGAACAGAAAGAGCGATGGATAGATGATTAGATGGTTAGACAATCAGAAAACAGTCGCGATAGAGATTCATGATCAGACAGACAGATGAAAGGATTGACGGATAGATGGTTAGACCATCGGACAGATAGACTGACAGATGCAGGGATAGACGGAGAGTCAGATAGAGGGATAGATGGTTAGACAGTCAGACAGACATATAGATGGATAAATAGAAGGATTGAAGGATGGACAGATAGATGGATGGATATATGGTTAGCTGGTCAGACAAGCAGATGGATAGAACGGTATCAAGGATAGCGGGACAGTCAGAAGGACTGCTAGTTGGTTAGATGGCCAAATTCATGGACAGCTGATCAGACATACGCATAGCTGGGCAGATGAAAGGATTGACAGGTAGGCTTGACATGCTGTATCGTGTCCGATCTTGATGTGACCTTCATATGTATTATCTTCCAAGGCCACAGGCTGGTGGCCACATGATGTTCCATTGTTGTCTGAGATCTGATTAGATCTGACGTTAGACAATTCTAATTCATCTTCTAAGTGGGAACATAAGGTGGGTGGGGGGGGGTTACTTCTCTTTCAGCTGGTTGCGTAATTGTATTCTGACTAGATTCTTTGAAAAGGCTGCATCGCACAAACCGTCAACTCTCTCCACATTGGAAATGATGATGGCGGCCTGTGGGTGAGCGCCATTTGCCTGAGTCTATTGTGTTTTCAATTGTCTCATCCGTCCGCCATAAAGGAAAGAGTGAGGAGGATCCTGCTGTGCTGAGGCACCGCGGCAAATTGAAAGCGTAATTTCGAGCAATATGGGGCCCAGTGGTTGGGGAAACCGATTGCCTCGGCAATTCTCTCAGAGATGAATGTAAAAGTGGGGGAAATGGAAGTATCGCTCCAAATAAATAAGATGGGAGAATAATGGCAGAAGTAAATGACTTTCGCCTGAGGTTAGTGTGGGCTCATTGGGTAAGTCCATTTGGAGTCGCCCAGTGGTCCTTTGCTCTTGGTGGAGATCCCGCTGCGCTGGCCACATTGCCCTCCAGAAATTAATTGGCAAATGATGTTAGATGCTGAAACATGTTTTTTTTTACCCTGACAAAGCTGATTGAATTTGTCCAGAATCTGGATTCACCATTTCTTATTTTCTTGTCAGAATGTGTGACCTCTGACCTGACACTGCACTGGCTCATGTATTTCAGTATGGAATGTTATAGCTTTAATACCCAAATACAACAACAATAAAAAGGCAGCAGTAACAGTTGGTCTGCCAGAAAACCACGGGTGGCCCCTTGGGCAAATAGTAAAGAGTTTAGTTACCAGAATGTCTGTATTGTACTTTCAGATGTGCCTTGTGTCAAGACTAAAGTGACCAAGAATTGACGGAGAAATTGCCTGACGGATGAATCTAAACTGATACAAATGCACACAAACAATAAGCATACGATTTGCTTGTTTTTTGCTTTTTGTGTCTATCATGATTGACTCCAGTTCCTCGACCTAAATGCTACCAAATTTAGCTCCTAAACAAAATCAAACTTCTATACAAACTGGCCCAAAATTCACAAACGGAATCTTTAAATTCGCTCCATAAGAGCCCACGTAGACCACACATAGTGTACAGGGTATGATCTCTCTAATAGGATATCCAATAAATAATATTACAATTCGTTTTTAAAGATATTAAGTATGTTTTATTTTCTGTCATTCTTAAATGAACACGTTCCATCGTTATTTTATAATTTTTTTTCTCCAGATTATCATGTCGGAATTATTATGAAATGAAAGAACCCCATTTTGACTAGCGGCAGCACCACATCCTGGCTTTGTAGTAACATATCCAGGGAACTTTTCTGATCTTTCTGGAAATGTACAGTAACAAACCGAAAAACTGAAGAAAATCTGATCAAATCTCATTAGATATTAGACGGTTATTGTTGTCAAGCAACAGTTAAATGCTTCGGGATAGATTGTTATACCGACAGATAGTTAGCTAGCTTACTCAGTCACATTAGACAGAACGTTTCCTGAACGTTCGAGATGAGACCGTATAGGAACTCCAGTGATGAAGCTGAGGTAGAGTAACTGTAAAAGTTCTGCAAATGGCTATTTTATTTTATTGGTGTTTGTTTTATTTTGTAAAAGGGACTTTGATTTCTTTTGCAAGCGGTCTTGTATTTTATTTCAGTGTTTTTCGGTGTCTCTGGAGGCACACCGGTAGAGTTCACCTTTAATAATAACAGAAATGTGTTTCTCCTGCTACTCTAGAACAAACCAGTGACAATAAACATCATGTTTTATTGATTTATTGATTTATTGATTTATTTATTTATTTATTACATCGCTGTCATTGATTTTCTGAGAATGATCCACCATCCCAATAATATCTGATAATGGTGGTCAGTTTCCACTGACGGATGAGGTAGAGTCTTGCTGACACTTGTACAGAGATAATGGCCAACGAGTAACAGGCATTTATGTTGGTTTCGCTGCTATATTGGCATCTGCATTTAGATATACATAAGAATTTGTGTGAAATAATAGCGATAATAGGACCAGCCTCATCATGGTACATTTATGTCCACTGTGACACAAATGATCATTGCTGGTGTTCCTTGGTGAATAGTGACGACGAGTGTAAAGTGTGTGTGTGTGTGTGTGGCATAGCTGGCAGTTATGTGGGATTGTTGGAGACCTGATTCAGCCGAGTGATGGCCCTGGGGGAAAATCTGTTTCTCAATCTGGAGGTGCGGTGCATAAACAGCCGTGTGGCACCTGCCGGACAGCAGAAGGGCAAATGGGTGATGGCAGGGATGAGCAGGGTCGTAAGTGATGAAGGTGGCTTTATGCAAGCGAGATGTATTATTGATGATCTCCAAGGCTGGCCGTAATAATAATAATAATATTATTAATAATAATAATAATAATAATAATATCCCGCCACTGACAGCAACTCGCTCCAGAGCTTTCATGTGATGTGACGAGGAATCGCTGATGTATCATGTCAAAACGCCATTTATTAAAATGCTCCCTGTAACGCAACAACAGAATTTATCATAGTGCTCAATTTAATAGAAAGCCATTTAAGTTTGTGCTTTGCGTACATTGATGAGTGAACCATATGGGCAAAATTAAAAAGGCATTTAGCTAGAGTGAGCCCTTATCGTACACTCATACAGTATAATCATCACTAAAAAAACATATAAAAAAAAAGACCTGACCATATGGGGATCGAGTAACAGTGAGAATACTGTGTTCGGTTTCAGCTAAGTTAGATTTCGCTATTAAAAAATTCAAACGGCAGCGCTTCAGCCAAGCGCAAGGTTTTATGGAGTTTCCAGTTGAATTTTTCATTTCAGGAGTCTACGCACAAGCTCTGCATCTTCCCAAACCGTAAATACGGGCAAATCATTCCCACAAATGATCTGTCAATGTCCCAGCATTCAGCGCTGAGCAGTTTTCTGCTCTGCCAGGAACCAATGAAGTGACACACGTAGTTACCTCTTTACACTGTGAAATATTACTAGTGTAAAAATTCACAGATCCAATATTAGTGCGTCGGAATGTTTTATGATACAGATGCCGAGAATCAAAACGGCGTGCGTTGGGAATTGGGAAACGTCTGTCAGGCCTAGTCAAGGAGGTGTGGACTCTGTGTCTGTCAGTTGCAATGGAAGGGGTGTGGCCTTCGTGTCTGTCGATCTCACCAAAGGTCTTAAGGTCAAGAGGTTTTGCACAGACTGAATCACATCATATCGACCTAAAACAGTTCTGTATTTTGGCTGCCTTAAAGTCATCTTGACCGAGATACAATCCTCTAAAAATGCATAATCGCTCGAAAGTCTGGTTCAAAGTTGGTTTAACTCCTGACTTTAATTGGTATTCAATTAAAACACACGGAAAGACTCGTCGCATGCTAGAACACTATAAATCACTTGTCCAAACATTGTCAGGAAGCGCCTCAAGGGTATGGCACTGCTCACGGAGCGTGGCACATTTGGAAAAGCCGTGCAGATCTGCTGTTGCCTTTGGCACACACGTCTGCAGATAATGGCCAAGAGATGTGATTGCTTCTGACAGCAGGCCAAAGGCCCATGGGCTATCCTGTGTCCCACCAAGATCGGATTTCTCCCCGTGTTCCTTTCAGTGGATTCAGATCAGCCCCCTTTACCCGGTCATTGTCAGGACTCGTACCGGAGGTGCATGTGCACGTTCTGCACTTCTGCTGCATGAATATATCTGCTCAAATGGTCTATCAACGGGCAAACCGACACTGATTGCCGAGATCAATCCCAGCATTGATCGCCTGTGCACTCCAGCGGAATCTCCCTGGTTTGTGCTCAAAGCTTCGCAAAATAACGTGGTGTCCAGGACAGTCCCGGGGTTCGGGAAGATGTGGTGTTTTCATTCAGAAGGCGAAGCTGTTTGGCAGTCTGCCGTCCGTATTAAACAGAAAGACGGGTCTGGCAGTGGGCAAAGTTATTTCGTTGTTGGATTACACACAATTCTCATAGTTATTATAGTTTTCTTCCTGAACTTTTGCTGCAGAGGGCTTGAGGGAATTTAGTCCAAATATGGTCTGCACACTGAAATTATCCCCAAACAGAAAGGAGAATAATACACACAGGGGGTGTGAGGCGACGGAGAGAGGAGCTTTGGCTGTGAGAATGTTTTTCTGTGTGAACTCGAAGACGGCTGCGTTAACCCTTTCACATCCGGTATGAAACTTCGACTTGTGGTTAAGTGCTAAATGGTATGCTGACAGGATCACAGAGACAGTGGTGTGTGTCTGTGTATGTGTGTGTGTGTATAATATACTTCGACTAGTATTCTTAGACAGAAAAAACAAACCCATTCCCTCAGACTTATAACTACACACTGTTACATACATTTATAACAAAATCAATTAATAAACTAGACGATGAGTAACTTAATAAAACATATCGAATGTTTCACAAAAGCCGAGTTAAACGTGATTGGTTAATAAGTAACCTTAACATCAATAATGATGTGAGCAGATTATTAGCCAAGCTCCCTGTAATTAAAATACAGTCCACAGTATCACTATATTAATAATTATTAATAACAATTATTCGTTATAATACCAATACAGTGATATTGTAATAATAGAACAGGAGCGAAAGCACACCTAGCACGCATCAGGGATTTAATTAGTGTTATTTTAAGACGTAATTCATTAATAAATATCGTATGCCAGTGGAACATAAAGTGGAAGATGGCTTTGTGAATAAAGCTGTAAAGTAAACAACACTGTCTTGTGTGACTTCGAAATCAAGTTCTCCTCACAAAAAGTACACATCCACACACACACACACACACACACACACACACACACTCCTGATAAAACATTCTTGCTTAAAAGACATTTAAAAGGGCACCACCATCTCTAATTCCTGGTAAGTGGTGGGCGTTCTGGCGCAATATGGGCGCGTCGCATCATCCAGGTCGATGCTACACACTAGTGGTGGTTGAGGAGATTCCCCCGCTTACAATGTAAAGCGCTATATATATAAATGGAACTGTAACTAATTAACCTGTTCCACTTAGACCTACTACAAACACATGCTCATGCATGCACTCATATACACATGTATACATATACACAAAAATGATGCGTGAAAATGTTCCAATCTGAGGGGCTCGTGTGTGCCTCCTCATCCTTGATATGTGACTTGGGGTAAAAATAAAGTGGATTGATTATTTTCCTGCCTCTTTAGTTATGTAGGAAGTGGAGGGAATTGGAGGCCTAATTAACCAGATTAAAAGCACAGTACAATCAGAGCCTCAGACTATTACCATTATACTGGAGAGCTGTTAACCGGTGCATCCTTGAAAGGATACGGAGTAGAGGAGGTGATTTAAAGGAGTTATTCTTCAGCATAAACGAGAGCTCGGACAGGTTCATACTGAACATTTGGTTCCTTTTATGAACGTTTACTGTGTTTTTATAGGCTACAGTATGGCATTTCTTCAGTTTAGCGTTTACATTTCACTATTGAGCAGCACAAATGAGGGTTCAACTGCAACCTAGTTCATTTTAAGGAATGAAAAATGGAATTTTAAGCTAATGTATGTTGATATTCATTTAAATGTGTCGTCAGTGTTTAAAGTTAAAAGGTAAACGAGTCCTGACTGCATAAAACCTTTTGAAAAGTTTACTTAATGTGTGTTAATAGAATAGTGAGTTGGGGAACATAGGAGCCTGGGAACATGGGGAACGTGTTAGCATAGGACCCTGGGAACTGCCCTGGGAACATGTTAGCATACCTAGACAAAACCGTGTAGAGAATAGATCAATTCCAGTCTATATGATTTATATGAACATGGTGCTTTTTAAAGCGGAATATTTCCGTACAGCATATGGAAAATAATCCAGACACAGAATGATCCCAAGCACTGCAACTACTTAGCTAACATAGCAGCTTAGCAAGAGCTGATGTTAAATGATATTAAATGAGTCAAGAACACTTTTTATAGCATTTAAGGCACTTTTTCATTTGTACAACAGCCAGCTAAAAGAAAAAAAAAAGCTTTTCAATTAAGTCCTAATTCATTTCTTACCACTTTATCCCACAATAGAAGGAAGCCATTATGGTTAGTGGTTGTATTATTATTATTATTATTATTATTATTATTATTATTATTATTATTATTATTATTATTATTATTATTATTATTATTATTATTAATAATAATGGAAACATCGTCATCTTTCATTAATGTGGTATTTTGTGTTTTGTCAAAAATTATCATAAGTCTTAGTTCACTGAAATGCCAATAGCTGGACTTTCATTAGTGAGTCAGTTTGTGTTTTTTGTGTGGCCCGAATGACATTTTGGCATTGATAAACTGGCCCGTATTAATAAATATTGCCCATATTAAAAAGCCATTTAGCAGAGGAGAGTCCTTGTCATATAATAATGTAAAAAAAAATGTTTTTAATAAAGTCATGCTAAAGTATGGGAATCACATATAAGCCTGTGAGAATAACAAGTTAAAGGAATAATGTTCTGTTTAACCCCAAACTTTAACCCTTATAACTGCTCAGCTCTCTGCTTTCCTCAGTTCTAAGTCGCTTGGCATAAAAGCATCTTCCGAGGAAAGAATCAAACACTTGATTCACACTGTTACAGCAAAATAATCGACAAGTGGCTGATGTGATGTGGCCGTGTTAGCACAAGTCAAGTCCTGTTACCACACGGATGAGGATTTATTTTTCATATAACAGTACACGAGAAGTGTTTAATACCTCATCAATGACGCCACTGTCGTCTGTCCTCAGTATTTCTCGTAAGGGGAAACGTCAGGTTCGAGCTTTACATCTGATTGTTACAACACACTGACACTGGAGACTCCTTCCATAAATGTCCGGGAAACACCCCTTTATATAACGTTTCACCATTTCAACAATGATGCATTTTCATTTTCACACTTTCACCACTTCTTTATCTCTTTATTATTAGGTTTAGATTACGTGTAAGCTGTTACTACAGAAACAATAATGTTTACTATATATGTACAGTACTCCTGATGTATAGATGTATATAGCAAATACTCAATAATATCTATTGGCCTGCTAGCTAGTTATGTGGTGCACTTGATCATTACATTCTCATGAGATTTAGAGAGACTTGAGAATTTCCTTGGATTTACCACTGACATGCTTTCCTCAGATTCTTGGCTTGCCCGTATAAGTCAGAAACGAAAGTGTGTGTTTTTCAACATCCTTTTCAAAACCAGTCATTAAATATCTTCAACCTCCTGAAGTGACTCTTTCCCTTTCGTCCCCTTTGTCCTTCCTTTTCCCTCCTGTTGTCCTCTTTGTCCTGACTGCATAGTGATAGGAAAACTCTTAAAAGCTGCATTGTGTTTGGAGAAAGAGAGGCTGTCATTATCTGGAGCTGAAATCAAGGGGTTGTGACTTTATGGCCAGAAGCAATCAGAGCTCTACTGACCTCACGAGATTATACACTCACATGTAACGCTATTATGCAACCTGGAGACCCTTGGAGTCGTCTAGAGTAGCGTAACAGATTGGGAAGAGGAGATGGGTAAAGTAAGGAATACAAATGAACTGGCTGTGTTTCAAATGTGCCACGATCACGCACCGTAATAAAAGTTAGACCTGATTTTAATCAACATGGCAAGTTAGGGAATATGACAAGGGTTTTACTTTTTCCTGCATACAGTACAAACATCACATTGAAGTCTTGACTACTGGGACGTTAATAATGAATTGCTTCCCTGATTAAACCCGTAACTGTTTGATCATATACGGGCGATGAAAAATGTATGATGTTACCATATTCAAACTGAAAACCTGACCTATGGTATAAGGACATTTTCTGATAATCAGTTCTACAATATACAAGGAATAAAACACTTGGTGGTATGCTGTTGTGAGAAAATAATCAACGTGATGTGGAGTTCCTGAAATCACTACTTTATATTAGAGCCCCTGTAAACAGTCATTCTTTAATGCGAAACTCCCCCACCAGAAAAGCCGTCCATCCTAAACACTTTACTGTGTCAGAAAACCTAGAGTTACAGCTTTATCCCACAACTGTTCCACTGACACTGGAGACTCCTTCCTAGCATGCTTAATGAACGTCTCCTCGGAAAACATCGTCATATTTTGTATCTGCTCATATGAAGCATCTGCTATACAACTCCCTGTGTTAGTTATAACTATAAAAACAATAACATATTAGATCTAATGCATTATTAAAAACCTTGCAGGTGGAACTACTGTCAGAGCCGCTAATGTAGAAGATGTATCAGCACCTTCTGACCAATCAGAATTAAGCATTAACAGTGTTGCGGGATGAGCTGTAATACTGATCACTAACAATATGATTCGTGTGAACGGCTTGTGTTAGGAAGCAAGCTAAAAAAATTTCACCAAGGTACGGTTTGGGTTAGAGTGTGCACTTGACTGCTTCTTCATCACTTTAGTCTAGTTCAAGATCTATACATTTAGAGAGTACGTTATTAAACCCCAAGAGGAAATTTGGTATGGCGTGCTATTGCAGTGGTGCATACTAAGCGTACTCGAGCGTACTTGGCGCTAAGGGTTGAAAATCTACTTTATTGTCATTGCTTTTATCTGCTTACTGTCACACTGTACTTTTTAAAGCCGTATGTGGCAAGTCCCGAAGACTCTGCTTATCACCATGACTTCACTGAAACTACTGTGCTCAAATGATGTAGATATGTAGATATGTAGACTGTATGCTAGCAAGGAAAAAGTCACTTTCTGAGGCTGTGGTAAAGTCACAGGTCTATCGTTTGATGATCTGCATTGCATGACCTGTTATTGCACGGTTTGTTATAGAACTTGTACAGTGTGTCAATGTTAAAATACAGCTGAATCACACAGTGTAGATCTGGCATAAATACAATATAATTAATAGCTAAAATAAAATAAAAAAGACCATCATATTAAATTTACCACATTGTTATTCCTGCTATTACTACTATTACTACTACTAATACTATTACTACTACGACTACTGTTATTATTACTATTACAACTACTACTTCTACTTCTACTACTATTACTTACTACTACTACTACTATTACTATTACTACTACTACTACTAATACTATTATTACTACTACTACTACTAATATTACTATTACTACTATTACTATTACTACTAATTTTATATACACTTCATAAACCAACATTACATCTCCAACAAAAAAAAAACAAATAACAACAAAAACAACACACACACAATCACAACCCAACACACACACCACACACCACACCCACCACCACCACATACACACACCACCACACCACACCACCACCATCAACACAAACACCCACCACCAACCATTACCACCCACCCCCCCCCCCACCACTAATCCCCACACCCCCAACCCCACACAACCACTACCCCACCCACCACCACCCCACCACTACCAAACCAACAACAACTACTCTCACACCACAACACTACACAACCACCATACCACCTCCACCACACATACCACAACACCCACCATTACCACCAACCACCACCAACTAATACCACCACCACCACTAATAATCACCACCACCACCATACCACCACCATACCACCACCACACACCACCACCTACCCACCACTACCACACACACTACCACCACTTCATATCCATCACACTACTATCACACACACACTCAAAATCACCACACCCACCACACAACATCCAACACCACACCAAAAACACACCACCCACACCACCACCACCCCCCACTCACCACAACACCCACTCTACACAACCACCACCACACACTACCCAATACACAATACCAATCACCTCACATACCACAACCATACCCACACCAACCCCCACTCACACAAAACACACACCAACTACCAACCATCACCACCACAACACCATAACACCAACACAATAACACAATACACATACACCACATCACCAACACACACCACCACAACTCAACACCACACACACACACACATCACACAACACACCAACACCACACCACCACCATCAACACACCACCACCACAATCACACACACACCACAACCAAACAACACACCCACCACAACACCACCACACAAACAAAAACACATCAAAACACCTCATCTAACCCCACTCAATTTCACCCACCACACAACACCACCACCACATACACACCACCACACACACACTACCAAACCACCCTAAACACATACAACAATAAATCTACAAACACTACAAACACATCACACTTACAAATCCACAACACACCACAAACTCACAAACATCAACCCCACAAACCACACTCCCACAACACAACAAAACAAAAAAAACATAAACTCACAACACACCCTAACAACACAACCCCACACAAAACACCCCCCAACCCACAACCCACCACACAACCATACCCACACAACACACAACCACCAACCACACACACACACACACACACAACACACACACACAACACCACACACAATACCCCCCCCACACACAACCCACCTCACCTAACAACACAAAAACACCATCCTCAAACCATCACACCACACAAACAACACACACACAACATCACACACCACACCACAACCACCACAATACCAATACCACCACACAATACCACACCAATACTATTACCACCACCACATACCACACCACTACCACCAACCACACCACACACCATACCACACACTAACACCATACCACCCCACCATTACCACCATCACACTACCACACCAACTAACACCCACACACACACATCAACACACCACACCACACCACCACCACCACCCCTACACCACACCACTACCACCAATCACTCACCACCACACCATCACCACCACCACCACCAACACCAACACACCAACACAATTACACCACCACCAACACCACAACAATCACCCCACCACCAACTAACAATAACACCAACAATAACAACACACCACCACCACCACCAAAAAACCACCACATAATCATCAAAACACACACAATCACACACTCACCAACACCACACAACACCACCACATACATAACCACCAATCATCACCATCAATCAACTATTACTACTACTACTACTAATATTACTATTACTACTATTACTATTACTACTACTACTACTAATATTACTACTACTACTATTACTATTACTATTACTACTAATACTATTACTACTATTACTATTACTATTACTACTACTATTACTTACTACTACTACTAATACTATTACTACTATTACTATTACGACTATTACTATTACTACTAATATTACTATAACTACTACTAATACTAACGCTATTATTACTATTACTACTATTACTACTATTACTATTACTATTACTACTATTACTTATTACTACTACTACTACTACTATTACTATTACTACTACTAATATTACTATTACTACTATTACTATTACTATTACTACTAATCTTACTGATTCAAACACGGGATTTAAGAAGTGGTCACTCTGAACCCTTTCATGCATCAATGCATATCCAGATTCTTTTATATTTTCTCTTTTTTATATAGTTAAAACTGCACAATGTATAAATGACTTATATTAAACAGTATGAGTAAACTAATCTTCCATAAGTGTGGACACTATGCATGAAAAGGTTTTAAACTAGAGAACATTAAAAAAAATAAAAACAACCTTCTGTAAAATATGTGCTGCTTGAGAGCTAGACACAGTAGTGTGCTTTATGTCGTCTATCTAGGAATCTAAATCAATGCATGGCTTTCAAAGTGCCTTATTTTTAAAGAATGCAGCAACAGAGAAATGTTTTAGTGACAGTAATTTAATATATCCATGACAATAGGTTAGACAGTCACCATGATATAAAAGTTTAATATAAAACTACACATAAATTCCCGTCTTTGGCTTGGCACCAAGATTAAGAGCTGCCCCCTTCGTCGGGAGGCATTTATGACGCTTTTCTGTAAATTGGGCTTCTAGCCAGGCTTGTAAACCCAGCCGAGTTAAAGGAAGGCGTCATAACAGTGTTGTTGTTGTTTTTTTTTTGCTATTTTATTTTATCTGCTTTATTTAAATACTACATCACTTCTGCACTCTTGCCTCTTGCCAAATATTACACTTAGCCACCCACAAATACTCCCGGGGCAAATTACATTAAAAAACAAGCCATTTGTTCAAGCACAGAGGGCCTCTGGTGTGGGAATGGATTACTGTATCTCACAGAGCGTGGAAAGCAGCATGAATAATTGAACGCCGGTCCTAAATATTTTAGACAGCGCTGCATCTTTGACTGAAGGAGTGTCAGCTACCTTTTCCCACAGCCATGAACTGCTTGTCAGAGGTTCCAGTTATATTTGAAAATTTTTTCACCCCCAATAATAAGTTAAATCCTCTGAGAAATACATGAAAAATGAACATGGATGGAAGGAACTGAAGTACAACGCTCGTTCGCTAAGAATAGCTTCATGTTAGCTTAAATGGCTGGCCTTGGAAGTCTTCACTTTTGATTGAAACTTAATAACCGGCTTAAAATACATAATGGCTGACACAAGATTCGCCATGATCTGAAGGTGGAAAAGAAAAGCTGGAGGGTTTTTTTTTTTTTTTTTTTTTAGCATGAGCTAAGTTAGCATAAAAGCGCATTGTGCAATCAAACCAATTGAGGCTCCATTAAGCCTCACTGACTCAGCGCAATTAGGTTTCTTGGGGTAGGAAGCGTTTCAATTCTGACACTAAATCACACTCATTAGGTCGATCAGGAGAATGTTCTTCTCTTCTTCTCTGCTGAAGCTTTTTGATGATATGCTAATGATTTTCACCCAGGTCTACGTTTAGCACACTGTCCTTCTTAGCAGCCTGACTGCACAAATGAACTCTACCCGGTTCTAGAATGTTCCCGAATGCTATCATGCACTCGCTCTCTCTATATATAATGTTCTAGAATATATGCTAATATATAGATACATAGATGCAACTAGAATGTTCTAGACCATGTTGGTAATTACAATACGCATAGAAGATTGCTTCGCTTGGTTATTGTTACAAATGTGCAATGTTAGAAAAGGTTTCGCTTTATACCACAGCAAGCTTGAATTCTCAAATCTGATTGGTTAGAAGTGTGCATTATTTTCCGATAACCGCACCGCTCGGACAGCTGTACAGATAATTACGCTCCACATAATCTAAGTCCAAGTCTAATCTAAATACTACTAATACGATTTCTTTCTTTTCTTTTCCCTTTTTTGAGTTATACATTGTTTATACATACTGTAACACGAACGTTCTCGAACAGTACCATATACCCTAGTCTAGCCTAGAGTTCCACAATGTATGAGTTCTACTATAGATCAGCACGTTGTCCAGAATGTACAGACGTTACGAAACATATCCAGTCCAGTAAAACAAGACGATGTGCTTCAAGGCAAGTTCGCAGGTGGTGTGAGTTCTATTTACGAAAATGTACTATCCAATAGCTTTGCAAGGCTGAACGATATGACCTATTAGTTGTGTAAATGTAGTCTTGGAGAGAGAGAAAGAGAGAGAGAGAGAGAGAGAGAGAGAGAGAGAGAGAGAAAGAAACATATGCAGGTTCATTTTGGTAGAGCTAACATTGATGTTGTAATATTACAACAGTGGGCCTCACAGGGTTAAAAGCAAACACCGATGCTGTACATGTAGAACCTCGTGTTTTTCTATAAAAATTGACAGTGGTACAAGTGTTTTTTTACTGCTGCACTCAAATTACAAAGGCCACTTCGCACACAGCCATGCGCTTAACGCTAACGGTGCACCGCATAAATAATGTACAGTAGCGCATCTTAAACACTTACCTGGCATTAAAAGAGTCGTTATCTGGTAGGAAAACATTTAAAGTTAGCGTATTTTAGTATAACAAGCGAGTTCTCTTTGCTAAAATACTCCTTGTTTACATCATGGAAGCTTTCATAGCGATTCTCGCTTATGTTTTGTTCAGATATATATGTTTATCTCTCTATCTATCTATCTATCTATCTATCTATCTATCTATCTATCTATCTATCTATATATATACACACACAGTGCCTTGCGAAAGTATTCGGCCCCCTTGAACTTTTCAACCTTTTGCCACATTTCAGGCTTCAAACATAAAGATATAAAATTTTAATTTTTTGTGAAGAATCAGCAACAAGTGGGACACAATTGTGAAGTGGAACGAAATCTATTGGATATTTTAAACTTTTTTAGCAAATAAAAAACTGAAAAGTGGTGCGTGCAAAATTATTTGGCCCCTTTACTTTCAATGCAGCAAACTCACTCCAGAAGTTCAGCGAGGATCTCTGAATGATCCAATGTTGTCCTAAATGACTGATGGTGATAAATAGAATCCACCTGTGTGTAATCAAGTCTCTGTATAAATGCACCTGCTCTGTGATAGTCTCAGGGTTCTGTTGAAAGCGCAGAGAGCATCATGAAGACCAAGGAACACACCAGGCAGGTCCGTAATACTGTTGTGGAGAAGTTTAAAGCCGGATTTGGATACAAAAAGATTTTCCAAGCTTTAAACATCCCAAGGAGCACTGTGCAAGCGATCATTTTGAAATGGAAGGAGTATCAGACCACTGCAAATCTACCAAGACCTGGCCGTCCCTCTAAACTTTCAGCTCAGACAAGGAGAAGACCGATCAGAGATGCAGCCAAGAGGCCCATGATCACTCTGGATGAACTGCAGAGAACTACAGCTGAGGTGGGAGAGTCTGTCCATAGGACAACAATCAGTCGTACACTGCACAAATCTGGCCTTTATGGAAGAGTGACAAGAAGAAAGCCATTTCTCAAAGATATCCATAAAAAATCTCGTCTAAAGTTTGCCACAAGCCACCTGGGAGACACACCAAACATGTGGAAGAAGGTGCTCTAGTCAGATGAAACCAAAATCGAACTTTTTGCCCACAATGCAAAGCGAAATGTTTGGCGTAAAAGCAACACAGCTCATCACCCTCAACACACCATCCCCACTGTCAAACATGGTGGTGGCAGCATCATGGTTTTGGCCTGCTTTTCTTCAGCAGGGACAGGGAAGATGGTTAAAATTGAGGGGAAGATGGATGCAGCCAAATACAGGACCATTCTGGATGAAAACCTGTTGGAGTCTGCAAAAGACCTGAAACTGGGACGGAGATTTATCTTCCAACAAGACAATGATCCCAAACATACAGCAAAATCTACAAAGGAATGGTTCACAAATAAACGTATCCAGGTGTTAGACTGGCCAAGTCAAAGTCCAGACCTGAATCCAATCGAGAATCTGTGGAAAGAGCTGAAAACTGCTGTTCACAAACGCTCTCCATCCAACCTCACTGAGCTCGAGCTGTTTTGCAAGGAAGAATGGGCAAGAATTTCAGTCTCTTGATGTGCAAAACTGATAGAAACATACCCCAAGCGACTTGCAGCTGTAATCGCAGCAAAAGGTGGCTCTACAAAGTATTAACGCAAGGGGGCCGAATAATTTTGCACGTCCCACTTTTCATTTTTTTATTAGTTAAAAAAGTTTCAAAAATCCAATAGATTTCGTTCCACTTCACAATTGTGTCCCACTTGTTGGTGATTCTTCACAAAAAATTTAATTTTTATATCTTTATGTTTGAAGCCTGAAATGTGGCAAAAGGTTGAAAAGTTCAAGGGGGCCGAATACTTTTGCAAGGCGCTGTATAATATATATATATATATATATATATATATATATATATATATATATATATATATATAAATAAAGAGAAAAAAGAAAGGTGTATATATATATATATATATATATATATATATATATATATATATATATATATATATATATATATATATATATATATATATATATATATTAAGAGCAATATATATATATATAATGAGAAAAAAGAAAGGTGTGAGAGAGGATATTTCTGGAAAAGCTTATATGAAGAAATGTACACTATCCTCTAAGCTAATAAATACATCAGTGCTGCTAGCTAATGTCATCAAAAGCATTTTTTCATCCTAGGAATTTTTTCTTTTTTGGACATTTGATGAAAGAGTACATAAAAATAAACGTGTGTGTGTGTGTGTGTGTGTGTGTTAGTGTACAGTAAATAATTCTGTTCAGTGATAAACTTTGAGATGGTTAGCAAACATTTCCCACACGTCCTAGCACTAGCATTAAGCCTTGGCTAGTAAGCCAGCTAGTGAAGTCGTTCAAAATGTACTACTGGAAGAATTTTTCTCCCAGAATACACATCAGGAGATGTCATATGGCTGTTCACGGTTCACCCAAAACTTACGTTTACAATATTTATAGTTTTTTAAGGGTTAAATGAGCAAATTTGGCCTCACTGTCCCTCAGTGGAAAATCGTAACTATTTAGTCTTACAGACTCTACGAACTCCAAGTCCTTCTTTTATGTGTCTTTAATAGTCCCGAGCTTGGCGTTACGAAATGTACTATTATTTGTCATGCTAATAAACTATAAAAGATTGAACTTTTATAAAAGATTTAAGCGATCCAAAAATTGTGTGCCAAGGCCTTTTCTATGACTCACACAACAGTTATTATTTGCTGTATGGCTGCCTTAAATACTCAAGGCAGTGAGGGTTCGAGGGCAATTTGGAACAGGACCCCTGGGTAATGCTAGATGGCAGAAGTGTGTATTTGCCCCAGAGAAAACGATAGCGCTCCAGCTATAATAATCTTGTGATCCGGAGCCCTTGAGTTAACCTTTAAAGAGCACAGCTCACTCTAGGACAACTCTGGCCTTTACGGAAAACATGGTGGGGGTGCAGCGAGGAGAGGAGGATGGGGGGTGTTAGTGTTAGGGAATGTATGGAACATCAGTGTTAACATCTGATCAAACACCTCTCTCAGTTTGAAATCCAAACGCCGTACGTCTTTATCACATACAAGACGAAGGCATGAACGAAATCAGACGCTCTATTATCTTATCCGTGATCGATCTGAATTACTTAGCATAGCAGAGCTATAGTAAGAACGAGACGGGATTCGAACCCCCGAACCCTGGAGGCGCGAGGCGAACGTGCATAATGGTGACTCGTTGAATTTCATTAATTTCAGTCCTGAGCTCTGTGAAGAGTGTCACATGTTCTCCACATGTCCATGTGGGTTTCCTCCGGGTTCTCCAGTTTCCTCCCACCTCCTAAAAACATGATGCTCATGCCCAGTAGGCTCCGCATCCACCAGCATGCTTACTGTAGATTAATGAATGAAGGATTGAATGAATATACAGTTCTGTATTATTAGAGCGAGACAAGATTAGTACACAGTGACTCAGAGAGAGGTATGAGCTGGAGAATGAAAATAAGGCACACACACACACACACACACACACACGCATACATTCACACACTACATTGCAAATACTGGCATCAGTGTCATTACACACTGGCATCAGTGTTACCTTAATGAGGAGATTGCATCCTCTCTCTCTCTCTCTCTCTGTCTCTCTCTGTCTCTCTCTCTCTCTCTCTCTCTCTCTCTCTCTCTCTGTCTCTCTCTCTCTCTCTCTGTCTCTCTCTCTGTCTGTCTCTCTCTGTCTCTCTGTCTGTCTCTCTCTCTCTCTCTGTCTGTGTCTCTCTCTGTCTCTCTGTCTGTCTCTCTCTCTGTCTCTCTCTCTGTCTGTCTGTCTCTCTCTGTCTCTCTCTCTCTCTCTCTCTTCTCTCTCTCTCTCTCTCTCTATCCTGCTGGAGCCTTATCTGTATGGTGGGTGTGCTACTCTGCTAGGGCCTGAAGCCACAGTGCATGATAATTAGTTAACATTGGGCTTGGAGAAGGCACTGGATGAGGAAAGATGGAGAGAGTGGGAGAAATAAACGAGGCCAGTGAGAGGATAAGCTTCTACAGCGTCTGCTGCTGCTGGAGTTATGTAGACGTTTTAACCAAATACATACACGGAATGTATGTGGGAGTGAGTAACAGTGTGGTATGTGTTGTGTGTGTGTGTGTGTGTGTGTGTGTGTGCATGCAGACGCAGGCTTTGAGATAAGTGCAGTGCATAATGAAACCCGACTTCCTACTCTCTCCTTTCAATAGACAACCATGCAGGCAGTCTTTTAATCTCTCTCTCTCTCTCTCTCTCTCTCTCTCACTCTCTCTCAGCTTTCTCCATCCATCTTTCTTGTTTTTTCATCCATCTCTCGCTCACTTTCTCTCTTTACCTCCCACTCACACACTCTTTTATCTCTCTATCTGTGCTCTGTCCCTCCATCTTTCTCACACTCTCTCTCTATTCTTCTCTCCCTTTCGTTTTCTCTCCTGCTTCACCTTCCCTTCCTCTCTTTTCCATTCTACTCTCATGTTCTTTTCCCACCACTCTGTCCTCTCTCCATTCTTCTCCCCCACTCCATCCTTCCTTCTCTTCATCCCTCTTCTCCATCCTTCTCTGTCTCACTTCCTCATTCTCCCCAAACTCCTTTCTCCATCAATTTTCCTTTCCTTCCACTCTCTCATCCAACCCTCCAGCGCTGTCTTTCTCCCTCCTCCCTCCCTCTCGCTCTCCCATCCTTGTCCTTATTGTCTCTCCATCCCTCTCTCTTTCCATCCTCACGTTTTGCAGTTGTTCACACCATGCCATTCCCACCCCCCTCATTCTTTCTCTCTATTTATTTCTCCCCTGCTCTCCTCTCTCTCTACCCCACTCCTTTTGCTCTTATTTCTTTCTCTCTCTGGCTCATCCTTCTCCATCCCTCCCTCCTTCCATCTCATCCCCCTCCCACTTTATATCTGTCTCTGTCCCATCCTCTCTCTTCACAATCCTTCTCTAACCATCACTGTCACATCCATCTGTCACTCCCTTTTCCTTCCCCCTGCTCTCTCTCTCTCTCTCTCTCTGTCTCTCTCTGTCTGTCTATTGTATTTCTGTGTGTATGTCGTAATGGCATTGTGACAGTACCTTTACAGCTCGTAATACCAGCACATTGTGAAGTTATTTATCTCTCTCTTATTGTCTCACTGGAGCTCTCACTGTCCGAAGGGTCTCATTATATTAACGAAGCTCAGCAATTTAAACATCATTATAGACTTCAACAATAGTCTACAGCGAACACCTGCATATGTCCCCTTAACCTTTATTTGTGACAGGAATATTCTGGCAGTTTAAGCAGACTGAGACAGTATCGTAATATTATCTGATATTTCACCTGAAATTGTGATGGTTAGTGGCGTCCCATTTCCTCCACATCTCACATTTCTACTCGGACTCTGATGTGGTCTCTGGTCAGGAGGAGCTCTGAGCAGAAGGGCATTTGGGGCTCCGTTTTCATCGATGGTGTTCATATTTTCCATCACTAAAATGAAAAGCTATATATATACTGTATATTGTGCGGTTTTAAACTGAGTGTTGCATTTGTATTGCTATAAAATCACCAGAAGCAATGAAACAGCCGTTGCTGCACAGTCCCGCTATTAGCCTTTTACGACACCGCAAAATGCATACATGAATTTTGGCGACCATCTTGTTCACTGACATTATATTATCATTATCACTGCCAGTGTTGACGCCAGGTTGATAGTGAATGGTGGTGTTTCATGGTAAAAGATAGCATTTTGGTCATGTTGGGTTAGTGTCTGATGGACAATTTTGGTGCTTGATGGTGAATATTAGTGTTTGATGGAGAATCCTGGTGTCCAGATTGTACATTTTTTTATTGGTGTCTAATGGAGAATGGTGGTGTCTTGGTGTTTGTTGGTGTTTATTGGTGTATAATGGAGAATGGTGGTGTCTTGGTGCTTGTTGGTGTTTATTGGTGTATAATGGAGAATGGTGGTGTCTTGGTGTTTGTTGGTGTTTATTGGTGTATAATGGAGAATGGTCATGTCTTGGTGCTTGTTGGTGTTTATTGGTGTATAATGGAGAATGGTGGTGTCTTGGTGCTTGTTGGTGTTTATTGGTGTCTAATGGAGAATGGTCATGTCTTGGTGCTTGTTGGTGTTTATTGGTGTCTAATGGAGAATGGTCATGTCTTGGTGTTTGTTGGTGTTTATTGGTGTCTAATGCAGAATGGTCATGTCTTGGTGCTTGTTGGTGTTTATTGGAGTATAATAGAGAATGGTGGTGTTTTGGTGTTTGTTGGTGTCTAATGGAGAATGGAGGTGTCTTGGTGTTTGTTGGTGTTTATTGGTGTCTAATGGAGAATGGTGGTGTCTTGGTGTTTGTTGGTGTTTATTGGTGTCTAATGGAGAATGGTCATGTCTTGGTGCTTGTTGGTGTTTATTGGTGTCTAATGGAGAATGGTCATGTCTTGGTGTTTGTTGGTGTTTATTGGTGTCTAATGCAGAATGGTCATGTCTTGGTGTTTGTTGGTGTTTATTGGTGTCTAATGGAGAATGGTGGTGTCTTGGTGCTTGTTGGTGTTTATTGGTGTCTAATGGAGAATGGTCATGTCTTGGTGCTTGTTGGTGTTTATTGGAGTATAATAGAGAATGGTGGTGTTTTGGTGTTTGTTGGTGTCTAATGGAGAATGGAGGTGTCTTGGTGTTTGTTGGTGTTTATTGGTGTCTAATGGAGAATGGTGGTGTCTTGGTGTTTGTTGGTGTTTATTAGTGTCTAATGGAGAATGGTGGTGTTTTGATGTTTGTTGGTGTCTAATGGAGAATGGTGGTGTTTTGGTGTTTGTTGGTGTCTAATGGAGAATGGAGGTGTCTTGGTGTTTGTTGGTGTTTATTGGTGTCTAATGGAGAATGGTCGTGTCTTGGTGCTTGTTGGTGTTTATTGGTGTATACTAGAGAATGGTGGTGTTTTGATGTTTATTGGCGTCTAATGGAGAATGGAGGTGTCGGTGTTTGTTGGTGTTTATTGGTGTATAATAGAGAATGGTGGTGTCTTGATGTTTATTGGTGTCTAATGGAGAATGGAGGTGTCGGTGTTTGTTGGTGTTTATTGGTGTATAATGGAGAATGGTGGTGTCTTGTTGCTTGTTGGTGTTTATTGGTGTATAATGGAGAATGGTGGTGTCTTGGTGTATATTGGTGTCTTATGGTGTATAATGTTTTGTGGGTCATTGATAGCATTTTGTTGGTAAGAGTTGGTGTCTGAAGGGGAATGTTGGTGTCTTGATGGTGATTTTTGACGTCTGATTGAGAAGGTTGGTAACGATGATGAATGCTGATGGAAAATGATGGTGTCTTGATGGAGAATGTTAATGATTGATAGTACTTATTGACGACTAATGGTGAATGCTGTTTGAATGGTAAATGTTGGTGTCTTCATGAAGGATGTCAGTGTCTGATGGTGAATGTTGGTGTCTGATGATGAATATTGCTGTTTGATAGTACGTATTGATGTCTGATGGTTAATGGGTGGTGACTGTTGGTGTTCACTGGTCAATGTTGATGTCTCATTTTAATTTTGGTGTCTCTTGGAGCATGTTGCTGTCTTGATGGTGAATGCTGGTGTTTGTTGGTTGTGTGAGAATTTTTGTGGTGTCTAATAGAGCGTGTCATGTTTGTGTTTGATAGAGAATGTTGGTGTGTTGATGGTGAATGTTGGTGATTGTTGTCTATTGATGTCTGATGGTGAATAATGGTATTTTTTAATTTTTTTATTTTGGTATGTAATGTTGTATGATGATCAATGACAGTGTTGGGTGGGACATGTTGGTGTCCAGTGGTGAATGTTGGGATACTTGGAGAATGTTGGTGTCCGATGGTGAATGCTAGTGTTTGAAGGACATATGTCAGTGTTTAATGGTATTTCATACCATTAAATTGTAGTATTTATATACAACCTTGGGTGTGTTAAATAAATGCTGGTGCTTCTTGATGGCCATTAATATTTGACAAGATGGCTAGTCATTTCTCAGCATAGTAGATAACATTTTTAATATTTTATGTACATACTTGGACCCGTCATGTGTGCTAAGATTGTGTGAGTGTGTGTGTGTATGAAAGTGTGAATGAGACTGAGAGAGAAAATTCCAGACAGATGTGTCCACTAGTCTGTGCTGGCCAGCTTCCAGCACCAAAATGAGTTCTACAGTTCTACATTTATTTATTTTTAGCTCTGGAGAAGAAGAGTCCAAAATAACTTCTTGCCTTTTGCTGGCTTCCTTTAAAGGAATGGATTACCTGCAGAGTCCTTATCAGCTTCTGCACCTTCCCAGCACCGGTATTCCCTCAATTCAGTTAATTCCCTGAGCCAGGTGGAGATACAGCGGGAAAACTGTCTGATCCATCATAAAGCTGTCAGGAAAAAAGTCTTTCAGATATCATCTGTTTACCCTTTAGTCCCTCAAATGTACGACTGCATGTTGTAAATAAACTGTTGCAGTCTATCGGTAAAGGTAGTAAAAGATTAAAAACCGTCTGTTGTACTAATGATTTATTCAGTATATTCTTTATTCTGAATTTCATGTACTGTATGAAAGGCTCTAGAGGATTTCAACACCTTTTCTATAAAGTGATGTGTCAATAAGTGTTGCATTTATTTTCTCTTTTAGACAGCCATTTAATATTTTCCCAGCACACTCGTGTGTGTGTGTGTGTGTGTGTGTGTGTGTGTGTGTATAAGATTTAAATCGATGGACCTTAAATCATGCTCCAGAGTGTTGCTGAATTTATTATTACATCACTATAAAACTTGTACATATCACTTAATACGACTACTTATACCACAGGGCTGTTGAGTTCTTGAATCTGATTGGTCAGAAAGTGTTGATTCGTGTTCTATAATAGCAGCTCTGACAGAATTCTGACAGAAAAAAAAGGGCGTGTAGTTAGGCGTCGATCTGGCGTGGTTTCTGTGAGTAGGCATTTTTGGAAGGAGTCTCCAATGTCAGCGCTGATATAAGGGGAATAAAACAGTTTGTAATGCAATGATACTGTAAAATAATTGTTCATTTATTCATGATTATACCACCATGTTGTCGATTTATTTTTCTAGAATAGTATACTACATTGTTTTTTTATTCCTTTTCATATCCACTTAAACAATTAAAAGAAATAGTAAATGAATGGCACACACTTTTTCTTTTCTCCCTAATTCTAAATTACTTTCTCTCAGCCATTGCAGACAGAAACGGACATTTCCATTTTCTCCAACTGACAAGCACCAACACACATTTCTGCCTAGACGCACATCCATTTGTGTGTGTGTGTGTGTGTGCGTGTTCTTCCCAATCGTATCCACTTTCATGTTTTGTGTTCAGCCTCTGGGCCATGGAGACACAGTGCCACCATGAGCGTCTCTCTCAGATGCCCGGCTGGCACACCCTGGCCGAGTTAGCTCACGTTCAGAGGGAGCCGATCTAATTAAGCCATGAGATCGGATCTGTCCATCACAGCGGAGCAGGGGGAGCGATAAATCCAAGACGGAGAGAGATCTATAGAGAGAGAAGAGTTAGAGGGTGCTGCCCCATTGAGTGATGGTGCCTTTCGTTGGCCATGGGTGAAGGGCAATCAGAGGGAGAGATGGAAGAAAGTGTGAGAAAGAGAGGTAATGAATGCAGATTGGCACAGGGTTGTGCCGACGTGGCTCTCCTGTGGCCATGGGTGATCGTCAGTATGCTGAGTTGCGGGAGATAAATATTCAGACTCAAGATGGCGAGATTTAAGCTGATTGGTCACCTTGCGTACTCTCCACCCAACTGGTCAGAAGGTCATGACAGCAAGGCACAGCACATAATACTGTAGAGTCGACTCATTACAGGAGAGCGCTTTTGACCTATAATTCATCTTTTATTTCACTGTTTAATCGCTGGCCAAGTAAACTAAATATAATCACTTGTAACCCCTTCCTGGCGCCGGAAGTGTAATATTAGAGAAGGTTACTACAGTAAATGGTTTTAATTAACAGGATCCTGAGTATTTAGCAGTTGATGGTGAATTGGCTAACCTCTATTTACCAGCTGTTGTTATACTATAACAGGCAGAAATGTATGTAAATGATTTAATCCCGAATAGCGCGGTGCCTCCACTGAAGAATTACCCCACTCACACACTATGAGCGATATTGGTATTCCCCAGAAACAAATATCGAGTATAACTAGGCCAAATATATATAAACCTTATTAAATAAACAAAAAAAAAAAGTCCAGTAAAGCCAGGTAGTATGTATTATAAAAATAAAAACATTTATTATGCTAAACAAAACTTCAAACTGTATACATGTATTAGAAACAAAATTTAGACCAGTAACTCAAACACTCCTTTCTAATTATTAAACAACAGGAACAGTACAGTTTGGATTTTACCACTTAAACCCTTTTTTTAACTGTTCAGAACCTTCACCAAGCGCTTGGGCTTTCTGTTGGGGTCCGTGAGTTGGTACACATACAAACAAAAATCCTCCTTGGTTCCTTTAATGAACGCTACTAAAATCTCTCCGTTACTCACGTCTCTGGAACAGAAGAATTAGCCACGATGGACACGAGCTGAGAGAATGAATCCACGGCACGCGAGGTTCCAGAAGGTTAATTCAGCGACGCAGGTTCAGCGATGGAGTTCCTCCTTAAACAGCGTAGTAGCTAGCACAGTTACCTAGCACAGTTCAGCACAGTTCTCCACAGTTCTCCAGTCCTTCAGTTTCACAGCGACACTGCGACTGGCGGTTACAGATGTCCGTCCCTCACGAAGACATTAGTTTAACGTCCACGAGTTACAGATTGTACTTAGCTTTGTTTTTCCCAAGCTAGTGCAAAACAAACAAACGCAGCTAAGCTAGCACTTCACCTAAACTTACAGTTCACAAATTTACCGAGCGGATAGTTGCTCTCCTTTCGCTGAATAACATGATATTTGTGCCACTACTTTAATAGAAGTTTAGTCTACAAACATCACCTCTGCGTTAAAACCGGTTCTTTTTTTTCCCGCTCTCCTCCCGCGTGTTTCTCCCTCTCCTGTTCGCTACCTCTCCCCCTCCTTTCCTTTTTTCCTCTTTTCCCCTCCCCAACAAAGGTGACCTCTGATTGGCTAGGAGTTTAATTAAACAGGCAACCCATTGGCTTGAACTACTCCAATGGAAACAAATTGCAACGTATTCAAAAACAAAGGACCATGGGAAATGTAGTCTCAGCTGAATCCACCCAAAAATGCAGCAAGCACTCCATTTATTCAATTACATTTTTGGGAGGTGCCTACACACTGATATATGTATATAAGGAGTTATAAGTTTTGTGGTAAATCATGGTGTTTGGTCGTGTTTTCATAGAGAACATTGGCATTTTGATGGTATTTAATGGTGAAAGTTGGTCTTTGAATGGAGACTACTGTTTCTTTATATGGGAAATGATGGTGTTTGAGGTAGAAAGGTGGTGGTTTGATGATGAATGTCCGTGTTTAATGGAGATGGTTGGCATGTGATAGTAAATGTTGGTGTTTTAATGGTGAATATTGGCATTATGATGATGAATGTTTGTGTTGGAATGGAGAATTTATCCAGCGCCTGTGGTGTCGCTCATTACCAGCATCTTTTAAGAACACAAACAAAATACGAAAAAGGTAAGAGTCCAGGAGATCGACCAGCAGCAGGTCACTGATGAAGCAGTTTGGAGACTGTTCCCATGACTAGCAGTGATAATACTAGCCTGATTGTGGAAGGTTTTTAACGAGGCTAAACGTTGTCAACCAGCACAAGGCTTTGAAAGTGAGATTGACTGCTTGTAATTACACAGAGTTAACAGCCCAAATACAGTTATTCAGGCTTTCAGGGTCTACAGGGAGTCAAATAGACAAAAAGTTCCAGAAGGACTGAGGCTACTGTGAATACCACATTGATCTCGAGTGAAGCGCGAGCAGGGTTTCTCTAAAATCAATCTCATTTGTAGCCCGCAGTGTGCATCCCTTCTCATCCACGCCATCCAGTCTGATGTTTTTGAACATCGTGGGTCCACCGCTTTCAAAGTTCAATCCCGAGCCATTTGTGCGCTCATGAATACGTACAGTAAGGGACACCGGGAAGAGGAGGAGAACACTGACATGACAAGTTTGTGGAATATTTTGTCTTGGGTAAGATGATGTTTTTCTTCATAATGTTTATTGTAAGTACGCGTACTGTATGGAATGTAGCTTTGTTTTTGAAGTGCTTTGGGCTAATGTGTTTTGTAGCTAACCAAGGCGACCGCACATAAGCTGATAGAATGTGCAATCCCGAACTGTTTCCCTTTGTACTGAGAGAAAACTTAATAGCGGTGTGTATTATGCTATTACATCGCTGTACCAGTGTGATCAATTACATAGGCCTATCTATCATCGTTGAATATCATTGGCTATGTGAGATACTGGAAGCGCTTTTACTTGTCTCTAAGTTCGAGGACCGTGACCTTTCGCCTGCCCCGACCTGTCAGATAACTACCTTCTTATTGTTCTGGGACCTGCAGATATACCAATTAAGCTCTGATATATTAGGCAGTGGTTAAAGGCTCTGGGTTACTGATCAGAAGGTCAGAAGTTCAAGCATCAAGACTGCCAAGCTACCACTGTTGGGCCCTTGGGCACTGCCCTTAACCCTCATTTGCTCAGTTGTATAAATGAGATAAATGTGAGTCGATCTAGATAAGCGCGTCTGCCAAATTCCATAAATGTATTGTAAATGTAATAGATACCGTTTGTGTTTCTTGATCCAGCCATACCCATGAAATGTCATTTTGAATATATTTAATTATACAGCATATCTGCAATTTTCAATACAAATCAATAGAATTTTGGGGGAATGGTAATTTTTGTTTAGTATTTAAATCCTAACAAATTTGTGCCTCAACCATTCTTCTAGTATTTCTAGTTGTCCCTCTATATCATCTGAGGTAGATTCTAATAAGGCTTGAGGTTCAGCTCAGTAACTTAACAACAAACTATTCATCTATTTATAGCAATATATAAAGCAAACCTGCATGTGTCCAATTTGTGTCCAAATACATGTCAGATTAAGGTCACTAGCTGATGATTTATAGAGACAGAACGGGTGAGTCTTCCAGACTCAGTTTTAAGGTGAAGACTTTGGGCAGAGCAGCTGATCCCTGACTCCATATGTCATGTTTGATGTATGAGCACGGTAACATCTGAAATGATGCAAGCTTCTGTTAGAGGAGTTTGAACAGTGAAATCAGCAGTACACCTCTCAGAGTTGCAAACTCTCCATAAACCGGACGCGGAAATTAAAAATAATACTAATTTCTGGAGAATATCAGTATTATAGTAGTAGTAGTAGTAGTATTGGAGTTTTTTTTTAAAGGATGAACAAACCAAAAAACACAATCCAATGCCGCAATGATGTCAAATTGGTAGTGAGTGGGTTTCATGTAATTATAAAACAGTCATGAAATTTTGGCAGGTTTTATTTTTAATCTTACTATTTGAATAAATAATTTCTCTCAAGACGCAATTTCCATCACAGTCTTGTCTTCAAACTAACCCCATTTGGAAGGGGATATATATACATATATACCCTTCTATCTATTACAGTACATAATAATACATAGTTATTGGATCAGTTCTTATTTATATACCTAGCCAACATCCCAGGATCCATTCATATGAATCTAAAGCAGTGCACGTGTGAAACAAGTCACTATCATTTTGAACCTCAAATGTTATTACTGAACTCTACTACAATATAAAGTCAAATGCAGCCGATTAAAGCTTGTACGGCAATTTGTATTCGTGGGGATGCAATTTATTTTTAATAGAGAGAAGATCTCTACTGGAACATCACTATAGGATAACTAGAAGATTGCACAGAACAACAGTCGAGCAAGGAGCATAGACGTTTGGCAGTTTGATAGTTAATGTTGATGTTTGATGCAGACATGTATTGGTAATTGTTAGGATTTTGGTGGTGAAAAGTTTATTGTTATGATGGAGCAGGTTGACGTTTTAATCATACATGTTGCCGTGGGATCTTATTGTTGGGATAAAACCTAATCGCCCTAGAGCCGGGTTTACATACACAACCTTTTTCTACAATTACCATCAACGTCCTTGCTGATTTGCCCTAGTCAGCAGAATTTTGGGGCTGTTGATGTTGATGAGTCTGTGTGTATTAATCATGTTTAATTGTTTTAATGGAGAATTGTGTTTTATATGGATGTAAGTGAGCTGATGGAAAACACTGGTATTTATTGGTGAATTTAAATGGAACATTCTGATGTTCATATGGGGAATGTGGGATTTAACTGGAAATCTTTGGCTTTTCATTAAGGAATGTTGGGGTTATCATTATGACTGCTGGAGATTGATGGCATGTTATGGTAAATGTTGGAAATTTCATGGTGAATATCGGGATTTTAACAAAGAATATTGTGGTTATTATGGAAAATGTTGAGATTATAATGGGGAATGTTGATGTCTGGGCAGTCCATGTCGATGGTCACCTCCTGATGAGGTTTCAGGCCAGCTGGAGTGAGTCTGACTGTTCTAACCATATTTTATTTATTTTACCCAACATATAATGGCAGTGTTTTCTGGTCAATAACGTTTGAATTGAAATTTAAATAGATCCTGTCAAGAGCCAGTGAAAACTTGAGTGTGAAAGCCATGCGAGAACAATACTAACAGGCAGATATTTGTAGCCATAAACTCTTCAGTGGAGGACAAGCTAATTCTATCACAAGCAAATTCTATGCATGTACAATGTAACTTCATTCAAGAACTACCATAATCAGATAGATGAAGAGCTGCAATTACATTTGAAATATTTTACACTCTATTCCCTCGACAAGCCAATGGAGCTTGTCTGAGGGGTCCAAGACATCTAGGATGATTTGTTTAAGCTCAGTTCTAACCTGCCAGTTTATAACCCCTCCACACACACACACACACACACCATGTAACCCTCATCATGAAATGTAATTCCATTTGACAAGCAAATCGCACAGTGAGAGTCCTGGCTCGCAATTTTGAGACAGGCGTCATTTAGAAAACAACAGAGAGCATCTGTAGTTGAGAACAGGTGTGTAATGACTTCTGGGAAATCTGTCCAGTCAACATATAGACAATAAAAAAACCATCAATGGACTGCAGTCACTGGGCGACTGTAATCCGAGACGTCGCATTAGATTACATCATGAGTGTTATTCTGGGGTCATGTACATATGACACATCTGGAACAGCATTACAGCATATGGAATCCTCATTCCAGGATAAAAGAAAAAACACCCGATCCAATCCTGACACAAGAAAGAGATGCTTATTGCTTTAGATGGCAAATGATGAGCTAGGGAGATACGAGAAAAAAATAAATAAATAAAATAAATATGTATATATATATATATATATATATATATATATATATATATATATATATATATATATATATATATATATATATATGTAGAAGGAATAATCTATATATATAGAGAAATAGAGAGCTGAAAATGTCTCTGCTCTGTTCTCTCTCTCAAGGTATCTATTGCATTAGAACAAATGGATAACAGCTACTCAAAGCTGGCAAATCTCTGTGAACTGCTGTTAGAGATTTATTTAATACACTAGCCAGTGAGCCATCTGATGCATTTTTACACTTGAAGCATTCTGCTGGTATCGATTATTGGAACGTGGCTGATCGTGCATCGTAAAATCATCTACTCGACTTGATAGCTAGAGTAAAATTGACAAAGAATGCACTGAAATAGCATCAGAGAGAGCACAAATTATTATTTAACAAAAGGCCCTCCTACTAATATTTTATTCTGAGCTGTAGAGGGATAATCCATTATTTCAGTCCTAAATCTATGAACATATAAGTTAAAGATAAGTTGTTCTATTCTTTCTGGTTTGCTTCTAGACTTCTCTCCTCTCAACTCCTGTCCTGTCACTGGTTCACTATCCTATTGTGTTCACCTGTTCTGTGTCTAGCTCTTGATTAGTTTATCTATTTTTAGTTGTCTTGTTTTCCAGTTATGTGTTTTCTGGTTTTGTCCCTCACTTGTTGTTCTGCTCACGATAATGGATTGTCCTCGTTTAATGCCATCTGCTTGTGTTTTGACTCCTATCTGATAATGATGCTTGGACTCGCCCAAACAAAGCATATGTTCAGTTTTTTGCATTTGTTTCCTGCCTTTATGTGTTACTCGACACCTCTCAAGCAGAACTAAACACGATGGATTTCAGGATAGGTCATTGTCAAAAAAAGTTCAAAATAAATCAATCCTAAAGGGTTCCATTAAGAAACTTGTACAAGATTCTAATTGGATTCGGTCTACATGATATTTTAAGGTTTCTAAGGAAAAAGCTGCACATTTTGTGCTCATATTTATTTGTCAGTACAGTATATGTTAGCTTTAAATAAAAGAAATGAACTACCCAGGCTATGTATATCTTGTTCCACTGCCTCTGTATTTCTGGTCTTGCATCATAGTCTTTTATTTTCATCTGTTTTTCACCTTTAATAAACAAAGTATCCGGACTTGTATCCGCCTTCGCTTCCATTATGTGACACCAGTAAGATTATAAAAAACTCAAATGCGATCCTACAGGATGAACAGAAACTCCAATAGGATTTTTTAACACGGGCTAAATTTCCAAGGTTAGCTTTTCATCGCTTGTTTGTTTTCACGTGCTGGATTGCTTAAACTGGACAAGACCATTCAAGCTAGAATTTTGATTAAAAACTTGTATGAAGAAGCGTGTGGAAAAAATGTACGAGGGGCAAGCGCTGTGATTAGTCAGGACGAGGCTTAGACAAACATTAGCCCTACAAAATTTTAGTCTAAAGTAACCAATTATTCATTGATTGTACGGCATATTGTGCCCTCAAGTACAACTTTAACCTCATTAGAAAGTAATCACATTAAAAAGTTTCGATTCTAGCATGAATAGCGATGAAAAGGCGAGAGAGCTTTTCACAATTCACTATTTTCACAATTCTATCGGATTTTATTACTTCTTATTGGCTGCCCTAAAAGTTAGCCGAACTTATCGTAAGCTTTGTATTGGAAGCGAGGGAGAGTGGAGGGTAGAGCAAAAAGGCAGCTATATTTAATAACCTGCTGTGTGATACAATCTTAAGAGCTGCCCGTTTTCCATCCATATGAAAATGCCTACTAGTTTATAAGCTCTCATCATTTCTCTGAGAGGGGGATATTGCAGCCTCTCCTACTTTTCAGCGATAAGAGTCGTGCTCTTTCTTCCACGACCTGTTTTAATTGGACACAGTGGTAAATAAATATGTAAATTAATAAATAAGGTCCAAAGATAGTTGAACTCTTAGACTAAAGGCAAGGTCTCTCCGCTCAACTGAAGTACACATCCCACTCATTTCTGCCAGATAACCATGTTCTCAGTTTAATTTAATATGAGAATTTGACTATTTCGCTCTGCCTGGATTACGTTCTGCTGCATTCAGACTTCACACCAACATTGGTCCAATCTGATCTGACCGAGGTTTACTTGAGCTTGATCCGATTCACTGTATTGTCCAATCCAATCCACTGCTGTATTCATATCACGGATAATGATGACTGGCACAATGCTGATCTGGCACACTAACATAAAGTGAAGCGGTAAGATTGGTATATACCCCTTCTGACCGACATTTTTGATTTGGTAGATTTAGATATATTTGACATTTTTATTAAAACAACTTACGATTTAGGCGTGATGCAATTCAAATCCAGTGGTGCTGAGTTGAAGGATAAGTGCCTTGCTCAGTGGTCCAACAACGACTCTATGATAGTACTAGGACATGAACTCACAACCTTACAATCACTTTACCTGGAGCCTATCCCAGTGGACTCAGGGACACCCTGGATTTGGTGCCAACCAATCGCACGGCACACACCCATTCACAAACTACGGACAATTTGGAAATCTCAATCAGCCTGTCTTAGGACTTGTAGAGGAGATCCGGGTACTCGGAGGAAACCCCCAAAGGACAGGAAGAACATGCAAACTCCATGCACACAGGATGTCTAGATGGAAATCAAATTCTATGTACTAGGTAACATTTAAAATGGTGGGATGGTAGGAGGTTTTCCAAAATGGTGACAAAAGTACTTATTCTGCTTAGCCTTAATCACTTCAGAAACACAAACACACCAATGCCAGTTTTCTTGTACGATGTCCTCCCATACGTCTGATTTATTATTCAAAGTCTTTAAGTTTTAAAGACATTATTCAGAGTCTTTAAGACGAATACTGTCCCATGGCAGTATTGGCAGTTTGTCAACTGAGAATAATGAAGTATCTTGTTTTGTTATATATATATATATATATATATATATATATATATATATATATATATATATATATATATATATATATATATATATATATATATATATATATATATATATATATATATATATATAAAAACATCACTGAAGGCAAAAAAAAGAAATCAATCTGGTGAGAGGTTGCTTGCGAGGATGATATTTTGGGCAAGTGTGTGTAATAGTAGGAAATAATAGTGTCGTATTATTTCCTCATATTGGGCTGGTCAGTATCAAATTTTTATCTGAGAACTTTCTCTCATCCTTTTTCATCTTCAAATGGAAAGATACGTTTTTAAAAAAAAATATATATAGTACATCATATCTGAGCTGCTCTGGCAGTCCAGGAAACAATAACAATACACGGATAAACTGGATACATAAGGTTTCATTGAACATTTAAAAAAAATAAAACAATTCTATTTTAAACATCTCAATGCAGCTCACAACTGAACTCACACACTCGCATGTTTCTATGTACGTCATGGTGTAAGATTTGGTATTTGGAGGTAGGAAGCGAGTGCTCGAAATTGTGTTGTTTTTAAGGGTAATCCTGGAATACTGGTATCGAAACATAGCAGAGGGCAAAATACAGAGTAATCATTGGCTTATCCATAACCATAAACAATAACACAGGCATGGGTCTAAACACAAAATATACACTATGAAATAGAAACTAGGGCCAAGGAAATCAGAACAAGAGCTGAGAAATGAATGACGAATAGTATGATAAGACTTTGTGAAGATACAAATAAACAGTACAAAGTGTATAGACAGACAGACTAATTGAAGGCTTACAGAACACCTGGAGACAATCAGGGAACACAGCACTGACAGAAGAGGTGGAGACTAGACTAGAAGGAAAATAAAAGCACATGTCATGACAAACCAAAGCACATGGAGTGAATTCAAAACAAAACATGAAAGTGACAAGCGGGGGAATTCAAGATAGTCTGGAAGTCTTGATTGGTGTTGTCTAAAAGGTAGAGTACCAGGAATACACCCTGGATGGGATGCCAATCTATCTCCGGTCACCATGCTCATTTACAATTCACACCTAGGGGCAATTTAGAGTTGCCAGTCTACCTACTGACATGTTTGGGGAGGTAGGAGGAAACCTATCCTGGAGATCCTGGAGCAAACCCACACCGATACAGGGAGAACATGTGAAACACCACATAGACAGTAACCCAAACTCAAGATTGAACCAGTGACCCCATGCCACCCCAAACCTCTTTTGATGTTCTCAAATTCTGCTGTGTGCTTTTCCTTTCCTACTTTCTTTCTTTTCGTTTTTAAATATCTAAAATATGTTTTGATATTTAGGGTCTATAAGGTCATTTTCTGGTTTTCAGCCCACACCATAAGTTGCACCCTGGATAGATATTATCAATAATTTAAGATTTTGCCACATTAATTCTGCTGCAAGTTACAAATTTAAAATAAAGTTGCAGAAACCATGTATAGCTGACTCTGGGCTACTGTTTGGGCACCCAGAGTCCTTCAAAGCTCTTGATAACCTCAAGAACCTGTTGTGATCTGTGGTCTCTCTCAGGGTGTGATATTCACCTGAACTTCATTCACAAAGCAGAAACACCAGCTGTTCAAATGTCATTGCATCTTTATGACAAAAAAAAAATAAAAAATTATTTATTTATTAAACAAACCTCAACCAAGCGTTTATTGTTCCACAGGTATACTGGAACACCTACTCGCACACACAATGTTTGAACTTGTAGGGCTTCCGGTTCTGGATTTATATAGGCCAGGAACCAGCAGCAGGAGAAAAGAAAAAACTAAGCTTGCCAGAGCCAAATGTAAGATGGAGCCATCAGTGGTGTGATTAGCCTGATGAAGACTCATGATCTAGAGAAAGAGCGCGCTAATGCTAGCAATCTGTATGGCCCATCTGTCTCCACTTCAGTCAATGAGATCGGCATCACAAATATCTCTCTCTATCCTCTATACATCACCAATCTCTATCATTCTCAGATATATACTAAGTGTTCTCCCGCTGGTATTGGCAGGCACACGGGATGTTGATTGCTTCATGATATTGTATCAGCTGTTGTACTGTTTCACGTCTTCTTTTGTGTTCTTCTCTCTCAAAAATCTCTCCATTTCTTCCAGTTTGTCTTACTCTGGTATTTGCAAAAAAGCAGTTTGTTGAATGCAACATGCTAGCATGCTATCATGAACTAACTTTATTTTGCTCGCTGTAACCCTCTATTGCTTGAATTATAAAAAAAAAGTAAAAAACAATAAAAATTATATATATATATATATATATATATATATATATATATATATATATATATATATATATATATATATATATATATATATATATATATATATATATATATATATATATATATATATATATATATTACTTGAATTAACTTAAGTTGATAATTTTTTGCCATAAGGAAACAATGTTCAACGGTGGAACGTATCATATAGTCAAAGTAACATAAAATGTATGAGATTACAATTCCAATTACTGAATTTTTCAGACAGTCAATTGCAGAGGTTTTTCGCCACATAGTAAGAATGTAAAAGTTATATCTTCTAGAAAGGAATTACAGTTGTAAAAAAAAAAAAAAAAAGTATGTAGATGGATTTAATCACTCAAAGTACAAAATAAATAAATAAATAAAAATTTATACAAACATGTTTTGGGTGAAGTATCTTTTAATTATTTTTCTTGAATACTTTTGAAACATAAAATTTTGAAAATAAGGTGCAATTGCAAAATGTCTGAAATGACAACACTTTTTCTTACTTTGAATGTGAAAAAAACTTAAATATACTATTAGAGAAGCCTAGTGCTTTTTTTCTATGTAGGCCTGTTTCAATCCATGAATGTACATACCACAATTCCATTATCGCATGTTGTTTCCATATGGAAACAATTACTAATTATTTTACCATTTAACAGAATACTGAAAATATATGAACTTGTTTAAATGACAAAAAATAAATGTTAACTTATCTCAGATATTGCTTCAATTTTGTCCTTTAAGTAGTTTTGCCTAAATATTGAACCATTAAGCAAATTTTGAGACCCCTCACCATGTTCAACTGAATAAACGGAAGTGCAAACAGCACCTCCTGGTCATGTGAAATGACTTTTTTTTTTTTTTGTTAGGTCAATGTTAAAGCCCCCTTTTTCCAGTTACAGAGGAAAAATAGTAGTTTTGCATTGTTGTCTATCAAAAAATTGTAGATAAATGATTTGTTGCCGTATGGCAACACCATGCAGTAAAGTTCCTATCATAGGAAATCATGGTAAACATGACTACACATGCTCATATAAAGTTATTTTCTCACAAACTATGCTTACTTATGGTATCTCTGTGAGTGTTTCCCTGTACAAATGCAAGTAATCCAAACAAAACAGCACATTTATTGCAGAGGTGGACAAATTCATTTGTTAAATTCATTAACTAGCATATTAGGTAATAGAAACTCCAGTGTGCTGCCAGGCCCATGAATTGGTTGCCCAGAAATCGAACTGACTAATTGAAAAAGTGGTAGCTAACATAATGCAATAACATAGGGTGAGCTAATTAGCTAGTTAAGTGGATTAATATAGACTAAGGGAAACACTACGTTTATGGAAAGACTAAATTTATGATCGTTATCTTCTATTAGGAAAAAAAAAAAACAACGTCGTAATGTAGCACATCATGTTTGCAGGTGGACAAAAAGTGAGACTTCTGTCCTTGTATCACATAAAAGATATAATTCGGAATTATCTAGCTAGCATCTTTCTTTTTCTCATGACATGTTTATCTGCGAGCTTAAGCAGACGTTATATCACAGCTGTGCGCTTATCTTTATTTTGCCCAGTTTTTTTTTTATCAGTTTTCCATTATACAGAATTTCCCTAATCATTCCATGCATGCTAATTAATCAGCATCGCAAAAATCAGTCAGTTGTCAACCAGACCATGCCTCGACTCATGCGTATAGTGCAGAACGAGGTGCATATACAACACCGTGAAATATCAAATCCAATCTTTTGTTTTACAACATTCAAACCTACTCGTTGTCCGGGGCCAAATTTTGCCAAATTGTTTTACATTGTCAGGTCTAGGGAAAGATTTATAAACCCCAACAAAAAACTCCAATAATGCCTATATAAGAGCCTCAGTCTGTAAGAAATCTTGTGGCTTTCAAGTGTTCTAAATGCTAAAGGTCCTTAGTTCACCCTTAGAAAATACCATGAAATGATACTCAAGGAAACAAGGATGAAATGGATGGAGAGAAAATGAGGATTGAGAGAATAGACAGCTTGCTGGCAGTCTTGTTCATCTCTTTTACTTCAGTATTGATGTCTCTCAGCTCTGTCTGGGCAGAGAGGGCCACTTTTCCTTTTAGTCGACATGGTGAAAACGTATAGTGTAATCTTGAGTGATGCAGGGAAATGAGACATAAAATTACGTGAGAGAAAGAAAGATGGAGAGAAAGTAAGAGAGGCCTATCCATCCACATTATCCTTGCTCTGTTAGGGACTATTCAGTAACACAAGACAAAGAAAGGTGGAGATGGAGAAAAAGAGATCAAATGAAATGGGAAAGGTGGAGACAAAAACCGAGGGTTGGACAGTGAGGAATGCAAAATATCTTGATGCTTCATTCCGTCTTGGATGCTGATGAATGTCTAGCTCCACATGGCTTCTCTGACCGGCAGCTGGTACTCTGGTGGTGTGTTGCTAATGTCCATCAACCCTGGCATTGGGTACAGGCAAACGCTGCCATGGCGATGTTGTAGTGGCAGTCTTCTATCCCTCGTTCCATTAGCTGCCTCTAACGCTGGCCAAGGACTTGGATGCTCCTCAAGCCAGAGATAATGAACCCAGAAAGAAAGAGTAAGGAAAAATCTTGCAGGAAACCATGAAAGAATGGCCTTCACTATTTCACATACACATCTGCACTACATCCTTTTCCTAAGTCTCGAATGTGTGTGTGAACGCGATGTCTGCAAACGGAGACAAATTCCAACATGTCCAAATGGCAGTCAAAGGTGTTCACGGTCATTTGTTTTACTTCTTTTTAGAACCCTGACAGACACCTGAGATATTACGTAATTAATCTCACAAATGATGATGAGGACGGCGATCATAATCATTAGAAGAGATGAAGACGAAGTGAGCAGTTCGGGGTCCCATGACGAACATAAGAAATGGACAGAAGATGATGTGATCGTGGGTCATTACACTCAGCGATTAGATGAATTTAACCACCCCACTCAGATTTGTTTCGAAACGTCTCCTACACCTCAAGTGGTATTAATTCTACTTAAATATCCTTATCAACAATAGTAATACTGGCAAATAAAATCAGAATGTCCTTATGTGTTTTTGTAAGGGGATATAAACGGACTTTATTCACATGGCAAGTTTGAACTGACTTGTATTAACACTATAAACAATCAAACCAGTTTAATGTTAAATGTGTACTATCAAATGCGTACTTTATCCCTTTATCCCAATTGGAAATGTGAAAAGGATACTAATAAGTGGAGTCTTTAGGTTTGGAGAAACACTAACATCTTGCTGTTCAATATATGATGTCTGCATAAACCACCACTTCTTCAGTAGAGGATCAGCCTTAATGCTTCCAGTGAACTATAGTCAGACATTGGCCTGGCATTACCAATTTCATGAATTAAGATATTTTCGTCCAGCTCCCCTATGCTAGCAAACCCATGTCTAATGAGTAATGTTGGTTACTTTGGTATATTTTGATATATTAAATCTAAAGCATGAAATTAAATACATGGCACATTTATATCCTATACTATAGTTTTCTCAGAGATAGTAACCTGGATTGCTAATCATTTCTATCACAACACACCTGCATACTTCCGGTACTGTCTTGGAAGAGATATAACACAGTTTTTAATGTGTGTAAACAGAAACCGATTGATTCACATCAGCAGTCTTGGAGAGATTAGATTCATTAAAAATGAATTCAGTCTATTTATCGCATTAGGATAAGCTCTCAAGATATATTTAACAAAAAAAATGTATGGATGCTGTTATACAGTATATCAAGGCGGTAACTCCGGACTTCATTTCCCAGCAGCCACTGCACCATACTACATCATTGTCACATGACCACCTGCACCTGTATCACGTTTCTGTTTAACAAGCACTCATATATATATAGCCACTGTTTGTACTGCTTCCTTGTCTTATGTATTGTCTATCTTGACCTGTGTCCCTGTACCATGTTTTGTTTCATAGTTTATGTTTAGCCTTAGCCACAGTATTTTGCCGAGTTGTCTTAGTGGCTTTGTTTTGCTGTTTGTTTGTTTATTAAACTGTTTGAAGATCTGCGCTTGCTTCCGTATCCAACTTTGTAACGTGTTAGATGCATAGACAGGTGAAAAATTACAGGAAAAACCAACATAAAATGTCTGAGTAAGGGGTAATGCACCACTGAAAGCAGCTTCAATGTGACCTGGCATTGATTGTACGAGTCTCTCGAACCACACTGAAGGGATGAATACCGTTTTTCCGAAAGACACTCCATCAGTCTGTGTTTTGATGATGGCGGTTAAGAGCGCTGTTTAACATGATGCTCTTAAAATCTCCCCTCAGTGTTCAGTTGGGCCTGTGAAAGCCATAAAATATGATTGACTTCGGTTTCATCCTCCTCAAACCATTCAATGAGCCTTCGTGCCCTGTGGATGGGGCGGGGTCATTCGGGAAGAAACCACTCCCATCAGGATTGAAATCTTTCAACAGACGTTAAAGCTGATCTGTCAGAAGATTTACAGTGATGCTTCACTCTAAGTGGAGCTGAACTACAGTACCTACATGGCATAGGGCCATCAGATTGTCCTTTAATTCATCACCCATCTGTAGAATTTTCAGAAGCGTATAAGGTCTTATAGGGTGATATTTCCGGTTCTGACCAGTTAGAAGATGAAGCACAATTTTTCCTCAAGATACAGAAAACATTCTGTAATGGTTCTACTGATACGAGTGATGGACTGTTGGCTAAAGGGCATGTTGAGTGTTTTAGTGTGTGTGTGTGTGGGTGTGTGTGTTGGCTTGTCTTCTTGGGACTGAATGCCCTTGAATCCGTCGATGCTCTGCGAATTGTGAAATGAATGTCTGTATCTTGAGGCGGCCGAGGACGAACTCTCGTCACCTTGCTCACACCGCAATTTATTTATCCATCCAATTTACACTGCCCTCCCATCTGGATAAGCAAATAAATAATTAATAAATAACTATAATAATAAACGAATAACGAATAAGCCAGGTCGTAAACGCTCTATTTGGGCTCACTGCTAATGACGGCAGCATAGAAACAAAGACCAGACGTTAGGATAGGTGTTTACATCGAATGCTAATGGACCCACCAATTTCTCCATCCAGCTTTCTTTATTTCTTTCCCCTCAATCGTTCCCTCATTTTCCCACAATGCATTTTCACAGCGGTCACAAAAACCAGAGCTGCTATTCAGCGGCAAGTGCCACCAAAGTTGTTTCTCTGCTGACACGAAAGTCATATTGGATTTTCTTTTTTTTCTCTCCCCTTACATGCTGTGACTCACTTCATTTTCCCGTGATGTACTCACTTGTATAGAACACTGGTAACAAACCGGAAAAACAAAAACAAAAAAAAGACTTGAAGGTCACATCTGGATGATTTTGCTAGAAATTTCCAAATGACTAACCTGCTCTGGTGTTTCATTCGCTCCAATTTACCCTTTGCCAAGTGGTGTGTTTTTTCTCATAATAAGATTTTATTCTTTACACTTATTCATTCTATCTAAAGTAAGTAGGATTGTTACCGTGTCACGATATTACCTCATTGTTTGCTTTTTCAAAATACAAAATAAAATGCATTTCTTAATTGATTTATATATATATATATATATATATATATATATATATATATATATATATATATATATATATATATATATATATATATATATATATATATATATATATATATATATTTTTTTAATTTTTTTTTTTTTAACCCGGTCAAGGTCTTTAATCCAGTGGTTCTCATAGCTTTTGTGTCCGATTATGACTCAAAAAATTTCACAACCACTTCCCTTTGGCCTCGCCTTAAATCAAATCTTACAGAATCCTCTGTTTTTCTAAAACACTACCACGCTAGTTACATTTTGTTTTTATGGCTCAACTTTTCCTCACAATCATGGTTTCATTCAGATTTTATCTTTTTTTTCCCCTTCACATTTGCTAGGGGTGGGGAACCACTGACCTAAATGGCACAAAATATTTACCTAAATGAGTCTCACAGAGATGTGTAATGGCTCGATTTTGAGTTCTTTTTATGTTTCTGCATTTAAGTCTCTTGCTTGTCTGAATTCCCAGGTTTCCTGTTCGGTCTGGGGTATGCTCAACGCTTTATTACACAACCATTCTCACGTGGCTCTTTTGCGGGGAGAAAAAGGGGGCGCTTTAGATTCTTCCGTGTTCCCAATTGGTAAATTGTTCCGATTGCTCAGCTTAGGGTCATAAATATGAGGAGAAACTTTTAACAAAGGCAATAAATTGCCAAAATGGCTGTCCTTAGCTTCCTCGATGCACGTTCACGCTGTGCGTTATTAGGTGGAATGGTTTAAAATTGCTGCACCACTGGGAGTCCACTTTTTTTTTTCAACCTAGCCAGCTAAGGTTTGTGATAAATGTACATGGTAGGTTGGAAATATAATGAAGTGTCTTTATTAAGTTTTATTTCCTCATATGTAGTCTGAGGCTTTAGCGGGAGGGGGGGATCCATTGTTTTTATTAATAATCGTTGACTTCTATCTAAATTCTCAAAAATGTTTGTCAGCTATAGTTAAAAAAATGGAGAACCAATAAGCATTTGCTACATCATTATTTTGTCCAAAACCTTTATTATTTTAACACAAATACTACCGTTTCCACCTCAGACAAGAGATTAAAACACTTTCTTGCACCATACTTAAACCCTGGTCGCCAGGTAGTGCGATTATAAACATACTTGCATGTTCTCAGATGTTCGCAAACAGTACTTCAGTAATGAATTCAGGCTGACAGTTCTGCCCACTATGTTTTTAATTTGGCATTTTCAATCTCATTGGGTGAATAGAGTTATGGAAGTGTTTTCGCCACAAATGACACACCAGGAGCTCCAAGTAGAAATGATTATGTGAAACCGTAAAACAAAGATAATGTTTCGTATTCATGGGAAAAGAAACCGAATCATACAACCATCCATCACTCCAATTGGTGGTTTTGAGTCTCACTTGCATGACGTTAAACTCTGCCAGGCCCACATGTTGTGTCACTAACATTCATACTCGTTCTGTCAGTAGAAATCGTCAGCTCTCGCTGAAAAGGAATGAATTCTGGCTGCCGTGTTGCATCATGGTGTGAATTGAGAATTTATTTCTTTTTCAACGTATTTAATCGGACTAGCAAGCAGCTTTGGCATTCACTGAGCTTGTATGTCACCTGTTGGGAGGGGGTTCTCGTCTAATGTGGCTTGGATATATGCATAACATGGCTAAAATGAGTCTCAGACCTTCTATAGTGCTTTTGGGTGCATTTCCACTTTCACGTACTAACCATGGTGTCTAAGACGGATGAAACAAAATCAGAATAAAGTACTATTCAGACGGGATAGTTAATTAATGCTGCTATAGGACGTCTGTAGTAATAGATTGATTCGGATTAGTGATTCGCAGTCCTATATGATGTACGAATGGTTGTCGCACTAAACTTTCACGTGTACTACATACGTCTCGTTTTATTAGAAACTGATTGTTTTGACCTTTAATATAACCATACGTTTTACGGCTTGTCGTTGTGCTTTATCTTTAGTAGGTCACGTGACCATACCATGTTGGCTGTGGTTGTGCTAGGAAGTCACTTCCTACAAATTTACCAAAAACCCCTGGAAGCATCACTTTTCTGACATTCAGATATCGTCTATATTCTACCGTTCTGTGTTTTGAACTCGGACAAACCCGACATGTCAACCTGAGGTTATTTTTACTAGTCCGATCCAAACAGGCCTTAAAACACCAGGCTCATTTAGTGGTAAAAAAAAAAAAAAGGTTCTGTAGTTTTTAATTCGTCCTCCAATCTTTCAGTAACAACAGTATCACACACCGTCTCTCACTCCCAGAGTCACTGTAGGACAAAAGCAAATGGCTTCAGAAAGAGCGTGGATGAAAATGCACCCAAGGTTATAGGTTATATTCCCTCTGTCTCTCTCTCTCCCTCTTTCTCTCTCTAAAATATAAACTTGCTTTCACTCCTGAACACTTTTCATGCACACACACACACACACACACACACAGGCACACACACACCCTGCTCTCTTGTCCTCATGTACTGCATTTGTTGTGGATAATAACAGCCTTTCAGCCTCCACTGCTGTGAGACACTCAGCCTGCTGGACAGATTTGCGCGCACAAACACACACACACACACACACACACACACACACACACACACACACAGACACAGACACACACACTTATATATACTTATATATAAAACTGTGTTTATATATACAGTATAGTAATGTGTGTGTGTGTGTGTGTGTGTGTATGTGTGTATACACACCAAAGTCATGTGAAAATTTCATATGAATAGCCTCATTAGAAATATATTTACTGAAAAATAAAATGTTTATGCGTCCAATACTTATCACACATATTTATGTGATTTGATCAGACATCATGTCCAAGTGCATGCATTGCACTACAGTGCACTACAGTGATCCAGTACCCACAATACACACATCTGGATATGTGTTACACGCCACTTTGAGTGTTTGTTAGGAACCCACAGATTAGCTGAATCCAAATCTCATCTTTGCTGATCCCCTGGTTGACTTTGTACGTTAGATATGAGAGTACATATTTAACGCTCATTTAAAATGTCAACAACCATCAAGCTGTGTTTTGGAGAGAGGGGGCGCTAAATTTCTATAGAACGTCGTCGAGATGTATTTGTTGAGGGCAAAGTCTTAATATGTCTAGGTTTTCTAATCTGACTCATCATATCTGCTGTGAAAGACATCTGTCTGCAAATGTACTTAACTCGAATGTCTCATCCAGTCACTCACGCATGCTACAGCGTGTCGGGATTATGAAGCTTAGCCCAGCTTGTTCAGAAAACATGCCGTGATTGATTGATTCAAATCCTTCCTCCGTTCTGTCTCTCACACATCCCTCAGGATGAATAAAGACAAAACGAGTGACTTTCATTCCTTCATCCGTCCATATTTCCAGACAAAAAGAGAGAAAGTGAGACTGGCGATTATACGAGAGATTCATTAGACACACAGCCAATACAAATGATCTCTCTTCCTCCGTCTCTCATTTTCTTGTCCCTCTTTCATTCCATTTACTCTCACCCTGCAAACACAGTGTTCGATATCGCAACGACAGTGAAGAAGACGTGTTTAAAGTGATGGAGCTTATTTAGAGAAGAGTGGCTTATCGACTGCTGTCGTCCTAAGTAAAAGCCTGAGTTTTACTTGTCTCCTGTTCTGTTCGTTTCTTAGTAATGTCCTTTTCCCCAATGAGACAATCCTGGCCTTCAGTTTAGATTTTAAAGCAGAGGGTAACAGGCTCAGTCTATCTTTTCTTCATCAAAGTGATTAATATAAAGAGTCTTGATGGAAATAGAGGCCTAATGCAAGTGTTTTCCATGTTTGTGGACCCTTATGATTCAGGAGTGTTTAATAATAATAATAATAATAATAATAATAATAATAATAATTAGAGATGGCCTGATACTAAATTTCTCAGCCGATACCGATAACCAATTATTCAGAGTGATATCAGCCGATACCGATACTTCTGCCTTTTATGCCTTCTTTTAAATGAATAATAATGAATTCCAGAAGGAAATGCAAATAAAAACTTTACTCTCTCCATTTCAACGAGTTGTTTCACAGTAACTGTTCTCATAAACAGAAAACACATTGCTCTAATTAACATGAACACATTAACTATATAATATTAACTTTTTAAAAAATATATTAACATTAACTGGATACGAAATACACTACTGTAGAAATATATTTTTCTGTGCAATATATACTTTTTTGTCAAATCATCTTCATTGAAATCTTTCATCAGTGTACGGGGCGCTTTAATCCAGCGAGAGCAGTGCTGCAATAATGTTCAAAAAATTAGACTCGACGCCGAAACTCCTGCTTCACTGCTGCTTTCTTTTTATCAGTGCAGAGATTACAGACATTAAAAACTGCAGTTTCATCGTCATTCCATACAAGAGACATCTTCTGTACACACAGCACAAAATCGAGGTGTTTTCCCGCCCTCTTTTGATATAATCGGCCCTGATCATCGGACGTTTTTAAACTGTCGTCAGTTAGCATGAAAAATTGCCTTTATCGACCGAAAATCGGCATTGGGGCATCTCTAATAATAATAATAATAATAATAATAATAATAATAATAATAATAATTTGGGACATTCTTAAAAAGATGGAATGCACTGACGAGCTCAGCAACAGGAAAAGTCCTGGAAGACAACTAAAGTGGATGATTGCAGGATTCTTTCCTCGTTGAAGAAAAACCCTTCACAACATTGAGCCAAGTCAAGAACACTCTGGAGGAGGTAGGCATAAAATTGTCAAAGTCTACAATCAAGAGACACCTTCATGAATATAAATGCAAGTACCTCAAAAGTGTAGACCATTGGTAACACTCAAGAAGGCCGGATTCGACTTTGCTAGAAAACATCTTTGGATAGATGAAACCAATTTTAACTTGTCTCAGAATGATGTGAAGAGAATAGAATGGAGAAGGAAAGCAATGACTCATCCGAAGTGCACTACATCATCTGTCAAAGATGTGGAGGAAGTGTTATGGCATGGGCATGTATGGCTGCCAATAGAATGGGTCACTGGTGTTTATTGATGATTATAGTGACTGCTGATAGAAGAAGCTGGACGAATTCTGAAGTGTATAGAGCTGTACAGTACTTCCTGCTCAGATTCAATCAAATGTTGCAAAACTGCTAGCACACTGATTCACAGTACAGATGGATAATGACCCCAAACGTACTGCGAAATCGAGCCCAGAGCTTCTTAAGGCAAAGAAATGGAATGTTTGGCTGACCTCAACCCAACTGAGCAGCTTTTCACTTACTGAAGACAAAACTGGTGGAAAACAGACCCACAAGCAAGCAGCAACTGAAGGAAGCTGCTGGAAAAGCCTGACAAGGCATCTCAAGGATGAAACCTCAGCATTTGGTGATATCCATGGGTTCCAGACTTCAGGCAGTCATTGACTGCAAAGGATTTGCATCGAAGTATTAACAATAATCCTAATATTTATCATTGTCAGTTTGTCCGATTAATTTGGAACCATGAATTATTTCCTAAACGGTTAAAGCGATGTTTTTTTTTAAACCTCTTGAATTAAAGCTGAAATTCTACACTTCAATCACATCTTGATTGCTTCATTTTAAATCCACTGTGGTGTTTTACAGAGGCAAACAATTGTGTCACTGTCCAAATACTTATGAAAACGATTGAATAGTCTAGGCAAGAGATAGACAGAATTGGACGGAACTAACACTGGATTTGTGCTTCACATTTGCAAGATTTTGTGTGGAAACACTTTGCATCTTTTTCACTTTGCCTGTTAAAAGCAGTACTCACTCCAGATCAGCTAGGATCGAGCCTTGGGCAGGCGTCAAAGCTCATTAAAAAGTCTAATGAAAACGGTAGAATAAACACGGCATTAATTTGAAACAAGTGAGGGTGCACCGCCCTACCCTACATACTAATACATGCCTCTGCCATCTCCATGAAATATGAAATCTGTGATCACCAAGACTCCAAAATAACCGCTTACTTCATTTAGATTCAGCGGAAAATTTCATTCATTACTTTCCTCTAAAACGTCTCCTCCTTTTTCCCCCCCTGCAGCCATCTAATCGCTGATTCTGCCCGAAGGCTCGGCGCATTGTTGAATTTCTAATTTAGGTAAATTAATTAAATTACGTTCGCTTTCGTCTTTTCCTTTCCCTCTCCCGTGTTTTTTTTTTCATTAGCTAGCCAGTCAGGTGTTGCCTCGGTTATTTCCTCAGACAATTGAAGATCCATAGTGCATTGCAACAGGAAGTGCGGAGCGGCACGACTCGTCTCGCCTATATGCGAGTCGTTTTTTTTGTGATGAACTGGTTTCACGGAGAGCTGCTTCTGAAATGAATCCCTGGAATCTATGGACAGTGATGATGTTGCTCGATGAGATCTGCTTCCTCCTCGGTTTACTTTGTTGCTTCCGTGCGTTCTTCATGTTTACAAGACGCTCATTTGAATGGCCCATTTTTTTTGTGGTAAGGCATTACGCTAGAAGTCAAAATTGTTGACATTTCTCTAGGGGCAAACCGTGGAAATTTGGTTAGCGGTGGGTGCTGAGTGTACTTGCAGTCTAAATTTAGTCATATGGAGTCTTCCCCTAGTAATTTATCAACACATCGGACTGAAATGTTGATATATTCCCTATAGTTTAGTCTTGTTTCCAGTGTCAACTTGAATAAACCCTGCCCATCCATTGCAGGCACCAAAGGACACCAGGGCACCAATAAACTAACTAGGCCTGAAAGGCTGAGTCTATATTTCAAGAATACAACCACTTGAATGGAAAGCGCATTGTGTGTTCATAAAGCACTGGTAGATATCCAGAGAAGAATCTCTGCCGGGTTGGAGTAGTAATAATAGAAGACAGAATGCTGAAGTAGGAGATTTATCTTGGCTGAAAAATATACACGACATGTTTATTAGCAAGTTAACGGTAAAACTTTGATCTGCTTTCCGCTCTGTTTCGTTCTGGTTCAACTACGCGTAGTATGTTGATCAGGAGAAAAATACATCTTTGTATCAGCCCTGTGTACAGTGTTATTGTTTTTAATATTACAGCCGGAAGCTTAAATGTCAAGAACAAAGGCACATTTGCCAGAATTGTTAAAACAGCTTGAATCGACCTTCTATGCAAACTCAGCAAGAATTGCTCTATGAGGCTGCTGTAAAAAAAAATAAAATAATAAAATAAAATAAAAAACTCAGTACATTCTGTAATAAAATGTCCCACGTAGCTCATAATTTGAGATCATGGCTTTTGGAAAGGATTTTAAGTTGACTATAATTAAGAAAAACATTTTCAGGTAAAGAGACAGACCCGATCGGGTTGTGTGAATCCAATATTGTGTGAAACAATATTTTAAAAAAATTATTCATGAACAAGTTGGAGAAATGTTCAAAGAAGCTATTGAACTCTTGGTTATCACCAAATGAGCTGTATACTATAAATGTTTCTTGTAAAATTGATTTGTAAGTGTATGCAGGCTGACAGGCACAGAGGCCATGCTCCCTATTCATGGGATTGATGGGCACAAAGGCCACACCTTCTTTACTGGGACTGACGGGCACAGAGGCCATGACCCCTATTCCTGGAATTGATGGGCACCAAGGCCACACCTTTTTTACTGAGACTGACAGGCAGAGATGCCATGCTCCTTCTTCCTAAGACTTATAGGCACAAAGGCCACGCCTTCTTTACTGGAACAGAGACATTAAGAAAATGCTTCCTTCACTGGGATTGACAAGCCTATATACAACACCCCCTTTTTCCTAAAACTGAGCACAGACGCTACACCTTTTTGAGTGAGACAAGTAAAACTTCAGTGCTCCTTCTTCCTGCAGGCACAAGAGAAAAGGAGCAATATACTGTCATCCACATAAATTCTTATTTTACAGAAAATCCCACTTTCAAATTTTAGGAGATGGAACCTCGGGGGGCTAAATGGTACCAAATTGCCCGATAGAAAATGTTGTCTTTTTATTTTTTTGTAGAGTACAGTAAGACTAGATTTGAGGGGAAATGTCCATTTACTATCTACCTCTTCCATTTCCAATCTTTTGCCCATTTCTGTTTAATGTGGCACAATGTTTGTCAACCACAAAATCTTACCTCCACACACACCTCCATTTCCCTCCAGATTATTAGACTTTATGAGAACTACGGCCCAGCTGAGCTGCTATTTAATGCATGTAGAGGCTTTCAGATGAGAGAGATTATATGTGTTTTGATTATAATTAGACACCAGGTCATAGGAAACCTCTTTATTACTGCAATTAATATCGGTGAGCCGGATTTGCATGGGCTAAGCGTGTTATTAACCCTAGCGAGGTGTTCCGGTAATCACAAGTGCTGGGTGGCAGCCACGAATAAATGGTAAACATGAAGGAGGGAATAATAATAAAGAACTTTCTTAGTGGAGTCGAGTGTTTGGAAAAATGTGGGATGACTAACTGACAATCCCCGCCCAGATTAGCGTTAGCAAAGTCGTTGTTGCTTAGGTTTCTCCCCACGCTGTCCTTGCTATGCCTTTGTGAACAGTTGAACCTTTACCTATGTTTCACCTTCCTACCCTTGTGACACTGATTAGATGTTGATCCAGGACAAAGAGATGAGGAGAGTGTGGAGGCTAACCACGTTCGTTCTCAGATTGGCTGACCACCTTTTATCCGTTTAAAGACACCACAGTCTCCGGCGAGACGTAGCCAACGGCCATCGTCTCCTATTCCTATTCATCGGCAGCCTGCGTAAAGCATTGTGGTGATTCATATCTGTAATCTCCTCCCGAGAATGTTTTTTTTCCTCCCTCTGCTCTGTGGCCATGAGACTTAAAGATGAATGGTTTTCATTTGAGCATTGGCAGGTCACATGTAGGCCACGGCAATGGTGCACCGCTCTGAAATGCAAATGCAAAGGAGAACCTGCGGTTCTCTTCCAGTCAACACAAATCACGACTATGGGGATTGTACAGGAGTGAGCGAGAGACATATGAAGGCAAGAGGGAGAGAGGAAGATATTCGGTGTCTCTGTTGCCTTGCCTCTGTGCGAGGTTTTGTACAAGGTCACAAATTGTTGATAATTCTCTGCCAGTATTACAAACCGCTGGTGACCTGGCAAGTGAGTTCACGGCCATCAGAGTGCATTATGGGATTACCATAATGAGTGGGACAGAGTCATGTAACGTGCTCGGTGTTTCAATGCTGCTTCAACATGGCCTTATTGACTTCTCCTCTCAACTCGGAAGAAGTCCTGCTTTTTCCCAGTGATACGACAGAACTTAAATTAAATTGAATCGTTCAATTACAAACTTTATTATATAACATGGCTAATAAGAATCTAACTGATCTTTAGCCAGTTTGCTACCAAACGTTTTTTTAATTACACAATAGAATTGTTTACCTCACATTAGCTAGCTTACTAGCAAACCTGGCTCTCGTTTTAAATTACATAATATAATAGTTTACCTCGCATATGGAAGCTTGCTAGCTAACATTCCTCATGGTTTTATTAACACAATATAATATATTTTCTCCTCATATTAGCTTGGTTGCTAGCAAACACGCTCCCCTGTTTTTCATTACACAGTATAATATTTTACCTCATGTTAGCTAGCTATCAAATTTGCTTTTAATTGCACAATATAATACCTCCCATTAGTTATCTTGCTAGCAAACATGGCTGTCTGAATTATAGAAAATAATCATTCAGCTTACATTTGGAAGTTCGCTAGTAAAAACGGCTCTTGGTCTAAATGACACAATATAATTGTTTACCTCACATTAGCTAGCTTATTAGCAAACCTGGCTTTCGGTTTAAATTATACAACATCAAAGTTATGAAAAAACATAAAATATAAATGAAATTTGTAATAATGTTTCACATGTTAACTGTCATGTTAGCTACAGTAGCTTGCTAGGTTCTTGGGTTTAATTGAAGTAAATTTCATTAGCAAAAACCTATCGGAGGTTTTTTGGAGATAGGGAGAACATGCAAAAGTCCACACAGAGAGTAACCCGAGCTCAGGATAGAACTGACGACCCTGGAGCTGTGAGGCACCAGATGATAAATTTGAATTATTGAGTATTTTATTTCCTGGTTTGAGAAAGAAATTGTATCCGAATGCAATGCCTTCTGGGTAAGTTGAGCCTTCTGAGGAACCTGCACTGCTGTTGTCTTGATCCCACAGACCACCAAAGGGACTCATCTACCAAACTTCATTTAATAAAGTCAACAAGGATTATTATTATTGTTGTTGTTGGTGGTGGTGGTGGTGGAGGTGGTAGTAGTAGTAGTAGTAGTAGATTTTTGGTTTAATAACATTATTATTTTTTATCTGTATTGTGGCACTAGACAGAGCTGTGGCTACACTTCTGGAAGAACTGCAAGAAAGGAGAAAAGTAAAAGAATGTTTTTTTTAAAAAAAAAAGGGGGAAAAAAGGAAAGAGCAAAGCCAAACCAGTGATTGGATCAGGGTTGTTTATGAAGAAAGATGGACAGAGAAGAGAACAGAGCGAGACCATAACCACATTGACCTCAGTCAGTGGCGGTAAGAACAGAGAGAAAACAGAAAATATGATGTTATAGTAAAGCCAGGTTTCTGAAATCAAATAAACGTGTGAAAATGAGAAAACTTCATTTGTGACTCAAACTGCAAACCCGCAGAAATCCACAATAACAAAACCATGGAACTGTTGTCGGAAACTCGGCCTGGTAATGTGTGATAGCATTGCACACGTCCAACACGCCTGCAGTGACTCATGCCTCCAAAATTTCTGATGTCTTATGACAATATAACCTATATTTCCTTCCTCACTACACGCTTATCTCCGCACTGAATTTTCCCGACTGTTTACCTTTTCACGGAATTACACTCCAGAGCCCCCTACTGGTGGCTAGACATACTACATCGCTAGCTTATTTTGCATACCATTTGCGTTCCTTTTCTTGGGCTACCTGGCACCATGTTTAGATGGTGATACAAGCTAATTTGCTGGATGATTTCACTCATTCGGTTGCAAATAGGTTGTGAATTCATACAAATTACCAAGATATTTAGTACAATTTCTTTCTTTGAGGTGTCTGATTTCCAAACAAGGCTTAAAACAGGCTTAATTTATCAGCACTACATTAAGCAGGTTGCACGTTTATAAAATGACGTGAAAATATTCTTGATGGAAACATATTTTCAAGTGAAGTAAAATGTCTGATGTCATTATGTCATTCCTCTGAGAGAGGATAAACTTTGTACATTTTTCAGAACATTTTCATTGAACTGCTTGCTTTATGAACGTGAAGTCAGTGCAAGCTTAGCTACTGTGATTACAGCCAACTCGTTGTGTGTGACATTCAACAAACATCATATTTCCTACAGTTTAGACAGTATTGTTCTACACTTTGGTGATCACCTTCACACTTCTTCGTCCTACTATTTCCACAGAGACATCAGCTTTCCCAGAAAACCCTAACTCTGCTGGCTGTCACAAATCACGGAAGGGGTTCTGTGACTCATTTAAAATGGAAGTCATTAATATTATAGTTCCTTCATTAGAAATGACTGCTGAAATTCAGTGACCACTGATGGTTTTGCTATACGCTGCTTAAGAGAGGCCAGAAGAAGAGAGAGAGAGAGAGAGAGAGAGAGAGAGAGCGATAGAGTATGAACGACAGCCGGAGAATGTTTGACACAGATAAATTCGGCTCATTCTGAACGACTGCAGGGCTGAAATGAAAGGGCCATTTTCTCTGCTAACGGTTGCCAGATCATGACTCAATGCCAGACTCATTCAGCAGCCTGGACACACATTGCACCTTCTCATCGTGTCAAAGCTGGCAAGATACGCCGCTTTGATTTTCCTGTTCGGTTACCAGACAGCAGATAAACGAACATGGTGTGTGTGCATGTGCACTTATCACTCAGAGATGAGATTAATCAGGACTGACTTATTCTCATTCTCATATGTCAGCATACCAGGATTTACAAATGTGCTGTCCATGTTTAATTTTTAAGTCACAAATATTTATGACACCGTTTAATGGTTTTCATTCGTGTCCATTTTTGGTTTCCAGGTTGGAGTCAATGTCCATTCTTGCCTGTTTTGGGCTTCCAGACTGGAGGTACAGTCATTCTCACCCAGTGTGAGTTTCCAGAATGGAGGTACAGTCATTCTTGCCTCGTTTCGGGTTTCCAGATTAGATGTATTCTTACCCAGTATATGTTTCTATATTGGAATAGCAGCCATTTTAACAGGGCTTGCATTCCAGATTGGAGGAATGTCTGTGCATGAAGTAGTTTAGATTTCCATAAATGAAGTCCAACTCTGCCACTGGCATTCTGGTTGTCAGGTTGGAAGTATGGTCAATCCTTCCCAGTTTGGATTTCCAGAATGGAGGTACAGTACAGCCATTCTTTCCCAGTTTGGCTTTTCTTGAGTCTCTAGATTGGAGTCATGGCCATTCTTTCACAGTTTGGATGTACAGATGGGAAGAATGACTATGCTGGCATGATTATCATAATGTAGGTACAGCCATGCTGCCATTTGTGTTGCAGGGCTGGAGGTATGGCAGTGTGCTGTCCCAATTTTGGGTATAAGATTGGCCTACTAACCTAGTTTCGGTTGCCAAATTGGAAGGACAGCAGTGCCAGACCCAGTTTGAGTTTGTAGTTTTGAGGCAAGGCCATGCTCAATTAGTTTAGGTTTCCAGACTGGAAGTATAACCATGGGTCACACGATTGGAAGAATGGCCATTCTTACTCATTTTAGGTTCCAGATTGGAGGAATAGCAATGCTTACCCAATTTATATTTCCAGATTGATGGCGTGACCCTGCTAATGTTGTTTTGCTTGACAGATTAGAAAAAACTGTGATACTATATCATTTCCATCCATGAGTAAATCACCCATATAACATCAGGTCAGAGGTGGAACTTTGGGGATTGTTGTCTAATGACTAAAGGAAGATGGAGACTAAGGGCTGACAGCACACTGGGGAAATGTTGTCGTAATGAGATGATTGATGATATTAAACGAATCTGTCTTTCTGTCTTGTACTGGCAAATTCTGAATATATTTTGATGTTATATTTTGTAATAAATAAATAAAAAAACCTTTGCCCCCTCTGAGATCTGATTCTGGCTGCTATCCTTCAGACAGAATATTGAGGCAGTCCAGTTTCGCTACAACTCCCAAGACTCACTGTACTTCCAAGAACAGCCAATATGTCACAGATGCCTGTGTTACTCTACAAGTCCCATGATTCAAAGGACATATGGCATTTCTAACAGCGGGAAGCTATACATCAGTTCAGCAATCAGCAATTCTATTTCACTTTGTTGACCTCGCCGAGTAAATGATGTTGGGTTCAGGACAGATAAAGAGAGAGAAATTATTCTTAGTGATTGGACTCTGGCCTCAGTAGTCCCTGGCCATTGACAATGATGGAGACATTACTGGGTCAAAGACATACAGAAGATAAAAGAGCTGCTGATCCCCCTGGCCATTTCTACTCCTTGCAAAGTGAGACATAAATGAGGTTTTCTTTTTAGTTGCTACTTCAGCATTCCAACTTTTCATTTCACTGAAATGTTGGACGGTTTCCCTTACAGGATAAATGAGGAACCTTTAGGAACCCAGGACTATTTCCTAGAACTTTGGGTAAATGTCCACCAGAGGAACAAAGACCAATTTAAGTTAATGGAACTAAGAGCGTTAATATATATTACATCACAAACACTACAAGATTGTATGAGAGATCACTGCAAACGTGCTTGATAATGTCGGGGCATCCGGGACACTGCAAAACAATGGAAAACGCCATGTTTTACTTTAGGAGTGTTTAGGATGGGTGCTTGCATGGATTTGGGTTCATTCGAGATTGATTCATTTTTGTCTTAGGTCTCAAACTAAATTGTTTGATCGATGTAGGCCGTGAAAACGCACTCGTTTTCTGACCTGCGTACTCTAATCACCTCTGGAGACTCCGAACTGCTTCCTGTCGTCTCTAACACACCTGTGGCATGATTAAACCTGCGTTCGTGCCATTCAGTCTGTTAAAACATTTGCTGTGCTAAAACAAGCCTTTGGAGGTGTGGACCTTTTTCACTTATAAACATTTACAGCCCTCAGCACACTAACCATTCTCTTTTCAGCTAACAGAAAGAGTTCCTGGAAGTGTGCAAAGCTGTTGTAATTATGTTTTACTTCTGCACTCAGTGGGGTAGCTGAACAGTGAGATTATGGGAACTTAGTGTGGGTTTTATAGGAACCAGGGAATGAGAGCGTTACAAGTTTCTCATGATAGTGGTTAAATTAGCTCTAAGTGGTTAAATTTTTTTCCCCTCTCTGACCTTTTTGGTGCCAGACTGTTTGTTCACATCCTTCCCATGGGGTCATTTAAGTTCAGCTACTCTATACTGTACAGTTAGAGACTCTAGAAGATACAGTAGATTGCCGGTTTGTGTTTATGCGATAGTTTGAAGCATTTGGTAGTGTTTTTACGATTGGTGTACTACTCTACACATTATGGTAGTCTGCGTATTTGTTAGTGTGTAGCTCGTTGGTTAGGAGCTAGGATAACAATTAGTTAGCATGCAAATTATCTAGCTTTCTAGCTTTAAGTTTCAAGAGCAATCACAGAGGAATTATAAAGAGTAATAAAACCCACTATGAATGTAGCAATGCGAAAGTTAAAAGTTTTCGAAACATAAGGATTTTTATTGCTCCTGTTTATTTCCTGGGTGCCATTATTTACCATTATTAGCAATAGGTCAGCTAATGAACCTTACTCAAGCTAATAACATATCCGAATGGCCCTTGAGATGATGCCAGGGATTCAAAGGGTAATGGCAAGGGAACGTCATCAAGGACTTTGAAACTGGGCTTGTTTGAGTTATTGGGAGTACATATCACTGTGTGCAACGACTAATGTCTTCTTTTTTTCTCTCTCTCTCCACTCCTGAGTTCAATTTTGTTCCAGTAATGAGCTTAAAGCACAGTTAAACCATTGATCCATGACACATTTAAACTGATTCAGGTTCATGGTTCACTCCCTCTCACTGGAAGCTGTGTAGAGGTCAAATCAGATGCACACACTGGAGTGGGGGTTGAATTGCAAGCCAAGCCATGAGTACTGTATAAACCTCTCAAGGGTGTTTTATTTGGCCTTAATTTGTTATATAGTTCCTTGGAAGCTCTCCATTTGGATGGAAGGGAATTCTGCAGCAAGGTCACTGAAGAACAGAATTGAGGATGAGTTTATGTGTACTAGCTATTAGCCTTACGTGCTGCACTGGATTAAAAAAAAAAAACATAACTTGCTAATGCAACACATTTTGAATATGAATACATTTCTACTACAATTGTGGAATTCAGACAGCATTAATGTGCTTGTATATCCATGTTGTAATTAGTATTAGTTCCATATTGATTACTCTTTATTAAGTAGACTGTAATAAGGCTACTATAGACCGTTAGATGCTACAGAACATGAATAGATTATATTAATCTTATTATCCCCCAAATCAATAATTTTATTGACAGTTTAACATTTTCATCTGTTTTGGGTTGGTGTTCTTGACTGTGTAGACTAATTATGAGTTCATATTGTATGTAAAAATGCTAAATGGTGACTGTTTTTGTTGTTGTTGTTGTTGTTGTTTTTATTTTGAAATTGAATTTTAGGGAACATAATCATGATCATAATGAATTCAGCATTTTTTCTACAACACTTTTGGCTTCATATTCTTTTTAGCTGTGTTCCATAACCGGAGTCATTTGAGTCTGTTCAGTTAAACGATTCCTTCAGATTCGTTCAGTTTGCCTAAATGTGTAGCTTGATCATATAGTCAGTCATCTAAGGCAGACACCAAACAGCTTGAGCAATGTACAAGTTACTAATGTTTGTTATTTTATAACACGTTTGTATGTCTGAAAAAGATCCCCAGCCGAACACAGCCTACTATTGCAAAGAAACACTGGGAATCTCCACCTCTGCCTGAATGAGCCTGAACAGGAGTCATTGATTTCATTGACTCAACTGATTCACTGAACAAGAGGAGTCATGACCGAAAATATTCGCTGACTCAAATGTCACAGATCAGGTTTGCCACACATAGTTACAAATATGGCTTATACAATACACAGACCGCAACAATAATATATATATATATATATATATATATATATATATATATATATATATATATATATATATATATATATATAATCTGTATAAGGCAAACCTAAATAAAATATGTTTGATAATCATGAAACCGAACAAAATGAATGACTCAACTCGTTCACCTTAGTGTTAATTATTCAAGTGTTCAACATATCAGTTGCCTTTGTAGGGCAGATTGTTTGTTTCTCACTTGTGCAAATGTGCAATAATTTACATTCAGTTTGTTTGAAAAGTTAGAAAACTAAGGCTGGGGATAGTCTAATATTCATTCCTTTACATATGCATGAATTAATATGTCAATATTCATTAATATTAATCAAACAATGTCCCATCAAATCAATTCTTAATATAAATCTGTGATATAAAATTAAGTTCGAGCTGGTATGCAGTCCTGTAAGGAGATGCTGTTGTGTCTCTTTTGTGTTGTTTTGTGCCATGACCAGTGGCACTGTTGTGTCTGCAGTGTCTTTTCTATTACATGTTGTTATTATAAGTCGACACCTAGACTACCACACATTCCTGCTGCTCACACTCTTGGCAATAAAGGTGAATCTGATTCTGATAACACGGTTCTTCTAAGAACCTCACACACTCCTTTCTTTCAACTTTTCTCCCCAGTGGCATGTCTTTGAACATAAAAAAAATGGAAAAGCTGAAAAATCTGCTGGACTGGGACCAAGAAATAAAAATAAAAAATAAATAAATACAAACACCAAACCTCATTTTTTTTACCTTTCACATGACTCTATAGAGCAAAAGTTCCTGAGTGCATCTTCGAGAACCAGTGCAAACTTGGACTTTTATTTGGACTCCAAGCTCCCAGTCCCCTTTGGCCAGGTAAGCAGCAGCTGCAGAATGCTGATTACATGAGGTCTAAAAGGTGTTATGAGATGGAGCAGAACAAAAATGTTGACCACATGGGGGCTTTCAAGGTCGAAATATGTGCTATGGTGTATTGCGTAATTGCTTACAAGTGATAGAAACTTTCAGAACAAAAGAGGAACCAGGGAGAACCTCCATTATTTTCATCATCTAAAGTTAAATTATGTTTCTGTTTTCTTATTTATCTGAATGGTTAGTGGTGATTGTCCCAGTTTTGACCAATTTGCATCTAAAGACATGATCAAATGTAAATTATTGGTGTTTTTGGTTAAAATCTTGGTCTTGACTCAGACTTGATTGGTTAAAGTCTTGGTCTTGACTCAGACTTGATTGGTTAAACTCTTGTTCTTGACTTAGACTTGATTGGTTGAAGTCTTGCTCTTGATTCAGACTTGATTGGTTGAAGTCTTGCTCTTGATTCAGACTTGATTGGTTGAAGTCTTGCTCTTGACTCCTGTTTTAATTCCCAAAGGCCATGATTTATGGCCCTCTTACCAATTCCATTATATAGTATATTCTGCCAATGCAGCATCATACAGCATTTAATTAAATAATGTCATCCTTAATACCAGTCTTGAGACAGCATAATAATGGTATTGATCTGGACATGCACTCAGGTCTTGACTTGATCTTGAGCCTCAGGGAATCTAAATTCCTTCTTCAGACCACTAAATATTAATAGACAACATTGTAGTGGTCTTGGTCTTGTCATGTACATGTCATGCACTCATTATAAGAAATGTTGTACAAATCTTATGAGAAATTGGTACAAATTTGAACGAGGAAGATAGACGTGGTGTATTTTCTATTAATTATACCATTAGAAAAGTAACTCTTATGCCTATCCCCAATTTTAACCTTCATAACTTTTTTATTGATTTATTTCCAAGCAAGTCTCATCTTGTATGTGAGGGATTCCCTCAGACTTCAGACTTTCTCTCTCTCATTCAGTCTCTTCCCTTGTCATTTCTTAAAAAACAAACAAAAAAAAAACAGATTAAAAAGTTCCTCATCCTCCCATTCTGTCTTGCTCTGTTGTGACAGCCATGCAGAGGTACTGTCTGGGTCATGATTGTTCATCCATCCATTTCTTCACTTCGTCAGTCCCCTTCCTCAAACCTCGGTCCCTCTGCGCCCCCACCACATCCCCAGAGTGACACAACAAGTTAGCAGGCCAATAAATCAAAGCCAGGCGTCACCACTTTGTGCTGCTAATGTAATTAACAGGTGCTAAGTGGGTTTAGCAGCCTATAATTTCACTGTGCCATTTTGAGATGCCTGTCAAAAGAAACTTGGCTGTGGGCTCGTTTTTATTCTTTTCTTTTCTTTTTTTCCCCTCAGCACCCTCGAGGAAAGTTGGTGCTATGTCAAAGATTGTGGCTGATAATAAACAGGCGAAAACTGCAGAAGGGAAACAGGAAGGGTTTACACAAATGCTTTTTAGTGTGTGTGCGCGTGCTAGAATCGGAAAAAGTATAGAAAAGCAGGGCTAATATGATCAAGAGCGTGAAGGTAAAAAGTGTTTAAGATAACTCAATGTAGCAAAGCAGGACATTAGCATGAGTGCAAGAAAGCTCCTCCCACACGCACCCCACTCAGCATATGCACTGACACTCAGGGGACCATCAATCAATTAAATCTGGATTACTCAGCAGCCAATCTCCACTAAGTCTAATTACACTCCCCCAATCTCTCACTCTTTTTCTCCCTCTTTCTCACACACCTACTCAAACAAGCTTTCTCATTCCTTCTGTCACCTGTATACTCTCTTTCCTCTTGCTTTCTTCATTTCTCGCTCCATCTCTCCCTTTAAATCGCACGCTTTTCATGGCCTTTATCACATATAGCATTTGTCAACGAAAAACGCCATATAAAAACAAACAAACAGTATGACAGGATACATTATCAGTTTATCATAAAGTGCAGTCTTTCTTAGACTTTAAGTTAGGCCAAATCCAAATGGCTTCCTATTCACGATGTAAGTGTACAGTATATGCTCACTACATATGGTGTATCATAATGGCATTGTAGAATCAAAATGATTCAGTCAAAGTGATTCAACCCCCATTGCAAATCAGGTTTATTGTCAAACTTTCAGCTGTTTTCGATGAACAAATCAAACAAAAGCAATTGAAATAGTTCAACACAACGAATACTTCAAGTGGTTTCCTCAAAGTCAATTGAAAATGCGACTTATAATGATTTCTCCAGTCTCAAAATTAACTGACCCCTTCATGGCAAGCATCTTTATTACTTAGTACAGCGTCCTTTTGGTGTTATGACCTGCTGCAAACGAGATGCAGAGTCAAACCAGATTCCTGAGGAATCTTATCCCATTGCTCATGAGTTCAGTAATTTTCTTGGGTTTGCGGGCTGCAACCACTTTCTTCAAATCCCACCAGAGATTTTCTATGTGGTTCAAGTCAAGTGACTGTGATGGCCCTGTAGAATATTTCAGGACTTCTTCCGCAACTAAGCCTTGGTGGAATTTGCGGTATGCTTGGGATCATTTTCCTGTTCTAAGGTCCAATGATGCCCAAGCTTCAGCTTCTTCACAGATGGCGCAAAGTTTTCTCCTAGGATTTCCTGATACTTCAATGAATCCATCTCGCCTTCCACACGCTGCAGGTTTCCAGTACCCGAGGATGCAAAGCAGCCCCAGAGCATCACCGAGCCACCACCATGCTTGACTGTGGACAGTGTTCTCTATTCATTCTTCTTCCTCCAGACATACCGCTGATCCATCATGCCGAAAAGTTCCAGTTTTGTTTCATTGCTCCACAGAACAGAATCCCAAAACTTCTGTGGCTTATTTATATGATTTTGAGATGACTTTTCTTGTGCTTTTGGGTCAGTAGTAGTGAACGTCTTGGAGTTCTGGCATGGAAACCTTCTGTGTTTAGTACGCACTTTACTGTGCTCGCTGAAACCTGCAGCAAACACTATTACCCATTAAATGTTGTCAACTTTCACCATGAAATCCCTATCCAACATACACACCAACACTTTCCCACCAAATGCCAACAGCCAGAGTCCATATCAAACACTAACACGCACCATAAAACCCAGATTAAACACTAGCACCAACATTTTCTTTAAAACACACCATCAGACACCTGCACTGTACACAAACATTATAAGTAATCTTTTGAAATGCTTCGTAAACCTCTCATGAAATAAATTGCTACTACATACATCACCAAATCCCATGACTGACTCGTTTAATGGAAACTTATGGCACATTTTCTGTATTAATGCGTGTCGATCGGGTGTTTTCCTATGTATTTTAAACTACAGAACTAACATAGACGAAGCTGAAAATACCTCCTCCGTCATTAATACTGGCGCAGAGGAGGATCGCATGCGTTACTGTGTGTGTTTGAGCGCTCTGACGTCAGTCTGGTGGTCCACGGTAGCTGAGATTGAAGGAAAAACATGCTTGACCAGAAGCGAGGAGCTCACGTTGCACGTCTGCACAGCATGATCTGATATTAATGTCCTCTTTTCACGACAGGTTACGAATCACTCACCCAGAAATCCCAGCGCACCGCATTACTCAACACAAATTCCTCCAAAGCGAACCAAATGTTTGCAGAAACACGAGAGGCTCTTTCCAACCAGCCAGACCTGTAAACACTACCAAATGTGTGTGTTTGTGTGTGTGTCTGGCTGATGTGGTTGGCTTTGTAATGTGTATTATGAACTTGGTGACCTTGGACAGAGGCTTTGTTGTGGAATTTCTGACTGTGTCTATGTTTGCAAACGTCTCGTAGAGGAAAAAAATCCAACCATGCGACTTATTTGCAGCCCGTTCTATATGATGAATATTAACGTTATGCTATAAGCATACAATGTATGTCCATGTAAATGAAAGTAATTTAACCACACCTGCATCTGCTTGGTTCATCAGGAGCTTTAGCTAACAAATATGATTTCTACAACTCCAATAATTAATAAATCTATAACGTCTACTTGAATGTCTAGGAGTGTCTACTGATTAAGCTCATCAAAATATACTTCATGGACGCAATCATCGCTAAAGTTTAAAGATGTTAGCATAGCCGTGTTAAACAAGTTAAACGTCATCTTTAAGATAGTAGAATTGTAATATTTTTTTCTTCACGCTTCCAGAAAATACGAAGGAAATGGACTGTTGTTTTTTTTTTTTGTTACAAGGACCGTTTGATTGGTTAAGACCATTTCTGATACAAACACACTGAAACTCTCAAACACTGGTTATGAGATTTGTGCATTTCTTATCATTCAAATATAAATTTGACTTTATATGGTGATAGATGATGATTTGTCATCTTTATAGATGATGATTTATCTGCCCGGAACGGCAATTCTGCTTTCAATGTCGGCCAAGCTGTGATGAGTGTCTCCAATACAGCTCAGAGGAATGCTAGGGTAAATAAATGACAAATCTATCTAAATAATGAATAACTTCAAAACATGTTCCAGATTTGTTTCTAAAGTTATCTCCATCCATCCAACCATCCATCCATCTTCTACCGCTTACTCCTTCTTCAGGGTCATGAGGAAACCTGGAGCCTCTCCCAGGGAGCATCAGGCATAAGGCGGGGTACACCCTGGACTGGGTGCCAATATATGTAAATAATAACAATAATAATAATAGTAAGTAGTAGATATGGTTATGATCAGGTAACTTGTATATACAGTATGTTTGTCTGCAGGTTGAAAGTGACATGGGTTAAGTGGAAACACAATAGAGTGAAGCTGAAGACATGATTTCAGCTTTATCATGTGCAAGCCAGGAAGATGAGTTGGGAAGAATCCAGCTCGAATCCTGCTGGAACACTGATGTTAGCGGCTAACAGCAAACGAGTGGGGCAACTGGCAGAATCTGTGCTTCAAGTTTTATCCAGGATGCCTAAACTTTGTCTAGCTGACGGTGAGGACATCCCCAAGCAGCTCCACCGTGTAGTCATAGACAGGATCTATGAAGAGCTGCTGTCAAAAACGGGGACTCTGTTTGACCTCGTGAAGGCCTTTAATGCTGGAGCTGAGCGGGTACATCACGCCTTCGCTCAGTCCTTTCTGAAGGCAATAGAAGATGACGATTTGGACTCGAGCCTGTTTTGTCGACCAGACACGGACAGTCTCAGTGACGAGAGTGAAAGTGACGGGACTGATGCAGATTCTGTTGAGACCAGCACAAGCATGGCCATTTTACTGCTGCTGAAACTGCTGGCTATCGGTTCTCCACACGCACTTCCTCCTGATGCCAATCTGTTTCTACCTGCCTGTCCCTTATATTTATCCATATTTCTGTCTGTCTGTCTGTCTGTTTCTGCCTGTCTGTCACATATATTTATCCATATTTCTGTCTGTCTGTCTGTCTGTTTCTGCCTGTGTGTCCCATATATTTATCCATATTTCTGTCTGTCTGTTTCTGCCTGTGTGTCCCATATATTTATCCATATTTCTGTCTGTCTGTCTGTCTGTTTCTGCCTGTCTGTCCCATATATTTATTCATATTTCTGTCTGTCTGTCTGTCTGTCTGCCTGTCTGCCTATCTGTTTCTACCTGCCTGTCCCTTATATTTATCCATATTTCTGTCTGTCTGTCTGTCTGTTTCTGCCTGTGTGTCCCATATATTTATTCATATTTCTGTCTGTCTGTCTGCCTGTCTGCCTATCTGTTTCTACCTGTGTGTCCCATATATTTATCCATATTTCTGTCTGTCTGTCTGTCTGTTTCTGCCTGTGTTGTCGCATATATTTATCCATATTTCTGTCTGTCTGTCTGTCTGCCAATCTGTTTCTACCTGTCTGTCCAATATATTTCTGTCTGTCTGTCTGCCTTCCTGTCCCACATATTTAGTCATATTTCTGTCTGTCTGTCTGTCTGTCTGCTCTCTATCTATCAGTACATATGCCTTGTAAAGAAGCAGGCCACATTGTCTCCTCTGAACATAGAGCAGCGTTTGGAGAATAAAAGTCGCGCACTCCGCAGAGGCGTGTGCAGCACTGTAAGTTCTTAGCGTTCAGAAAGGCAGTGCGTGCTGCGGCTACAGTGCCGCAATTAAAATAAACGATATTGATATGCTTCGTCCCCTCGTCCTCATAAAGCGCATTTTCCACTCGCCAACTTTGATGAATGGCTCGGCCTGGAGCACAGACCGCAGAGCGCGAGCTGAGGTAGGCAATGCAACACAGCAAGTGGAGCAGAGGTAAAGCTGGAGGAGAAAGAAAAGACGCACTGGGGAGAGAGAGATAGAGAGAGAGAGAGAGATGGGGGGGGGGGAGAAAAGTGTAGAGTGATGGCAATTCAGTATTGGATATTAATGTGCCGTGGGGACAAAGCACTGTCGGCTGCACAGTGCGAGATGAAGCTGATCGTTCCAGTTTACTTTGAGCTGCCAGATGAGATGATGAAGAACAAGGCTTGAAGAAGTGTGTGTGTGTGTGTGTGTGTGTGTGTGTGTGTGTGTTCACACATGATGACACAGACAGCATGTTTTCAGATCTGTGGTGCACCATCAGGCAGACATAGTGAGAGCCACTGATTCAGAAAGAGCAAGACAAAAATGGACAGACAGACCGAGAGCAGAAACCGAGAAAAGGGACAGAAATGGAAACATGGCTGGACACATAAAGGGACAAGAAATGAGACAAAGTGAGGGACGGGGCGAGAACAGGACACTGATAAGAGAAAACAAACAGCGAGACATGCAGATAGAATGAGAGACAGATCAAGAGACATAGGCCGAGACAGTCTGACAGAGGTAGAAAGAGACAGAAAGACGCAGAGGACAGAGAAAGGGATGGGCTTGACACACAAGACACTATGAGAAGAGACAAAGATGGAGTCCAAGAGACATTCGCTCGGACAAGCCAAGAGAGAGAAACAGAGACAGGAAGAGAGATAGATAGAGTTAGTGAAAGAGGTGGACACATTTTATGAGACAAGAATGAAGACAATCCAAGACAGAGAAAAGGAGACATGTAGAAGATAATTATGGAATAAAAATAAACAGATGAGCAAGATAGACAGAGTAAGAACAATAATGAGATCAAGAAATGGAGAGAATGAGACAAATAGAGGACTGAGAGACAGACCAAAAGACACAGACCGAGACAAACCAAGATAGAGAAGCAAGAGTTTCCGCGTGCTTTGGGGGATTTTAGGGTTAATATTTTGTCTGATAATTCAGCTAGTGTAATTGGAGAATCTAAAGGGTGCTGGTAGTCTTTGATGTTTGATTAGAGAGGACACTGTTTGCTGTACACGGCTTTTTGTTCACATTAATAGAAAGGTTGGAGAAGTGGTTTACCCAGACATCTCCACTCTGGATGGCTAGTTCTTCATGATGAGATTTATTTAGTAAGTTTCCCTTCTGTCTCTCTGTGTCTTCTTTCTATCTGTCTCTCATCTCCCTCTGTCACGCTCTGTCTTTTCTCTCTGTCTTTCTCTCTCTCTCTCTGTCCTCCCTGTCTCTCTGTGTCTTCTTTCTATCTCTCATCTCCATCTGTCATGGTCTGTCTTTTCTCTCTGTCTTCCCATCTGTCTCTTTCTCTCTCTCTTCTCTGTGTCTCTCTTCTCCCTGTCTCTCTGTGTCTTCTTTCTATCTATCTCTCATCTCCATCTGTCATGCTCTGTCTTTTCTCTCTGTCTTTCTTTCTCTCTCTCTCTCTCTCTCTCCTACCTGTCTCTCTGTCTTCTTTCTATCTGCATCTCATCTCCCTCTGTCACGCTCTGACTTTTCTCTCTATCTTAATATCTGTCGCTTTCTCTCTTCTCGCTGTCTCTCCTTCCCTTCTGTCTCTCTGTGTCTTTTTTCTCTCTGTCTTCCTTGCTGTCTCTTTCTCTGTCTCTTTTCTCTGTCTGTCTTTCCATTCTGTCTCTGTCTTCTGTCTATCTGTCTCTCATCTCTATCTGTCATGCTCTGTCTTTTCTCTCTGTCTTCCTATCTTTCTCTCTTCTCCCTCTGTCTGTGCCTTCTTTCTATCTGTCTCTCATCTACCCTCTGTCATGCTGTCTTTTCTCTCTGTCTTCCTGTCTCTTTCTCTCTCTCTTCTCCCTCTGTCTCTCTTTCCCTTCTCTCTATCTGTCTTTCATCTCTCTCTGTTTCTCTCTCTGTCTGTTACTCTCTGTTTGTATCTGTTTCTCCCTGTCTCTCCGTTTTTCTCTGTTTCTGTTTTTCTCGCTGTCTCTCCCACCATAAATGACTTATCGTTCTCTGTCTCTCTGTTTCACATCTCTCACTGTCTCTGGTTCTCTCTTTCTCTCTCTCTATCTCTGTAGTCTACAATGTTGACTTGGCCGTGCTTCCTCTCATGTCCTCTCGTCTCCTCACCACACAATGACGCAGATGTGCTTGTTTTGCTCCCTCAAAGCGCCAGTTAAAACCCAGCGGCCACACAAACAATTTGCTGTTTACTAGTTTATTTCCCAGGCTTTCAATCTGGCAACCACCAAAAAGGCGAGCGAGAGAGGAGAGCTTAATGATGGAGGGAGACTGCTGGAGTAGAGAAGGAGAAATAAAAACCCTGTTAATTTATTTAAAAAGCAGTGTCTTTACCGTTAAAACTGTTGCATAGCTGTCCAAGAAGACAGACGCAAAACAGTTGTGTTACCATGGAGATCTGGTACTTATATTGAGATCAGGCTTGCCATGATGTCACCATCCCAAAACGATCCACTGGGAACCCAGTGAAAGGGGCGTGGCTTCTTTAACTTTGTCTGGGTCAAGAAGGTTTGCCTCACTGCTTGTCTGTTGTTGTGAAATAGGCGTGGTCTAAGCACGTGTAAATGGAGGAGGAGTGGTCTCGGCATTCCAGCCACATTTCAGGTGTGCTCTCTCTGTCTATCATTAATATCCAATACAGGGATGCAGGTGTGACCAGTCAGCACCAGTGAAAGAAGCATAGCTATTGGTTCATAGCTATTGGTTTCTGTGCTTCTCAGTACTATACAGTAGCTGCGTTCACGCCATGTCGTAATTACGGCAATGACTTGTAGTAAGCATTCATGTCCTCGTAGAACTCGTAATTACAACTAGGAGTTTTCTGAGAAGCCAAGGTTACGCAGAAACACTGAAAACAGAGGCGGCTTCAGCCGTAAAATGTAGTTAAGTATTTATCTCATAATATTTCTGTCTAATAAATCCTATAATGGACTATTATTAATGTCTTAATAATGCAAGATTCATCTGAAAATAAACGCCCTAAGACATACAGTACAGTTTAATGTAGCTAGCACAGGGTTGAATAACCATCTAATGTCGCATAATTCCGAGTCCGTGGACGTGAACAGCTCCGAGTAGATTGACCGGGTTTTCATCTAGCAATTACGACAATTCCGACATGGCGTGAACGCAGCCTAAAATGCACTCTGGTGAAATAAATCCATGCAAACCTGAGGTCCTGTAAAAGGTCCCCATATTACTGGGCGTTAGCGGTCCTTATAATTACAGCAATACCAGTTGGTGTGTATGTTCGGTGCTCTTGATCTGCATTACAGCCATTACACAAAAGCCTGCACTCGTTAGCTGTTTTGTCCGCTCCCATTCCGTGTTGTGTCATTTGCTATGTGTTTGACTATTTCCATAAAAACCTCGAAAAACCATCGAATCCAAAGCGACTTGGATCGATAAACAAGCGCCGCAAAACGATCGTGCCCTCTTCTGATGAGCCATTAACGCCACACACGTCTCTATCAGCTCAAAAGAAGAGAGGGGTGAAAGGCAGTAGCCCATAGACGAGATTAAAGTCTTTGTTAAGCCTTTGCGGAGGCAGGGCTGCCATGTTGCCTTCTCTTTATCTGAGAGAAGAATGGTAATAGCGCTAATGGCCGTGGTTTGCACTCGCTGTGTCACGTTTTGGGTCGATACTGCCAGAGGATCGCATTATTGTGATTGGGACAGAAATGCGCAGTCGGCTAAAGTTTATGCTAACTGTGAGTGTTAACACAATCTAACGGCGAGAGAGACATCGCAATTATAAACGATGGGGACAAGATAGGGAGTCATTATGTGGTTCTGTCTCACTGTATAGTGTTGTCCTTCTTCCTCTATGTCTCTGTATTGTTTGTTCTGTCTCACTCTCTCTCACACACACTAGTGTCTGGTCTCTTGCTTGTGGGAACACAGGGTTTAGCTTTCTCTTCTGCTTCTTCGTCTTGCTGTTTGCCTTTGCATCTCTCTCTTCTCCCATCCATTTCCTCAGTCTTTCCTCTGTGTACAGTATTTGTCTCTCCTCAGCGTTTCCCCAGGCCATGCCAACAACACACATGATGACAAATGGCTGCTTAAAGAGCATTTTAAGTGGATTACTGCCCGTCCCTGCAGATGCAGATACAGATACAGAGAGAAAGAGAACATGCATGTGTGTATGGTAGAGTGACAAAGTAGTGGTAGTGATGGAGAGAAAGAGAGAGAGACAGAGTGAGAGCGCAACAGTCCATTCTTGTTGATTTATTGAAACCAACACGCAGAGGAAACATCTCCCTGCATTAATATCCGAGTTTATCCAACATCACTGTAAAATAACGATAATCAAAAACTAAAATGGCAAAGCCACATACACTTTGGAGTAAACAGCGGAGAGGTGTTTTCATTGGGATCCCAGCAATAGAGTGGTTTGAGTGAAATGACTGTAAGTAGTTGTGGGCATCTGCCTCTTAAACACACAAGTATCATCGCTAACATGAATATCAAGACTATCGATATTTAGACAAGACTGGGATGACCTTACAATTGAATAAGCTAATTATTCCACATAACAGAAGTTTAGATATAGTCCACAAGACACAATAATAACTGAATTTACACAAATGAACCCGTTCAAAAGTTTAAACACGCTTGATTATTAAAACTATGTGTAGTTATCATCGACTGTTTTTATGTTTTGTGAGAGTTCTTCATGAGTCCCGTGTTTGTCCTGAGCAGTTAAACTCCCCACTGTTCTTCAGAGAAATCCTCCAGGTCCTGCAAATTCTTTACTTTTTCTACATCTTCTGCATATTTGAGCCCTTTCCAACAGCGTCTATATGATGTTCAGATCCATCTTTTCACACCGAGGACGACTGAGGGACTCGTACACGACTATTATGAAAGGTGCAAATCTTAATGCTCAAGAAGGCAACACGATAGATTAAGAGCCAGGGGGGTGTAAACTTTTGAACAGGATGATCAGTGTAAATTATTTTGTTTAAAGATCTCATTCTTTTCATTTTGTACTGCCCTTTCAGAAGCTATGTAAGATATTTACATGTTTCCCAGAAGACAAGATAATAACAATTTACACCGATCATCCTGTTCAAAAGTTTACCCCCCCCCCACCACACAAATGGAAAAAAAAATGATAAAAATGAATTAAATAACTTTGTGAAAAGGCTTCACGTAATTTCTCATTAATATGAAGTCATCCCCCTTCATATGTTATAATCTTTTTCATTGCTTTGAGACGAACCTCCAATATCCAGCTCTCATAAGTTCTCCATTGCTGTCTGACGTTTTATTTTAGTCAGAGTAATACAATATTGATTAGCGTTAAGACCTTGTACTGGAAGCCACATGCCGAAACTGTGAGGAAATGGAAGAAATGAAAAAGATGATTCTGTTGATTTCAGTTCTTCATAACAAATCGTGCCGGAGTTTCATTAAACCTCTGGTTTCCCACCACTGTCTCTGTTATTGCGTGAAATCGATCTGGCTATCAGTCTTTCCTACAGACTCAAAAGGTGTTTAGAAACATGGCTTCCTCTTTCATTAATCACCACATTCACTAGCATGTGGATAAAAAAAGTGCAGGCGTTCCAGCTACAAGGATTACAAGAATATGTGTGTATGTGTGTGTTTCCCAAACCAGCTACCACAGGCCATGCTCGACTGTTTTCCATCAGTTAGCGTTCATTCTTCCACCATCTGATCCTCCATAAGCACAAACTGTCGTTAATCTTGTTTTGTCTTAACTTACGTCCAGTCCGGAGGCCCACACGCGGCTAGTGCAAGTTAACATAAACACGGCAGCGCTACATGGGAAAACGTGGGGAAAAACCCTCGCTCCTGTTGCCGAGTCATCGTGGTGGAGGCGTCTGGTTGTTAGCGTGGTTAGCTAGCACGGAACGACGCGTGGTTTTTGGAGCGCGCTCTGAAGCCTGTGCCATCAGTCGGTCACACCGATCCCATGGCTTAGATCTTGGCCCGCAAACATCTAAAACGTTCCCTCAGTGAAAACAATGCCTTTGTGGACCGGTTGTGATGGGGTTCAAAAAAGCACTGAGTTCACTCAAAAACGTCCAGGGTGTGTTTATATTCTGGGAGGCATGACCTGTTAGTGGGCTGGATGTTGACTTAATTACACATGTCTAAATATTTTGATGTTTCTGTGATGTTTAGTTGACATGGTGGAAGAAGTGAATTATATTTATAGAAGATGACGGGGGAGGGTAAAGATGGCTAGTGATATTTAAGATAGTAGGCACGTCCCAAATCACATACTTATGCACTATTCTATGGCATTTTGTACAACCCTAATTCAAAAAAAAAAAAGTTGGGACAGTATGGAAAATGCAAAAAAAATAAAGCGTATCATCAAAATTAGCAAGTGGAATTTTCCCCCATTCATCCATTATGCATTTCTTCAGCTGTGCAACTATACGTCGCCTTCATTGCCTTATTTTGCAGCTCAGGACTGCAGGCAGGCCATGCTAGCACCCACTTACTTACTTACATACTTACAGAATATGGTTTGGCGTTGTTCTGCTCTGGATGGCAGCTTATGTTGCTCCAAAATGTGTACATATCTTTCTGCATTAATGATGCGTTCACAGATGTGCAAGTTACCCATGCCATGGGCACTGACACGTGACTGACCCCATACCATGACAGACGCTGGCTTTTGGACGTGATGCTGATAACAGCTTGGATGGTCCTTTTCCTCCTTGGTCTGGAGAACAAGTCGGACCACAAAACACATTTCCACTGTGCTACTGTCCATCTCAGATGTGCCCAAGCCCAGAGAAGTTGGCGGCGCTTCTGGACAGTGTTGATGTATGTCTTCTGCTTTGCATAGTAAAGCCTTAACTTGCATCTGTGGATGTAGCGGCGAATGCTGTTGGTTGACATAGGTTTACTAAAGTATTCCCGAGCCCATGTCAGGATCTCCATTACACACTCATGACCATTTTTAAGACAGTGATATCTGAGGGGTCGAAGGTTTTCGGCCTCGCCCTTTACACACCGTGATTTGACCGGATTACTCGAATCTTTTAATTATTTTGTGCAATGTAGAAGGTGAAATATATATATATAGATAGATAGATAGATAGATAGATAGATAGATAGATAGATAGATAGATAGATAGATAGATAGATAGATAGATAGATAGATAAGGTCGGATGATAGTGGATTTTACCCATACTGATAACTAAGTTAGGTGGAACCTGCCGATAACCAATTAATCATCTGGTAGTTAATAAAAACATTCACAATAATTAATGACTGTACCATTAAAATATAAATATAGATATTAATATATATTAACTATTAATAAATATTACAGTAAACAAAAGACATACCTCCAAACTGAACCAAACGGTAATGCTCCAAATAACAAATAAAAATAGAGACATCCAAAATAAAGCAAAAAACACTTCAAATAACACAACAAAATTTGTCAGTAATACATTTTGTTTCGCCTCTAGAGGCCACTCTCGTACTGTATAATGAAAGCGGACCCTTCTCAGCTGTGTACAGGTGATATATTCTGATGTGATGTTCAGTGGTCCATTTGTAAAGATCATGTTAAATTATTGCAGTGATCATGCTTCATTCAGTACTTATTCAGTACTTTACATACTATATCATAAACAATTTTATAGGGTTATAGAATAGTAGCTAATTTTCAAGCTGCCTACTGACGCTATTCAGACATTTAAGTTTAGCTTAACCCTATCACGGCTTATTTAACAGCAAGCTACTGCTTGTTGTGCGATGTGAGGTGAAGTTGTCAGTGAGACACAGTACCTTGTTGAAAACAGTACTGAAACACCGCAGATCTTGAAAGATAATGATTTTTTTTTTTTTTTTTAATTTTCAGCAGGCATATTAGCACTTAAGCCTCTGCCTAATGAGGTTTTTTTTTGTGTACATATAACCACACTGAAGTTAAAGTTCAGACTGCTATTTCAGCTTGTACGCATAAAAATGTTTCAGGAACCTCATAAGAGAGATATGAGCATATAAAAATGGTAGTGAATTTAAACAGCATTTTACCCTGAAAAATGACTGCAACAGGGAGCGAGAGTGGGTAGTAAAAAAATATCAAAACAAATGGTGACAAAACACACACGCGCGCACACACACACACACGCTCATATGCGCGGACGGCTTGTCAAATAAAAGTTTAAATACACAGACATCGACTGAGGTAGAAGCTGAAATAACTCAGCAGAGCTTTAGAGGGATAACTGAGGAAAATATTATGTACAGTTTTCCGCTACCATAGATTAGCCCAAAACTTCTTGTCGTCTCATGTTTCCTTCTATAATTTTGCACTGAAAATATAAGGCCAATGTAGCTAAAACCGTTCCAAGTACTAGTTCCATACAGACTGTTATGATAGCTCTAATATGACTAGCTATGCTAGCTACACTACAATATGTGCTAGTTCAGGTGTGAGGCAGTGTTTGGGTTGCTAAGAAATAGTAGCTTCTAACATATTTAATGAGATATTATTATGACTTTTGGGCTAGTATTGGCAGATATGCTAGTCCCTGTGTGAAGTGTAATTCTAATAGATGTAGGAAAGCTATGGGTGCTGCATTAGCTGCTGTGAAAGTTAGCAAGCGTTGAGAATCGCTCACGATAAAATCAGTTGTTCATATTTTCACAACTTTTGCCATGTTACACACTTATAGCGGGTAAAACAATGTGCCGAGACTTCCAATTGTACAGTTGTATTTTGAATTAGTCAATTACAGTGTAAGAGGTAAGAGAGTTGACCAAGAACCTTATGGTTACTCTGGTTGAGCTCCAGAGGTCATGTGAGGAGATGCGAGAAACTTGTAGAAGGTCAATCGTTACTGTAACACTAAACCAATCTGGGTGGCCAGACGGAAGCCTTTCCTCAGTGCCATACACATGAAATCCCACTTGGAAGATTCTCTGGTCTTGATGAAACGAAGACTCAGCTGTTTGGCCTCAATTCCAAGCATCATTTCTGAACGAAACCAGGAACCTGTGCAATACCATCCCAACAGTGAAGCATGGTGGTGGTAGCATCGTGCTGTTGTGGGTGTTTTTCCAAGCATTAGTTAGGGTACAAGTAAAAATACAGAGATACCCTTAATGAAAACCTGTTCCAGGGCTCTTGGGGTCTCTGGGCTGAAGTTTCACTTTCCAACAGGAAAATGATCCTAAGCACACATCCAAGATGATGTAAGTTTAATGTTTTAGGCATAACTCTGTTAATGTCCTTGAGACCTAGACATAGACTCATTCAAACCGCTGTTGTCTTAGCATCCTCTCAGTTCTCAGTGCTGACACTGGAACCTCCTTACAAAAACATTCAACTATATATAGAATCCACTATAAACATATAGAGTCCCTTTGAATGAGCTGTTACTATAGAAACGATAAAACATTAGAGAGAGTGCATTAATATAAACCTTGCAGCTGGAACAGTAAATAAACACCTTCTGACCTATCAGAATCGAGAACTGACCGGAGCTGTAGCATGTAGGTCTCGTGTATCTATAGCAACGTAAGCTCCAGCCTGAGCTACGCCATGCAGCACGCTAGACTAATTCCTGCAAATCGCTGTTCTGCTGGATTGAGTGAGAGTCGCTCTATGACAGCGATATCGAGTCAAATCGTGTATTTGTTTGTCACCACTCCTGACGTGATTTGTTTTTTTTTGCAGGTCCTTCACACAGCGCCACTCAACACCAATTAGCCTTCTTTTCTTCCAACACACATGTGTCTTCTGAAAGAAAGTAGGTGATGTGAGGAAGGCAACCAAGTGGATCATCGCATTGTTGTCGCAAACATTTTCATCTCCCTTTGTGGGGCTCCATCACCCGAGGGGTAATCAGCCAAGCGGATTCTATTAACACAAAACGCACATCAGATACACTAGTACACACACACACACACACACACACACACACCCTGGTGAGTGCGGGCATCTGTGATCACTAGGCAGACATGATGAAGCACTACGGGCGACAGCATGGCTGTAGGTGACCTTTAACCTTTGGATGCTCTAAATTTTTTTCAGGACTCTTGTCATCATTGTGGAGATAACAAATAAACGTCATGACAACCAACCGAAACACCCCCCCCCCTTCCTGCGTGACAGGAAGTAGGTAACATTTTTGATTAGTGAGATAAAGCCTATCGCGTATGATTTTTCAGTAAAGTGTGCATTGCAAATTTGGCTCCCAGTCCATTTTAGGATCAAGTTTAAGATGTCTTTAAACCTCTTAATGATCAAGCTCCTTCTTATCTCGAAGATCTTCTTACACCACATTCATCTGTCAGATTTTTAAGATCTTCTGATAGGTTTCTTCTATATGTCCCTCGATCCCGTTTATAAACTAAGACGGATGGAGCTCTTTCAGTCTCCGCCCCTCGTTTATGGAATCTATCGCCACTGGACATCCGTCTCACAACTTCTATTATCATCTGAGGGTCCGGATCTCAGTCCGGATCTAAATCCCACTGACAATTGATGGTGCAAATGAAAAAAATTGGTCTATGACAAGGCTCCATTCTGTAAGGCTGATCTGCCAAGCGCTAATCGACGAAGCTGGAACGAGCTTGATGGAGAATTGTGTGTTTCGTTAGTGAAACCTCAGAATTCAGGCCGTCGGAAAAGCCCGAGGAGAAACAACAAAGTACTAATTGTGATATTTTTTTCAATTGTTGCTGATGCTTCCATCATTTTTTTCCTCAACACTGACTATCTCATTAATTAAAAACTATTTCATTTAACTTGTTTGAGGTATGTTTCATCAAGCCAGAATGTTCAAAATGGTTTTGTGTCACATCTGTGATTTTGTTTATTTGCGACAAAGTAAAAAAAAAAAAAAGCTAAGTGTGCATCCTCTAACAGCGGTGATTCCAGCGTTTTTTGCCAGGTCTTGTAGACAGAGAGATATATATCTATCTATCCTTATTTTGTTCATTTGACTTAACTCATGCTATATCTGTTCATCTTTTTCTCGTTAAATCTTTTTGTTTTGTCTTTCTCTTTCTGTCTATCCCCTTCTCTTCCCCTCGCATTCTTCCTTTCTCTCCTGATCTATCCCAGGTTTCTCTTTTGTGATCTCGCCTTTCTTTCTTTCTTTCTTTCTCTTTATATATCCGTCACTCTTTTTCTCTCTCTTTCTTTCAATCTCTATGTGGCGCTCCCCTTCTCTCTCTCTCCCTCTCTCTCTCTATGTTTATCCCTCTTCTCTCTTTCATTTCTTTTATCTTTCTCCTCCTTTCTCTGTCTTTCTCCATCACTTACCATCTCCCTCTTCTCCCTTCCACCCAAAGTCCCTACCTGTGTGAGTGTGTGCATGTGTTTGTTTCAAGGATCCTAATTCACCTGTTCTGCCTGTTTAACAGAAGGGCAAGTCATAGAGGAGGTGAGAGAGTGTGTGAGAGAGGAGGTAAGAAAGAGCGAGAGAGAGAGAGAGAGAGAGAGAGAGAGAGAGAGAGAGGAGGTGAGAGAGTGAGAGAGGAGGTGAGAAAGAGAGTGAGAGAGGAGGTGAGAGAGAGCAAGACAGAGTGAGAGAGAGGAGGTGAGAGAGAGACAGATGAGGTGAGAGCGAGTGAGAGAGAGGAGGTGAGAAAGAGTGTGTGAGAGAGAGAGGAGGTGAGTGAGAGTGAGAGAGAGGAGGTGTGAGAGAGAGAGAGAGAGAGAGAGGAGGTGAGTGAGAGAGAGGAGGTGTGTGAGAGAGAGAGAGAGAGAGAGAGAGGAGGAGTGAGAGAGAGGAGGTGTGAGAGAGAGAGAGAGAGAGAGAGAGAGGAGGTGAGTGAGAGTGAGAGAGAGGAGGTGAGTGAGAGTGAGAGAGAGGAGGTGAGTGAGAGTGAGAGAGAGGAGGTGTGAGAGAGAGAGAGAGGAGGTGAGTGAGAGTGAGAGAGAGGAGGTGTGTGAGAGAGAGTAGGTGAGAGCGAGAGAGACAGAGAGGAGGTGAGAGTGAGAGAGCGGAGGTGAGAAAGAGTGTGTGAGAGAGAGGAGGTGAGAGAGAGTGAGAGAGGAGGTGAGAGAGCATGAGAGGAGGTGTGTGAGAGAGAAAGGAGGTGAGTGAGAGAGGTCGTATCGTAGCATCTGTATATTAATTTTTTTGCTACTATTTTGTTTTTTAAACTATGTTTAGTTCAGTTTTTACTTCTCTTGGTCTGCTGTTGTATATTGCTTTGGCAATGCAAAAAATATTTTGTCACACATTGAATTGAGAGAGAGAGAGAGAGGAGGTGAGAGAGGAGGTGAGAGTGGACAGTGAGACAGAAGGACAACGCTGCCCCCTAGCTGTGAGTATGATGCCGCGATACACAAACACTGTGTGTCCGAGTGGAGACACATTTTACTCCCGGATGAGAATTAGCATATGGACACTGATTAGTTAGCATATAGCTAACTGTGGCCTGTGGCACTCTGACATGGTTTGTGTGTGTGAGTGAAAAGTGTGAGTGCGTAGTGAATGTGAGTATGTGTCTCAATATATGGTGATTGGTGTGTGTTTGTGTGCGTGATCGTGAACAGTGGAGAAAGGTGAGAGCAATAGCAGCGTGGGTGGACTGCACTCGAGGCTGCAGGGAAACTGAAGGAGACACACATGATTGACAGGCCAAATTAGTATGCAGAAACCTCAACTACACACACGCACACACACACACTTAAAGCCATGAAAACAACATACCTGTATATCAGAACACACCATTGCTTCAACTCTACAAGGACAAACACACACAAAACACACACATGGTGAAAACACACCTGAGGAGTATTCCAGATATGCCACATATGGGGGGTATTCCAGATATGCCACATGTGGGGGGTATTCCAGATATGCCACATATGGGGGTATTACAGATATGCCACATAGGGGGGTATTCCAGATATGCCACATATTGGGGGTATTACAGATATGCCACACATGGGGGGTATTACAGATATGCCACATGTGCTGGGTATTCCAGATATGCCACATGTGGGGGGTATTCCAGATATGCCACATATGGGGGTATTCCGGATATGCCACATGTGGGGGGTATTACAGATATGCCACATGTGGGGGGTATTACAGATATGCCACATGTGGGGGTATTCCGGATATGGCACACCTTGGGGGGTTCCAGATATGACACAAATGGGGGTATTCCAGATATGCTACATATGAGGGGTATTCCAGATATGCCACATATGGGCGGTATTCCAGATATGCCACATGAGGGGGGTATTCCGGATATGGCACACCTGGGGGTATTCCAGATATGACACAAATGGGGGTATTCCAGATATGACATATATGAGGGGTGTTCCAGATACGCCACATATGGGGGGGTATTCCACATATTCCACATCTTTGGGGGGAGGGTAAGGACGATTTGGGTTAACAACCTAGAGTTCAGGGTTTATGTTTATGTTTATGTTTTCTAGGTTAGCTGATGGCTGCTTGTTTACTTTTGCTCTCTTCAGGGTGCTATTCCAGAAAGCAGGGTTAACTGTCACATAAACCCTGAACTCTTGGTTGCTTAACCAGAACGTTGCTTACTCAGAGTTTGTCGAACTGTACGTTGATACGTGAAATTCGGGAGGGAACGTCAGACGGCGCGCCGTGGGGACGTTATGATGTGTGCCGTTAATTTCTCTACATTCTATAACATGTCAAACGTGAACATGAAAGGAATATTCTAAAAGCGACTCATGTAAACACCTTAATCACAATATTGTCTTATTCAGAATAAGGTCAATAATTAGATTTCTGCTGTCTATGTAAACATACTGATTGCCGTAAATGGATCGCCGAGTTCAGGAGTCACCATGGAAACCCAGGGTGGAAAAAAGCGAGCTGCACACATCACAGAGTAGCGTTAGAGTTTTCAATGCATGCTTATAAGTAATATAAGCCATTTATAACGAAAATGGCAGGGGCCCTTAAAATGGCTGGGGGACCACCGGCACCTCCACGCATTCCGGCTGAGGAGCTGCCACTATTCTTTAATCAAGGGGGCAGTTCATCAGAGTCAACTACCTCCAATAAAATAAGTAGATGTTCCTTATGTCTTTGTATATTAGTTGTACTTGTTTGAGAATGTACATTGAGCATCTGATTTCATTTTCTTACCTTTGCTGATGGACACGTCGTATTAACGGACCGTCCTGCAACAGTTGAAAGTGATTATTGTCTTCAGGTATCGTTTCTGTTGGCTAGATCAAACATCATTAGTAATTTGCACTGTAGGATGAAGATAATAATATAATCGCTTTGCTTATTTATAAATCGCTTTGGATAAAAGCGTCTGCTAAGTGAATAAATGTAAATGTAAATGAAGAGGAAGAGACCATCTGTGCTGTGACAAAGGTACAAATTGAAGATGTTGGGAGGCTCACAGAGGTTTAACATATAATATATTGTATAATATATAAGATGTGATTATTAAAAGTGTTACTGTCCCCTTAAAGATTATGATTAAGTTAGGTTTTGCTCTTATATATATATATATATATATATATATATATATATATATATATATATATATATATATATATATATATATATATATATATATATATATTTGTGGGCTAGTTTTTGGTTGTTTGCATGCTATTGCTCGATTGGCTAGTTTTTCTGATAAGTTTGGTTTTGTTCAGTGAGGTAGATTTTGGTAGATTAGTTTGCTTTTGTTTCGGGTTTAGTTTTTGCTAGCTGGTTAGCTTTTGTTTAATGGAGTTAGTTTTTGCCATTTGGTTTGTTTTTGTTTCGGGTTTAGTTTTTGCTAGCTGGTTAGATTTTGTTTTATGGGGTAGTTTTTGCTTGTTGGTTTGCTTTTTTGATGGGATTAGTTTTTACTATTTAGTTTTATTTTGTTGTTAGTTTTTGCTAGTTGGTTTTGTTTTGTTTGGTGGGTCTGCCCTTGCTCATCATTGTTCCTCTCTTTGGTGGGTTCATTTTTGTCTGTTGAGTTGAGAGGAGTGTTTGCTCATTATGCATTAGTTTTTGCTCATTAATTTGTTTGATGGGTTAATCTTTGCACACTAGTTTGATTTTTGATTGCTTGTAAGTGCTAGTTGGCTTCCATTCGTTGAAGAAATGTTGAAGGTGAATATAATTTGATCAAGTTTGTCATTGGTTTGTCAAATTTTCTGAAAGTCCTCTGTGGTTGACATCAGGACACCTGTTACTGTTCAAAATTAGGACGATCCTTGCCTGGCATTATTCACTCACAGGCTATAGTGCCTCCATGTAGGTGGGGCAAGTTCCCTTGGTTACTCTGCATGCATTGAGGACTTGGAGTGAATGTGAGCAGCCGCAGGGAGCCAGTGGAGTGCAATGAAGAGGCTAATACATACTCAGAAGCCATTTTACCTTTCAGTCGTCATTATGACAAGTAGACAACTCTCGATATCAGGCACTCAGATCTTTTGGTCGGCTAATGGAATACTCTTACGCACCACAACACACACACTTCTGGCTCTCTCGCCACCTTCCTAATGACTACATTGGTGCTGTCATAGTCCTACTGAAAACTGAGACAAAAAGAGCAACCAAGAGAAATGGGCAAAGAAGAGGCGTTCGTTGCCAAATGAGGCGGAAAAATGAACGTCGCGTTGATGGACAGCACCGTGCTGGACCGCTGAGACGCTGTCATTTACCTTAATTTGATTGTTTCTTGCCATGTCCATTAATATGCCCTTTATTCCACCCCCTCTCTCCTTCTCTCTCAGCTGAGAGCAGATGGCTGCTCCTTCTTTTCCGCTGGGCTGATTTGACGTGACGTGACCTCTCGCTTGCTTTTTATTAACCCAGAGTTTCTTTACATCACCTCCCTCTAGCTATTGCTATTGCTACTGCTGCTGTTTGAAGTTAGCTTGCAAAAATTAGGCTGACCTGTTCTTGTACATGTTGATGTGAGCAATATGGCCTCCATCCCAAAATTTAGTAGTAGCTCAGCAGGTTTTATACTAGTATCCAGAAGTTTGTCACTTTGAGTTCTAGGATTCACTGTGGGGCCCTTGAGACATACATTTTTTGGATTGGATTTTGCCTCATTTGTTGAGAAATGAATAAATGTACCACCAAAACTACCTGCTCTCATATGCATCCAACTTTCCGAACTACTGAACATGTGCTGAATCAAGACCTATCCGTTCTATCCTATACACTTAATATGCTACTTAACTGCATCATTACATTCATTTATTTATTTCCGGATTTATTTGGTGGATTGTTCAATCCAATATGATGACCAAGTGAGGGGAAATCCACAAAGCATATTTATTCGTGCAATGTGACATATTTCTGAGTGCAATGGCATATTTGGGTGGCAGGAATTTTGGCTTTATCCATGGGGATTTGATTGGCAAAAACGAACACGCCACACTTAGCCGATCGTGTAGGACGGCTCGCCTCCTACAACACCACTGGCACTTGAGGAGCTGGAGGTGGACGTAATCCTGCTAATGCAGGAGGCGAAGATGGAGGGAAAAGACAAAAATATTGTCCCAGGAACGTGGGCAAATTTATTTGAGCCATTGCGAACAGACGCAAAAGCTAAAGGGCAAACATTTGCCCTTACCTTCACTCAGTGTGAAGGGGAGGTGAAAATGACGTAAATGATCGGTTATTATGTATTATGTATTCATGTACTTCCCACAATTATACTATGAGGTAATCAAAAGTCCAGAATTCAAGACAGAATTTAATTCAACTCAGCTACTAACTAATTAGCTCTCTTTTTCAAGACGTTGCTGTATAATCTTTTGGTTGATTTAAAAAAAATAAAACGATTAGCGTTAAATTTTGCTCTTGGATTTGAATTTTTTGTGTGTACGTATGCACTGTACCGCGAGTTGACACTAAGGATTGCCATTCCCCCCCCATAAAAATCGGAATTCTTAAGTCCTGCCTTTTATTTTGAAAGTTGGACCTCAAGATTATTCTGTCATAGGGGTGTGCATGTTTACTAGTTTATCTAATCTAATAAATGAGTTGGTTTAGTGTGTTGTGGTTTAACAATCGAAATATTTGAAATATATTTCAACCACACACACGAAGGAGAAGTGTCACGGAGAACCAGCAGGTGATGAGTGAGTGCCTACACCTGTGTGCGGTTAATGAAAGTTGATTTAGATGCCTGAGAGTCTGAAGCTTCTTTGACCTAGAGGTGTCATCAGTGACCGATGCATAGTGTGCGTATCTTCCCATTGTGAAATCATGCATTGACATGTTTCATATGAATGCATATGACAGGAAGCCTTTTTAAACCATATTCTGTGTGTTTGAGTGATTGGGAAGTTTCATAATTTACCTCATGTTTGAGTACCTAGACCTGACTTCTAGCATTTCAGCCTATCAGAGTATTACATTTAGCTCTGTGCTTGGAGAGGATTCTGCCTTGCTTAAATATATATAAAAGCCTCGACCAAACATTTAAACAAATCTAACCGAGACCGTAGAGTGTAGGATGAGCGGTCTGGAAAATGGCTCTACTTTTGTCATTAACATCGTAGCCTAAACAGCATTAAGGCTGGAATTGTAGCCTGTGCGTAGCTCTTAATGAAGTGAAGTGACACATTCTTTGGTGCAAAAAGTATAACAATCCTCAATTGAACAATCGTTCTCTTTGCTCTTAGCTAGTATGAATGCAGAATAAGAAAGGTGTGCATATATAACAGTATGATGTGACCTGGACCTGGATCATATCATCATAATCACACCTTTATTCACAGGTGGATGAAAACACACCACTGACAAACACAAACATAAACCATGGAGTCTGGACTATTTCCCAGAGATTGTTTTCACTCCATGACTCCTCCTCTGCCATTTTACAGCAATCTGTGTTATCCCCGTCATACACACACACACACACACACGACTCCGGAAGAGTGCCCGGAATATCCCGCTCGACCACCTGCTCCGCCCAGAAGGAGGAACTGGCGGATTGAAAGAATCACATGACCTCTCAAACACACATGAACCGAGAAGCTGTTGCAAGAAGTAATGAATGGAGTGGAAGATTAAATGATGGATATACTGTAGAGAAACACCACACACACGGGAGTAGAACGTAACAGTCCAAGTAGAAACTCGTACCGGAGATGGATGGATGGCGACGGAAACGAGAAAAGACAAGATGGAGAAAGATTGATAAACGCACGTGGGTTATGGTTTTGTCGTATGGTTTAGTATAATGCAGGTTCGACACTTCAGGACATGCTGTTAAAGGAAAATGCTTAACTTTGGGGTGATGGCACTAACTCTGTTTGTGTTGGGCCACATCACATCACTCCGTCACTGATTATTTTACTATGACAGCATGTGGCGGATGCAGTGGCAGCCAAGCTCGACTGTAGACAGAGCAAGGTAAAAAATGCACAGAGTTTTATGCTGCGAAAACAAAGGAATAAAAGAAAGTTCATATAAGTAAATATGAGCAAAGAAGGCTGTGAAAAATGTATCTTTATTGTTTAACATTTTGATCTTTGGTTCAAAATAATGGATAGTAAACAACTACAAACACAACTGTTTGACAAGGAACAGGAAATTGTTCAACCATGACTTCCTGTTTCACAGGGGTATAAATATGAGGTAACACAGGCCAAATTCCCTTAGTCATTCATAACAATGGGTAAGAGCAAGGACTATAGCTGTGATGTGCGGCAAAAGGTTGTTGAGCTTGACAGAATGGGGCGTGGCTATAAGAAAATAGCACAAGCATTGAAAATTACCATTTCCACCATCAGGACAATAATTAAGAAGTTCCAGTCCACTGGAAATGTTATGAATCAATCTGAAAGAGGACGTGTGTCTGTATCGTCTCAACGCACTGTGAAGAGGATGGTTTGAGTGGCCATAAAATCTCCAAGGATCACAGCTGGAGAATTGCAGAAGTTAGTTGGGTCTTGGGGTCAGAAAGTGTCCAAAACTACAATCTGAAGTCACCTACATCACCACAAGTTGTCTGGAAGGTTTTCATGAAAAAAGCCTCTACTCTCATCCAAAAACAAACTCGAGCGTCTTCAATTTTCCAGACACTACTGGAACTTCAAATGGGATCTGGTTCTACGGTCAGATGAAAGCAAAATAGAGCTTTTTGGTGATAAACACCAGAGGTGGTTTTAGCGCACACAGAGTGGTAGCCCTATGGAAAAGTACCTCATGCCCACGGTTAAATATGGTGGTGGCTCTTTAATGTTTTGAGGCTGTTTGGTTAAATAATAAAGACAATTTTTCACAGCTTTCTTTGCTCATATTTACCAAGGGTGCCAATATTAGTAGAGAGAAATGTATGTGCTATATTGATTTTTATCTTTTTCTCCTAACTTCAATATTATGGGCTATTTTGTGTAGACTCATGGTATAAAATACCAATTCATTCATTACAGCTCCAAGTTGCAACACTGCACAATGTGGAAACGTTTACGGGGGTGAATACGTATACAAGCCACTGTATAATTAATTATTGTTGTTTTGTTCATTTTCCCAATTAGCCTTTTCTAAATTAGTATTTTTTTAGCTTCACTTTCCTTGATTTATTGTGAAACTTCACAGGAAAGAGGAAATATGCACCTCACATTCACATCTAGCCACCCAAGGGCTTTTTGGGTTTTCTATATATTCCAAATACTTTGTTTGCTAGACATTTCCTGAAGCCCTTCGTAACTAACGTAGTACCGAAACTCAACCCATGCGTTATTCACTAATACTTAGTTATCTAGAGCTTGCAAGCAGTTCTATGTTGAACTGTGTACTCATATGTGACCCATATGTACTCATATGCGTTTTTTGTAAACTCCAGCTGGGAGTCAACAAAGGACTACTCACAACTCGTTCGTTAAATCTCTGATAACGAAGCCTTTCTTGAATATACAGCTTTCTATAAGTCGTTCGTTATTCACTGAGATTCATCATTTTTTGGGGAAACCCACTCCAGAACATTGTCATCTCATATTTAACCGAAATTCAGACCCTCAAATCGTTCATGACAAAAGGACAATGTGTCTCTCTAATCTTGTCCAATTTCAATTGTGTTATCTTTTTTTTATTATTATTACTATTATTTTATATTATCTAAAGAAAAGTGACTCATTTCAAAAGGTTCCTCTCGTTTGTTCAATCCTTTAAGGGCTGGAGAACAAACGAGGGCCATTTGAAACTTTCAGTAATCACATCACTTATCTTGGGATATGTAATGCATTATATTTCACTGAAAATGGTACAAGAAAGCTGGAGGGAAAGAAACTGAGAGAGAGAGAGAGAGAGAGAGAGAGAGAGAAAGAGGGGGAAAGAAGTGAAGGCAGATCTTTATCATAGAGGAAAGATGACAGGTCCATTACATCAATCTTGATACGAGCGGTTTGATCCATGTGAGCCATTTTTCCCCATCCTTCTCTTCGTTTATCAGCAGTGTGTCGATTCAGTTCATCACGATCACATCGACCCACGGCTCGGAGTTAATAAGAGCGGGGTTCGGCTTCTGATATGACCGCGATGATCTATAAACGAATCTAACCAAACATCATTCAGTCTCACGTCAGCTCACAGTGTTAAACTGTATTAAATGCTGGATTAAAGCAAAAGTTTTGAGAGGGAAAAATCATATACATATACATTTCCTTTTACCCCAAAACACTTAAATTGTCGAGCAGCATTGTTATATCTTTGTAACTTTGTATCGGACGTAATGCTGTAACTTTCAGATGTCTGACATAGGAGTTTCCTCAAAGTTCCCAATTTTCAGCTTTATTATTATTATTAAATGTAAGTATATATGGATAAAAAGTACATCACGTTGTTCCATAATTCATAAAAATCGTAATTGTTGGGGGGAAAACCACTTATTGGAAACTTTCAGATGGGGAAAAGTAACTGCTTTCGAGGTCGGGGGAATCACAATTCACGTCACCTGACTAGTCACATGACCTCATCTCCATTCCCAATAACCTGATTACTAATCACACACTATGTTAGGTCTTACTCAAACAATCCGTGTGTGTTTGCTCTCTGTTATTGTCGCTTACTCTAGACCAGTCTACACCATTTTAATCTCGCCTGAGCCATTTGCCAGGATTTGGTTCACTGTTTTGGACTTGCCCTCATGTACTTGGCTCAGTAAAAATCCTGTACTTGCAGGATTTTTACTCTCTATACTAGGATTTGTACTCTCTGCCTCATCAGTACTTTAAAAAAAAAGTGTGAGGGGAGGAGCGTTCCTTGATTTCTTTCTCTTCAGTATGCTCAGCATCAGAATTATGGACACTTGAAAATTTCATCCCTCCCTCTGGGTTCTACTCGGGAGGTCGACAGAATTCTGACAGCGTTTGCACTCCTGATATAAAAGGCTGTCTCAGTAGGACAGCACTGTAAGAACAGCTTCTCAGAGATCCTCTAATTCTGCTCTATTAATGAAAGTTTGGAGATTAAAAAAGAAAAAATGCCGGAGAGAGATGTAGATAGTAGAGGATGTTGATAAGTATGAAGGGTTTGTGTTTCACATTTGTGTGTGTATGTGTGTGGTGGACGGGTGGACGGGGTGGACGGGGGGGGTTTAAGCCCAGTCCAATATTCCGGCAGTCTTAGGAGCCACCATGAGTTCTGAGAAGAAGTAAGAATGTAGAAAGGTAGTGACGTTAGTACCATGGGATGCTGGGAAGCTAGTGGTGAACCATATGTATCCAAAGAGCTAAGAAAAGGATGGAAATGGTAAAAACCGCCTCAAAAAAGTTGGTAAAATCATAAACGCTAATTAGTTAGAAGTTGATTTATGCCTGTTTTATACTCTGTAGGAGAAGAGCTGCTAATTTGGAGGAAGTCGCTAGTTAGCAACAGTACCGTCAGTGTACTGATTAGCCATGGAGGTGTATATTGCAGTTAAAAAATTTTTGTTTGTCTACGAATTCTTAAAAGTCATATTTTTTTAGACTTTGGTTTTATTTATTTATTTATTTTAGATTTCCCACAGGAAATAATCTCATTGTGCGAAAAAAGAAAACCTTGTCTGAATGGCACTTAGCCTTGCTAGCATTAACATTTCTAACAGCCGTCCCTGCTACACGTAAACGTTAGCTACAGTCCCCTCCAAAAGTATTGGGGCAGCACGGCTAACTCTGTTGTTTTCGCTATGCGTTGAAGACCTTTAGATCAGATCAGAATTTCTGCTTTCATTACCTGATATTAACATCTATGCATTCAACTGAGTAAATAAAATGCTCCTTTGGTGGCAGACCACCGAATATTTAGGTGAGCAAAAGTATATGAACAGATAGTCTTAAAGTACATTTAAGCAAATTACACTTAATATTTGGTTGCATATCCAATGCTTGCAATGATGAAGTTCATCCTGATTAATTTGGATGCATTCTTCTGTAAATTAGCAGCCAAAATGTTCCTGTAAACTTCTAAACTCATTCTGCTGCTCCTATTATGAGTTCCATCATCAATAAAGATTAGAGAGCCTGCTCCAGAAGCATCCATGCAAGCCCAAGCTATGACACTACCTCCACCATGTTTCACAGACGAGCTTGTATGTTATGGATCATGAGCAGATAAAGCTCATTCTGTACAGATTTTTCACTCTCAGTTTATTTAATTCTTAATAGTGTACTAATGTTTTTATTTTTATGTTTTTTTTTAAATGGACCTCAGACTGTCACATGGATCGGAGAACATCTCAGTGCTTTGTTAATTAGTGCTAGCTACAGGATATTCCTTTTTATTGGACAAGTAACAGTGTTAGTGAAAAGTCCAACACCTTTTGCATAGTAATAAATACAACATGTAAATTAAACGCAATTTATTTTATTATTATTAGTTTATTATTATTATTATGACTAAAGTGAAAGAACAACCCAAGGCTCTCGTTATTACTCCTTTCAGCTTTCCTCCTTTGAAACAGATAAACAAAATCAGACAGCTTTTCTAAAGATGAGGAGTGTGCCATCGCCTGTCTGCTAACATAATGAGCAGTGTGGTTTGGCAGCGCTGCAATTAAAACGTTTCAAAGCATGAAACGCTGTTATTATTTTCGCACACACACACACACACACACACACACACACACACACACACACACACACGGGACGGAGCGAGGGGGTGGTGTCCTTCTTTGACTTTTTCAAAGTAAAGCTATTTCAGAAAGTCGCAAGGTTGAAGTTGGGCTTTGTGTGATTGAAGGGACGGACATTAGAGGTTGAGGTTTATCTCGGGTCACTGAGTGGTCTAATGGCACCTAATGGACACTGTAGAGATCAGGCATAATGTCACAGAATTACAGGGTGAATGGGGTGTAAAAGACAACAAACAATTATTAGCTTCTACTTATTAGAATTGGGGGGTGATAACAAGCACCATCGCTGACAGAAAATGTTATGAGGACATTCGGGTCAGAAAGAATTCAACGGCTAGGTTAGGTTTTGCAAAAAAAATAATGTTCTGCAAATACAGTATTTGCTTTAGTACCGGTTATAATACTCACTCAACATCCCCTAAAACAAAACTAACGTTATGGAGATGTAAGTAAGGAATAAAACATTTGGGGGTGTGCTGTCCCTGCTGAAAAAAAACAAAACAAAACAAAACAAAACAAAAAAACAATAGACACCCTCATGGAATTTGTAATGGTTATAATGGGAATTATATTGGTTTTAATGGAAACTGTAATGGTCCCTGTGGGTCTCTACTGGTCATTTGCTGCCTTCTATTAGAGGCATGTTAAGTCTAGTGGATACCATTAAGGACCAATAATGGTAATAGTTTTAATGGCTTGTAATGGTATTTGTAGTGGAAACCATTAGAATTTCTGTGATGGTTTCTATAGTTGTTTCAGCAGGGGTTATAGAAAAGTAATGAAATGATAGGGTGATGTGATCAAGCGTTCTTTGATTTCTTTCACTTCAGTATGCTCAGCATCAGAATTATGGACACTTTAAAATCTCATCCCTCCCTCTGGGTTCTACTCGGGAGGTCGACAGAATTCTGGCAGCATTTACACTCCTGATATAAAAGGCTATAAAAGGCTGTCTCCATAGGGTCGCGATGTGAGAACAGCTTCTCAGAGATCATCTAATTCTGGTCTATTAATGAAAGTTTAGGGGGGAAAAACATGGAAGAGAATGTAGAAGATACCGATAAAAGCACACTGAAAAGCAGAAAGCATGCAATTTTAAGGGTATTGAAGTTAGAACCATGGGATGCTGGGAAGCTCGTGGTGAAGCATACGTATCCAAAGAGCTAAGAAAAGGAAGGAAAAGATTTTTATTTTTTTTTAAAGCTCCAAAACATTATTGAATTATTTAGAAGATATTTAGTACTATTTGGAAATTGATTTGTCCCTATGCTATTAAAGCTAATGTTAAAATAACATTTAGTGGGTACAGCGTTTTGTAGGAGGAGAGGTGCTGATTTGGAGGAAGTCGCTATCGAACATCAATAAACACATCATCAATGACCTAATTCCACTGGCAGCCATACATGACCATGCCATGACATTGCCTCCACATGTTTGACAGATGATGAGGTATGCTTTGGATCTTGATCCCTTCCATACCTTCTCCATACTCTTCTCTTCCCATCATTCTGGTACAAGTTAATCTTGCATCAGAACTGGTCAGGCTTTTCTGTACTTGAGTGTTGCCAGTCACTCCTAAAGTTTCTGCTATCTCCATGATAGGTCTGTTTTGTAGTTTTTATCTAATTATGGCCTCCTTCACTTGCATCGACATCTCTTTGGACCAGAGCGTTCCCATGAAAAGCTACTAAATGCAAATTCATTGCTTGGAATCAACTCCAGATCTCTTATCTCAAAAATTTGCCATGAAATCATGAGGAAACAGCCCACAGTTGGCCATGAAACTGCTTATCAGTCAAGTGTCTGAATACCTGTGAAAATTCAGGGACCGTGTAAAAAATGTCTGTAATTCCTAAACGCAATTGCTTAATGCGCTATTTTTTGTTAAACCCATTGAGATAAAATGGAAAGTCTACACTTCAATCGCATCTTGATTGAGTCATTTCAAATCCATTGTGGTTGGCATTCATTTTTTGTACTGCTTATACAACACAAGGTTACGGGAGCCTGGAGCCTATCCTAGGGGACTCGGGGCATGAGGCAGGGCTCACCCTTGACCGGGTGCCAAACCATCACAGGGCATAATCACACACCCATACATACGCTACAGACAATTTAGAGATGCCAATCAGCCTACAACGCATGTCTTAGGATTGGGGGAGCAAACCGGCGAAGCACGGGGAGAACATGCAAATTCCGGCACACACAGGGTGGCGGCAAGAATCGAACCCACTACCTTGGAGGTGTGAGGAAAAACGTGCTAACCACTAAGCCACAATGCCCCCACATTGTGGTAGTGTACAGAGAGAAAAGCCCCAAAATTGTGTTGCTGTCCAAATACTTATGGACCTGACTGTATTTGGCAGCAAGTGAGCAGTCAGGTCTCGTAGTTGATGTGTTGAAAGCAGGAAAGAGACATTTTCTGAAAGAGAAAAGGGCCAGACTGTGACGGCTAGACGAATTGTAACGGCACAAGGGGGATCTACACAATATCAGACAGGTGGTTTTAATGTTATGGCTGATTGTTGGATTCAGCGTAAAATGTTAATTATCTTTGCAGTTGTTTTTTTGTTTTTTAATTGAGTGTCTGCCAGCATCCTTTAATGATACCTTAATGATACGAACTGATCAGACGACCATCCATAAATCAGCTTTCCCTCAAAGCGATAGCGGTTAAAGGACTCTAGACTTGGTCTACCTTCTTTGTCAGCGGCTTATTGAATTCTGAAATCCAAACACAAACAACGTTGAATAATACGGCTGAGAGAGAACAAACTGCCCTGCCTGATCCTAATCGATAAAGACTAAGCGTGTGCTTTCTAATCCGCCTCATCCATAGCTCCAATTGAAGCAGAGTGCCACAGGTCTTCAGCATTATTCACCCTTCCAGAGGCCAGACGATCCACTAAAACTTTCAAGTTCGTGAATAATTAAGGTTTGGGAATGAGAGTGCATGTGAATATAAACCCAGTTAACACGCCGTAATAATAATGGACACTGTGTCAGGATTAAGCGAGTACATTATGCACTTAAGACTAGAGTACCGTTTTAAAAGAACAAGGTGTTTGCAATTTATTTTCGGCCTAATTGGTCTGACTAAGCTCACGAGAAAGGGATAAAACCCATAATGCACTGGGAGTTTCACAGTCAAATACTCAGGTGACCCGGTGTTAAATGAGTTTCGGTTTATAAAATGGAACCACCGCTGCTTCGTATGTGTGTGTGTGTGTGTGTGTGTGTGTGTGTGTGTGTGTGTGTGTGTGTGTGTGTGTGTGTGTGTGTGAATATCTAATTTCCCAGCACTGAATTGCAAGCAGATTAGGAAACACCAGACAGGATTTCCAGGGTGAAGAGTTCACATAATAAATATAATCATCTCTCCATCCCAAGCCCAGAGTCATGCTCTGCACCAGAGCATTATGGGAAACCCAATAAGCAAACTCCCGAGATAGAGCTTAACCTGGATCACCATGTGTCACCATTGTGCAAGATCCAATCAGTGTAGAGGAAAGTGATAACCTCAGAGTAGTGAGGTGAAAGAAGAATGAGAGGCAGATCTGTATATTTCACATCAATTTTCCATCTTCATTTGTTTATGCCAATTACCAAAATTGCATACATGAGCTACAATTGTTGCATGGATAAAGAAAAGACGCAGTAAATGGTGTGATATGAGCAACGACTTAGCCTGTCGTGACTCCACCCAAATGTCCATACTTATATTAAACAGTGTATATAAATAGTACCTACTGTAGGTGACTAGTTGTAATTTACATGTTCAGGGGTACGGTGGGTAGCATGTTTGCCTTGCACCTTCGGGGGTTGGAGGTTGTAGGCCGCAGTGCACGATGTAGTCACTGGTTTGCTGTGATACGACACTCTTACTTCAACCAGTAGGGCGTTTTACACCAGATGTGCATATGGTGTATTTTTCCACTTGTTATTTCTGGCCAGACACTCCAGAAAATCGAAACCTGATACATTAAATTATATACTGTGCAGTCTACAAGTCTAAAAGTATATTGTGCAGTCTATAATCAAAATCAGTAGTTATTTCCGCTCATAACACTACTGCGCATCATTGCACTGGGGTGACAGTGACAGTGCCATTGAGTGAAAATAGTGGATTAACAAACCTTATTTACATATTTATTCATTTGGCAAATGACTTGGTGTTGAACTGAGAAGATCAACCTTCCACCACTGCCTCATGATTATTTATTCAATAAGTAAGTCATGTTTATAGTAATCTGCCAATATATACAGTTAGCGTTGCATTGCGTTGAAGTGTTCTCTCAGTGGTTCATCATTAAAATGATCCAGACGGACTCCTTCTCAAGTGATGGTCATTAGGTTTTGTCTGGTTGCGTCACCCAGACGAGTGGTGATTTGAACTTATTTTATAGGTTTAAACCATGCTCACTGCGACACAGGGAACAACAAAAAACACTTCAGCAAGGGTTTAACGTTGAAGGAATTTCGATTGACACACCTTCTGAGTCCACGCTTCCATTTTTAAAAGAGGAAACTCTTAAAGATTCGATATGGACGTCTATAACAGAGAGTTTCCCTTTCAGAAAAAAGCTCTAAGTCTGACCTGTTTAGTGAGCTAGGACTGTGAACCATCCAAAGAACCTACCTTTGAGAAAACACTAAGATGCTTGGTGGTATAATATTTTTGACAGGGGTAGTGTGACAACTAGTGGCGTCCAAGACCAAATGTGGACCGGAAAACTTCAATCTAAACTCAAACACAACAACAACAAAAAAGAAACGTTCCTTTTCCATTCGAATTTTGTCAAATCCATATAATCTTTATTGGAAAGGGTGAAATGTTGAAATGTTTTTCATGCTTAACAATAAACAATTATTGCATTTATTGTAACATTGTTACAAAGAATGAATGGTATGCTAACAATGTCAGTCATTTCATTAGGCATGCATTAATAACAGCTTGATAAAAGCAATGCGTTGTGTGGAAGGAATGATTGTACTTAGTGATCAGATCTTGTAAATCTCAAACTTTGTTTTAATTCATTGGGAAATTCCTATATCTGATTACATAATGGCTAAGCTCAAACTGGTGGAAATATATATATATATATATATATATATATATATATATATATATATATATATATATATATATATATATATATATATATATATATATATATATATATATATATATATATATATATATATATATATATATATATATATATATATATATATAAGGGAAAGAAATCCCTGTTCCCCTGAACCAGCATCATTTCACAAAGGAAAATAAGTAAATGTCTCAGTAATCATGTCCCGAACTTTCCATTCCTGTGAGGATGAATGTTCCTGATTCAGTCATGCTGCTCGGGCGAATCAGCACACAATCCATTTTTATAGTAAACTGGCCAATACCAGTTTTGAATTTGACAGCAAAATAGAAGTGGCTTGCAAAATGCTTACATCGTGTTTGGTCGGAATGTATGTATGTGTGTGTGTGTGTGTGTGTGTGTGTGTGTGTTTGGAAAGATTGGAAAATGGAAAATGTAATGATGTAGAATGTGCGAACTGTCAGTGGGCATTTAAATTAAAATGGACTATTTACACCGAGGGGATTCTGACCAGCTGCACCAGCCACCAAGCTTCCTTTACAACTCGCATGTAGATGAGTACGTCAATAAATCTGACAAATATACACAGTAAAGGAATGGCTTTGGAAAGGCGAGGGGCGAAAATTGTAGTCTGGGGGTGATAGATACTTTTGGAGTAGTAGGGACCAGCTGTGATGAGCTAATTAGTACCTGGAGTGCAGTATGCAAACCAAAAGAGGCCGTGGAATGGTGAGCTAAGGAGCTAAAATGTGCAGTGAATACAGGTAAGAAGAGCCGAATAGTCAACGGAAAGGGTTTGGAAATCCAAAGAAATCAAAGAAATCTGATGAGCAGTTCATGGAATGGACTGGGAAGAGCTAACCTGTCAGTCAGTGACAGGGTAAAGAGGAGATTATTTCGAGAAGCAACCAAGACACCATGATGCTACCACCACCATGCATTAGCTGTGACTGTGGAAACGGAACAAAAGTGTCAGGAATATTTGTCAGAACATTTACCTCAGATGTTTTGCTAAATTATTCAGAAAAGCCTTCATAAGAATAAAATCACAACGTAATTACACTTAGCATCGTCTGCTAACTGGACTTCCATGCTTTCCTCCATTCTGAAAATGAAGTCTTGTAAATCTGACATTTTTATTCATTTGTTTATTTTATTCAGAGGTGAAGTTCCACTTGTATGCAAACCTAAACACTAACTTTAACCCTAAACATGCCTAAGACAGACTTAAGACAGAGATGAAGAGTCAATGGCAGGGTAAACGCGCTAATAAAAAACACTGCCCAATTAAAAAACAAAAAATGAACAGGTGAAAGAGATGGAGATGATGGAGGAGCATGTCAAACCTCTTTGTCTCTTTTTGATGTTTGGTGATGTGTTCGCTCTGGGCGAAGTTTCGGGTGTGTGTGATGGGGTAATTGGTTATTATACACTCCATGCGAGGGACACACCTGTGTGTCTCTGACTATCAGGACATGTGCTGGGAGAAGTGGATAGATTGGTGTGCAGGCTTTCGATGATGAGATGCTACAGCAGTGTGTATATACACACACACACACACACACACACACACACATCACAAAGGGCAGAATGTAAAGTTCATAAGCTACAACCTTCTCCTATACTGCCACTCAGCTGTGACCTCAAAAAAGTGTGTTTCTGTGTAGGTGGGTTGATAAATCATGGGGTTCTGCCTGAAAAATATCAGCGGCTGTAAAGTAAACAGACACACACACACACACACACACACACACACTCACACAGGACAGTAGTGTATGGGCGGGCCGGTGGCTCTCATGTGGACTCTCCCGTGCACTTCATCCATCTTTGTGAAGGAGGAGGTAAAGAGTAAGGGCTCTCTCTTTCTGTCCTTCCTTTCTTCGCTGTCTCTCTCTTTGTTGTGAAATGAGAGTATTCCATCATCCTGCGCTCTGCTGGTGACACAGGCCAGGGGAGCGGAGAACGGTGTGTGTGTGTGTGTGTGTGTGTGTGTGTGTGTGTGTGTGTGTGTGTGTGTGAATAGACAGAGATGTTGTCTCATCAATATGACTATCTACAGTAGAATCCATAGATGGATGGATAGATAGATAGGTAGATAGATAGATAGATAGATAGATAGATAGATAGATAGATAGATAGATAGATAGATAGATAGATAGATGGATGGAGAGAGTGGGAGACAGGTACAGAGAGACAGGCAGAGAAAGTCGAGATAGAGGTAGAGAGAGGTGGATGGACATTAAATGTACGGTTGAGGTCATAAGTTTACATACACCTCAGAGAATACGCAAAATGTTGTTGTTTTTTTTTAAAGAGGGATCAGAAAAATAGCATTTAGTTGTTTATTTAGTCCTTCACATAACAGATGTTTACGTATAGTCCACAAGACACAATAATAACTGAATTTACACTAAAGTTTACACACGCTTGATTATTAATCCTACGTGTCGTTACCTGGATGATCAACAACATGATGTGTTTATGTTTTGAGTTAAACTGCCCACTGTTCTTCAGAGAAATCCTCCAGGTCCTGCACATTCTTTACTTTTCCAGCACCTTCTGCATATCTGACCCCTTTTCCAACAGCGTCTATATGATGTTCAGATCCATCTTTTCAGACCGAGGACGACCGAGGGACTCGTACACGACTATTACGTAAGGTGAAAACGTTCACTGATGCTCAAGAAGGCAACACGATAGAATAAGAGCCAGGGGTGGGATGGGGGTTAGGGTTAGGGTTAGGGGTGTGTAAATTTTTGAACAGGATGTATATACACAGTGACATAAAATTATGTTATGGATGCTAGAAGTACAAGAATTCCACCTTGAATGATGTACAATGCAGAATTATAATCGTGCTATTAATATTAATACAATTAATACAAATAATTCATTCATTAGGCTACTAACTCACCAAATGCCTCGTGATCCTAGACTGGTCTGTGGCCCGATGTCTGCAGACCTTTGAGCTAACAAAGCTAATAAGCAGCATTTAGCCAGGCAACAGGAAGTGGTTGAATGTGCGTCAAAGGAAAGACCCATAAAGTTTTGTGAGTGCTGTCATTCCATCTGAGTCACTGTGTTTTTGATTACCGCTGTCTCATCACGCCTTTCACTTTCAGGAGATGGCAGTGCACTCAAGTCTGCTTTTTTAAAAAGAAAATTCATTTTAATTAGAGTCTGAGGACATCACTATCAGACAACATGCATTTTAATTTAATCTAATTATTTCAGGCGCCAGGCCCTATCCATAACTGTCAGGCTTATAATGGCGTGGTCGAGGCATGCGGTTTGAAAAAGCAAGATGCTAGACTGCCGGCGTACGTTTCCGTTACTATTTTAGCTACATTAGCCGTATAGCTCGAGATTGTTGTGATTGATTTATGCGATCCATTTTAATAGTCTCATCTTCATGATTAACATTAATTACTCTACTGGATAGAACCTCCTGGGACCGAATGATACCCAGGTTTCTATCCCAAAGCGAATGTGTATGACGTGACAATTTACAAAGCTGGAAAAAACCTGCAACACGACGATCGTAAATTCCCGTTCAGTTGTAAATCAGAAATCTAGAAGGATTTTTGTTTTTGACACGGACAAGTTTTCCCATCCGCCGCATGTTTTATTAGTGTAAGTACAACGTCGGTATGAATCTCCGCTGAGCGAGGAACGCGGCTTTTCTGTCCTTTTTTTTTTATTTTTTCATCTCGCTCCCGCGGCCCCGAGCACCGGCCTCAAAGTCTGAAGGCAAATTTCCATTTTACGCCCCGTCGACTTTCTGATCCGCGCCGAATGAATGCGGCCGCAAACAAATCTATCAAATCCAGCATCAAAACACGGCGTGCAGCCTATCACTATAACTGCAGGGAGACAAGAGGAGGAAAAGAAAGGCTATGAAGGAGAACGAGGGCGAGGCAGAAGAGATGGATTTAGATGTGGATTAGCAAATGAAGGCAGCGATTGAGGCAGTAGAACATGAACATGTATGGACGTATATCGTATTGTCATGTCTGGTTCATGCTTTTTGTACCATTGTGGTAATTCCCTTTCCTTTGGCAGTTCTGGTAAAAAAAAAAAAAAAACCTGGATGGTCTCCAACGTGTTCAAAATTCAGTACTCATACTCTGTACCAAACGTTCAGCAACCGTTACACACGCACCTGACTCACAAAGTCTCAAACACAATCATTTTCATCATAGTTAGTGAGTACTGTAAGATGATTCATTACTAAGCAAGTACGTACAAAACGGTAGTTACTAATTATGACTAGTCAGTAGTTAGCGGTCAAGTTAGCTACCTGAGTCACACAGCAAGGTCCTGGCCTTATCTCAGGCCTACAGCCCTGTTCGGACTCTCAGGTCCACCAGTTCTGGTATAATGGAGGTTCGTAAAACCAGACTGACATCGTTATTTAGGGTCAGAGTAGCTGATTTGTGGAACGTCGTCAAACCCAGGACCTTCGTGACTGTACTTCTTTGTCAAGTCTTGAAAAGTCTTACCTTTTTTTTTTTTTTCCATTTCTTTGTTCACTGGCTGTTATCTGTCGAAATTTGAGCTTCTTAAATGGACATTTTACGCCGTTTGTGCTATTTCATTTCATTGTTTCTTAGTTTTAGAAGGCTTTACTCTGTGTCTGTCTTAATGCTGTAATCCACCCGTTCCTGACTTGGAATACCATCACACTTTGTCCTGTAAGAGCCGGTCTATTATTAGCTTGAGTTCATTTAACTCAAAAACTTGAGGAAACTAATTACCTCAAAATTCTTAAGTTGAGAAATCAATTTCTTTAAGCCAAATACAATTAAATCTAACAAAAATGTAACTCAAACTTTGTCATTTAAAATACATTTTTGTTATATTTATGTGTATTTGGCTTAAAGAAATCGATTAATCAACTTAAGAATTTTGAGGTAATTCGTTTCCTCAAAATTTTTTGAGCTAAATGAATTTATCCGGTTTTACAGTGTCACGCCACCGCTGACAGAGGGCACTGCGGCGCGACTTCTGAGGGGACTTTGTTTTGTTTTTCTCGCTTCCGGGTTTGCGCGAGTTTTAGCGCAGAGTGGTCACCGGTGTGTGTAATTTCAGTTGATAATCTTTGCTATTTAAACGCCTGAGTTTGGGAGCACGTTGCTCGTTATTGTTTATATGTTTATTAAGTTAACTAAAGACTGTGACCTGCACCTGCATCCGCCTTCAGTCTACGTGTCGTCACATACAGTGTATTAAAAGGCTACACAGCCCTGTTAAAATGGCAGGTTTTTAGGATGTACAACAAATGAATAAATAAACAAATAAATAAATAAAGATAAAGTTAGATCATATCAGAACCGTTTTCACCTTTGTTGTGAAATTGTAACATATAAATATCAAGTGACAAAACACCTAGAAATGTTTTTTTCGGGGAAAAACAAAAGAAAAGCTAACAAACAAAAAAACCCCAATCACATTCAAGCTCATGTAAAATGCTAATTAGTATACCCCTGCTACCAATTAGTGACTGATTAACCCCAAATAAATTCCAGCTGTTCCTATAGGACTTTCCTGACATCTTCTTGGTAATATCCAACTGGAAAACCATGGGCCACAAAGAGCTTACAAAGCAGGTACGGGATCTCATTGTTGAAAAATATCAATCAGGAGAGGGTTAGAAATTTTTTTCCAAGGCATTGGATATACCCCGGAACACTGTAAAGACAATAATCAACAAGTGGAGAAAATATGGCACGACAGTAACAGTACTAAGAACAGGACATCCCTCTAAAATTGATGAGAAGATCTGCTAGCTAGACTCCATCCATCCATCCATTCATCCATCCATCTTCTACCGTTTACTCCTTCTTCAGGGTCGCGGGGGAACCTGGAGCCTATCCCAGGGGGCATCGGGCACATGGCGGGGTACACCCTGGACAGGGTTCCAGTGCTAGCTAGACTCTTAAATATATATATTTTAAGTGCGACATGCTGGACCGAAAACCTCAGTGTATAGTCAATCTGAAGTGTCCTCCGTCTTCAGGAGTTGAACCTACCCGCCATTTTGATTGTACTACAACACCAAGACCTACTCATGATTGCTTCAGACTAGAACTAGACGTAAACATCAATGAATGTCCACTTCCGTACAAATACAAAAGTCTCAAACGTCTACTGTTATGATCGACGACTCGTTACCTGACTGAAAAAAAGAGAAATATCGACAACGTGGCCTAATCGAGCATCCGCGCCCCTTATTCGCTGCAAATCATTCTAGCTCTCTGCTTTTCTCATCAGGCCGATCGTTTCGAGCCGATCACGCCTGGATGAGATGTCATCCCTTCCTGTTCTGTCACTGTGGAGAATGAATCAGGATTTGATGCTCATTCACACAAGCTCCGGTCCTCTTTATTTCCTGCCGAGACACTGCAAGGGCAGCCAGGACAAATGTTAATTTTATGCCACGAGGGTTTGGACGAAGAGCAGAGACACCACCGATCAAACAAGTCACACGAGTGATGAGATTCTGAGAGTGGGATTGGGTGGATTTGAAGCTGGAATACGTGAAGCGTGAGGCGGAGGGAATATCGATTAAGTACATGGTGGTAGTCAAAGTGTATCGACGTGCTCTTTTTTTTCTTCTTCTTCTTTTTTTTGGTCTGGAAGAGACGGCTGTAATGGCACGTCGCGACTGAGACACTAATGACCCATTGTGTTCTAGTGAAACGATAAAAGCTGAAAAATGTCAGCCATAATGCATTCGATGGAGTCTGGGCCGCGTTGTGTGACACTTCATATTCTTCTTGCTGTCTTTTTGAGACCAAATCTTTAGAGATGCTCGTTTATTTTATTCTGGTTATTAAATGTATTTGTTCTGTATCAACATTTCACCGTGGGTTGCAAACATTTAGATTTACGCACATGGTTAAAGGATTTGAACTGAAATCTTTCTGGCTCGACGTAAGTAATCAAGAGGTCATGCCTAAGAAAAGGTTACACCTGTTTACCACCATTACACCAAGCAAGTAGACACTACTAATCAAACAGAGGGAACATATAGTCTCACACACACACACACACACACACACACACACATATCGTATGCCAGTCGTTATAGAGTTTGGCCCTTTTTGTCACTTAATGTTCCCTGGACCTGCCTACTTTAACAAGAAGGTCTCATTTGACTGACATCGCAACTAACCAATCACAGACTGACATTTTTTGTGTGGAGTGTAGATGGATTTTGAAGAAAAGGCCAGGAGCATCCAAAACGTTTTTCGGTCCAGTGATTACATCCTGCTTTAAAAAGCTTCTGGACGTCTGTTTGCAAAAGTTTGTGTCCCCATCAGATCAAAACTGGTGCTGTACTACAAAGTGATTATAGCTTGGCAAGACTAATGCTGGAATCATGAGATGGAGCTTCTGAGGATGACACATTCACACACATACACACACACACACACACACACACACACTTACTTCTACCTTACTGACACTTAATGCAATTCTCTTCATCCTTGTCAAATTATTAATTTTCCTGCGATTCACAGCACTTTGTGATGAAAACCAAATGTGTGTGTGTGTGTGTGTAGAGTGGAGAAATCAATCACTGAGGAAAGTTACAAATCCGCTTATAAATCTAAATGGAGTTCATCATTGCACAAGCCGTTCTGCTGACTGCAGGAATATACTTTACTTCCACAAAAAAAAGTGTGGCTAGTTTTACAGTCAGTTTTCTTTGATGAGCTATTCCGTGTGTGTGTGTGTGTGTGTGTGTGTGTGTGTGTGTGTGTTTACTCCTTTCTTTGAATATAGCCACTCATATGAGTACCATTGAGGATATTTAATCTGACTATCCATAACTCACACTGCCGCAACCACATTAAACACACACACACACACGCACGCACGCGCGACTACGAGGCGGATAATGTATTAAACCTAGATGGGAGGTGTAAAGCAACCTCTGTAATTGCTGTAGACTGTAAATCACGGTGATGCGCACTCTGCTTCGATCCGAGACACAAGACACGCTGGCGTTTTTTTTTTCATCAGCCCATTAAATGGAAGAGATTGTTTTATTTCACTCGTGTGACTGCGTCTGCAGATCAGGGTGTTATAAGTGTTATTGACTGCGCACGCATCATGAATAATTCAGAGGCTTGTCTGATACATTTACATTTATTCATTTGGCAGATACTTGATCTGATCTGGAGAAACCGATGTGTTTGTCTGAGCAGGTGGGTGTTAAAGGTCTCGCTGAAGGGGCGAGCTCATGCTCTTTTGGTTAGTAGTGTAGAACATTTGAGATGTAACTGATACACTAGAGTAACACTATTACTTCAGAGTAAAGCTGGAATTATTATAATAATTATATAATAATAATTATTATAAGGAGCACGCTTATACACAGAAAGTAACCTGAGCTCAGGAGTGAACTGGGGACCCTAGAAGTGTGAGGACACGCTCGACGTTACTCTCTGCACCAACGTTCCGTCTGATCAAAGTTTCCTCTCATAATTAAATTGTAACTGTAAATGTACTAGCATTTGCTTCATATATATTATGCACTGCTGCAACAAGCCTAATCTACTGTAGCTAAGACAAATTCTCCCCCTATCAATATTTTTCTCCAATATTATAGGGACAGCCATTTTGGACAATCACACAAGTCGGTATCTTTAGGGTTGAAAAGCAGTCAAAATCAGACTCTGTGTAAAAACCTGTACTAAACTCCAAAATCATGACCGCCACTGCGATCGCAGTAGAAAGTGCTATCGAAGAGAACTGGGAGACACATCTGAAACGTGAAGCGGTATCGTATAAAGAAACCCATTCTCTATGCAAATGAGTGAGAAATGGCAACGATTCATTTGGAGTTCATTAAGTCGGGTTAACGTTGGTAAATATTTAATTTGTGATGTTGTAGAACTCGCGCGTTTACTATCATACTGCCGCTGTTGATGCGTAACGAGCGTTTTATTCATTCGCAAACTTACAGAAAAGAGAGAGGATGGGTTTGCATGTACAAAGTCATCTGATTACAGCAGAAACAAACTTATATATAAGTATATTTAGACAATAGTACACTTGAGTAAAAGAACAAGGAAAAGATTTTATTTTCTTTTTTTCTTCTAACAAGAACCAGCCAAAAATTAAGAAACTGAACTTGAACATGAACTTCCAGGCTCAATTTGGACCGCAGAATCTGTCCCTATCTTCAAAAAAACAGCTAAAGACCCACCTCTTCTGTGAACACCAAACTAACTCCTAAAACGTCGACCCCACATTACCTTAAAAATAAATAAATGAAGTAATTAATTAATAAATACAACCCTACTCTACGCTCTTTGCTCTTCAAACATCTTGAATGGTAGCACTACTTGTATTGATATATCGCTTTGCTTGTATTTCCACATTTGTAAGTCACTTTGGATAAAAGTGTCTGCTAAATGGATAAATATAAACATATAAATATAAACTAAAGAAAATCTGATTATCAGTATACATGGAGTGAATAATCTGATTAAAGGACACTGTCAAATCAGATAGTAATCATATTAACACTGTATTCGTAATATTACGAGTTCATCTCAATCCCTGAGATTCCACGTCTTGGATTTTCACTCAAAATACCAGACGAATATTTCTTTTTTTCCCAGCATGCACACGCTGTGAGAAAGTTTAAAAAAACAAACAAACAAACAAAAAAAAAAACATTAATTTGAACCAAACGACTTCCACAACTTTATACTAATACTGCACAAATGAGGTGTGACGTGTCCATTTGAGCCGTTCAAAAGGAGAGCGAGTAAGAAGGATTAACAAAGCGACCAGACGAGGAACAACAATTTCCCTGCTAATTATCTCCAAAACACATTTGTGGTCCTGCGGGAGGAGAAAAAAAAAAAAAAAAGCACGTTCAGGGATTACAAGAGAACGACTTCCGGTACGCTCTGCGCTTCTACACAAGCTACAAAAGATTCTCATTAAGCTCGGAAACTTCGAATGGAGGAAAGTAGAAACTCGAACGAAACTTTAGCATTCATTCGAACTAACAAAGTGAATGCTGCAGCTCAGCTGGAGCTAAATGGCACGCAAATTGACAGCTAAAGAGACAATCACGCTGACAACCTGTAATCTTGTCATTCATTCCGCATGAATATGAATGTGTGTGTGTGTGTGTGTGTGTGTGTATGAGGGATATCGACTGAGAGGGTACCATTAGTGACATTTACATGACATTACGTTCCATAGATGTGACAGAAATCAATAGCAAGTCATTAGTCTATGAAATGATCAAATCATCAGTTGCATGAGTGGATGACACTGATGTATTTGATTTCGTTTTTTGTTTTTTTTCTTTCATCGCGTGAAAATAACCATAAAGCATGTTCTTCATCTTCTTCTCGTACTACGAACCCGGCAGCAACGATAACCGTATCAGAAGTGATATCAGACAGCAACAACAGTGGGACAGTGAACTGTACTGACTGGTGCATGATGGGAGGTAGAAAGAATAGACCAAAATAAACTCGACATATTAGATCAGATCAAGTGTGTGCTGCTCGGCTCTTTGAGTGCGTCTGTGTATTGTAAGTGTGCGTATGGGAGCCATTAAAAATAAGTGAATGAACATTAAATACATTTTTATTTCAGTCATATTTATTTTTGACGTCCAAAGAGCAATCAAGAGATGGGGCCATAATCTTGAATTTAAATGATTGGATATGGATGGTACTGGGAACAGGAACTCGGATCTGATTGGTTATAGAGGTATTGGGGGGGCAGGAACTCATAGTCTACAGAGATCGAATAGATTTAAAGCCGGGTTCACATGGTGTGATTTTGGCCATGATTTGGTCGTCTGAGACCAATTTTGAGAATCCTAACAGATTCCTATAATCCTAGGCCAAAATCTGTCGTCTTTGATTGCTAGTTTGACATGTTCTATGACAGATAGTCTATTTCTTCCTACACGAAGCGTCTTGAAGCCGTCATTACAAACAAAGGCTTCTCCACTAAGTATTAAATAAATTTCAGTCAGTGTGTTCAGTACTTTTTTCCCGTGTCATTCCGCTTTATTACACGTGACTTTATTTATGGGCTTTAATGTTGTGAATTCTTTATATTTCCGGATTTATTGACTTAATACTGATGTCTTGTGAAAATTTCATGTGAATAACCTCATTGGAAATATATTTACTGAAGAAAAAAATTTAAATGGACACTTCCGATACTTATTTCCGCCAATGTAAACACAATACAAAGCTACAGCAGATGAGCAATAGTTAAGAAATAAGTCTCTGCTTGCTTTGTTTTGGTTTTGCTTTCATTCCAATTCAGAGTTTTTTCAGGCGAAAGGTAAACTTATCAAGGACACTCCAGAATATTCAGAGGAGCTTGCAATTTTTCTAAATCACTGCAGATTTTCCGCAGATTCGGGCCAAGGCATGTCCGTGCAAAACAATTTCGTGCGATTGCAATTTCGCCAGTTTGAGTAATTTTCTGCAAAAAAGCACTAATTTTTTTTTTTTTTGCGGCGAAATCAAGCCTCAATCTTTTTTGGCCAAAAAAACTCAGCGAAATCATGTATTGACTACCACATGAATATTTGAAAAGTTTCCAATGTCCAGTGGTTAACCTTGGGTGATGGTACAAGGCTGATATCATTTGTCCTTTCCACCCAAGTTTAATTGAAACTATGAGTATCTCATTGAATGCTGAAGGGAAACCTTACTTAGCAAGTGTAGCCTAATTATAATAGGATTGAATTTTCCCGAATCTGCTTGAATGGTGTAACAGCTTGGAAGTCTATGATGGTTTTTCAAGTGCGCTTCTTTGAAATATTAGGCCACGCCCACCAGCTCTGAGACTGATCCGAGTTCAGATGGTGTTTGAATGGCCTTTTGTCACATTTCAGTCTTGAATTTGAAATGAGAAATTCACTGGATGCTTAATATAACGCTCCCGTTTGGAACCATACACTAAACAGATTAATATTTTACACTTGCAACGTAAAACATTCTAATTTGAGGTTATTGCTAATCACCTCATTTTTTAAAATCTTTTTCGACCAGACTGAACAGGCTCACTAAATTTTATGACTAGCAATTAGCAAACATTGCACTTAATCTCACAAATCTTTTACGAGGCCGCACTTTTATGAGAGTGTTTTTATGGTTACACACCACGCTGATAAAAGTTCTTCGTTTCCTGGTGTCCGTAGCCAAACAGCCGACACCCGAAACTTCATAATATTTGATTAACTCCCCAGCTCTGTTCAGCAGTCTGCGCATGTGTTCGCTCTCTCCCGCTGCTTAAGAGGCGGTCCCGGCATCGTGTTCCCCAACACTCTTCAATAACCTCTCGTCCTGTTGCACAAAGATAGCGGTAAACTGCATCAACCTGCCAATTCCACAAGTTCCGCTGCACTCGTCTGCTGCTGTCACTCTATCACAATGTGTCCCTCTATCTTTTCACCTCTCTGTCCCTTATCAGCCCCATACACACCTCCATTCGGCCCCCCATCTCAGTCCCCTCGCTTAGTCTAGTATAATTTGGCCCTTTCCGAATGGGACGCTGGAGATAATGGTGATGGTGGAAGTTCCTGATGTGAGTGTTTAGCAACTAAAAATGGACTTGACCTCTGGTGGTGAAGGTCAAACTGCACAAAATACAGTCGTCCAAAAGTTTAAGTGCACTCCAAAGAAGTGTACTATTAGATCAGACCAAAAAAAAAGACAAAAGTATGTGTTCAATTGGTTAATTGGTATAACCAATATTAACCAATAATAACCCAGTTTTATATATTAAGGCACTCTCTGTAATACATTGATGTTTCTATTCTCACAACTTGTATTGTGGACGATCCACATAAAAACTTCCGTAAGGCGGAAGGTGTCTCCAGTGTCAGTGTCCAGTTTTCCACCACAGGTTACGACATTGAATGTGTCTACTGTATAAACGCATAAAAGCTACAATGTGTCATTCTTTAATAAATAAAATGTTGTAATGGAGGACCTGCTAATGTGCATTAACCTCGGTAATCAGTACGTTGTCGGTGTTTTGCGGCACGTAACGATGTCGAAAGTTGTAATCAGCACGGCGTAAAACTTCCAGCGTGCGCATTGTTTTCCGCGAGCCTCGCCGTTTCCGCCCACTTCTTTCATCGCGCTGTATGAAATACAACCGCTAGTGAGCCATGAAGAGAAATTAATTCATTAGCATGTGTTTGTGTTTATGAGCCGATAGGAATCGTAGCCTGAGGTGGCATCCTGTCTAATGAGAAATATAAAATACACGTAAGGAGTATTAATGTCTTGGAGTGTGCGTCGACCCGATTTAATCAGAAACAATAGATGATGAAAACAGGAGTGCTACATGCGAGGAGCACGAGATTTAATCAGAGAACCGGATAGTAGTGATGAGTCTGAGTCATCGCAAGCCATATAGCGCTGACGCAGTTGGGAGCAGGACAGGAAAGCAGGTCGTGTCTCTTTTTATTTTTCAGCTCTTAATGTGTCCACTTATTATTTCTCTCACCCCCCCTTTATGTGTCAGTGCAATTTAACGGCGTGCTGCTCCGATGATAAGGCGATGTATGTACATCTCTCTCCCATTACATTGGTGTCAGTCAGCGACAGAAAGGGAAGGAGCACACGCCGAAAATGCAGACAGAGAACTAGAAATGGAAACGAAGGGGAGGGGGAAAGTGATAATGACGGACAGATTTGTATGCCAGAGTCATTTTAATATCCCAGGCAGAACCGGTCTGCGTTTGCATATTAGATAAGGAATATTCTTATGACAAGGAACTCATTTTTTGTGTCTGCATGCATTAAGGTAGACTTTTAGGCACCACTTTAATGCAAAGTACACTCTGTGCTAGAGTTGTTCATTTAGCTGCGGTAAGAACACAACTCGACACGTAAATGTTTAACAGGGTGAAAGACAAGCTAACTGTTTCGCTCCATGTCAAATCCATGGTGAAGCGTTTGCTGTTTGTTTCCTGTTTGTTTCCTCTGTGCGAGTTGGATACGATCAATTTATGTACAACTAGTTATTACGTACCTTCTGTGGTGCAATCAGAATTCCACACATCGTTTTTTTTTTTATGAGTTCCCACCCACTAGCTAGCTCTTGACCTAGCTTTCAACTGGTGAAGATACTTCCTCCAAAGCATATTTTTGGACCTGCTGCTCATATTACATCAGGCGCTATCCGCCCTCTTCCGCATACGTGAGCTCACAAACACCCATGATTGATATGAGAGTATGCCTTCCATCCCACCTTCCCTTTTTTGTTGAGCTACTTGGAACTATCATCCATTTGGTCACCATTTGGTTTAGGATCAAACTTGGGATCTAGTGGTGCAAACAACTGCAGGATCAACTGGGTACGTTGGGTAAAATTGATCCCTAGTCATTAGTGTGTGTGATCTCCAGTCACTTAGTGCCAATGTTTCAGTTCCCAAAAAGTGTTTAATCCCTAGGCCACCACAATTATGACACAATCACAGCCAAGATAAGTCAGATAAATGCTAACAGTTCATTGTGACTCAACAGGTTCAAGCCCCTTCACTGCCAAGCTGCTACTGTTGGGACCTTGAGCAAGGCCCTTAACCGTCTCTGCTCCAGGGGTGCTGTATCATGGACTACCCTGCACTCTGACCCCAGCTTCTTAACAAGCTGTGACATGCAAAGAAAAGAATTCCACTCTGCTGTAATGTACATGTGACAAAGGCTTCTTCTTCTCCAACATCCAGGGCAAGCTGAGTACTACAGTGGCAGTCATCTCTCATTGCCGAGACATCCCTGGAGGTGAAGAGGACATGGGTTAGGATCACACGGATGATGATGTGGATATTAGTGAAGTCAGTGCAGCTCTTGAGCAAGATGTATGCTGCACACTAATTCAATCTCACTGGAATCATTGACCTGGAAAACAAAAAGGTGCACCACAAGGTAACGCACAAAAAGTGTACTACGACAGGTTGCTGCCATTTGGAACAAGGCCCACTGGTTCCAAGCAGCCTCTGTGTGATGTTCTCTGGATCTAGATGGAGTTTGGCAAAGAAAGGGTTTCATCGAAGCCTAGCTGACTGAAGTGTGTGAACATCTGGATGTGGTTAGATGACAAGATCAGGATACTAAAGGCCTAACGGTCATTTTTTAATACTTTGGGACAGAATTCCCAGCATCTTACCTCAAACTGAGGTCTGATTTGACTGTATTCAAGATTCTGACATATTACCTCAAAATTACTTACAGTCCGGCAAAGCCAACTCCTAGTATTATTTTTTTTCCTTGTTATACACTGAAGACATTTTGGCTTGAGGGCAAAAGATGAATATGAGACAATAGATCAGAATTTGAGCTTTTATTTCCTCATATTTACATCTAGATGTGCTAAACCACTTTTGTTTTTCGTACTTTATGTTTGAACCCACCCATTTTTTCAAGTGATCAGAAAACATTGGAACATGTGACTGATAGGTGTTTCTTGCCCAGATGTGCTCTGTTAGACTGACTGTTTAAACAATTAATAACCTTGAATGTCTACTCTTGGTTTGAGCCCTAGGTTTTGCCTGTGAAGATTGCATTTGTTGTTAAAAAAAAAAAAAAAAAAGATAAACCAACATGAAGACCAGAAGGCTGTCTATGGGAGAAAAGCAAGCCATTCTGAAGCTGAGAAAAGAGGGAAAACCTATCAGACCCACTGTGCAAGCATTAGGCATAACCAATACAACAAATTTGAATGTCCTGAAGAAGAAAGAAACCACTGGTGTACTAACAACCAGACATGGAAAAGGTCAGCTAAGGAAAACAAACATTGTAAAAGTTGTGAAGAAAAACCTCAAAACAACAGTTAGTGACATCACAAACAACCTACACAGGATATATTCCCATTGACATCTGACATTTTTTTAGTACACCTGGGTGACTAGGAACAGGAAATTGTTCAACCATGACTTTCTGTTTCACAGGGATATAAATATGAGGTAACACACAGGACAAATTCCCTAACAGTGTCATTCATAACAATGGGTAAAACCAAGGAATATAAATGTGATTTGCGGCAAAATAGGAAGTGTCTATAAGAAAATAGCACAAGCATTGAAAATGCCCATTTCAATAATTAATAAGTTTCAGTCAACTGGAAATGTTATGAATCAACCTGAAAGAGGACGTGTGTCTGTATATCGTCTCAACGCACTGTGAAGAGGATGGTTCGAGTGGCCATAAAAATCTCCAAGGATCACAGCTGGGGAATTGCAGAAGTTAGTTGGGTCTTGGGGTCAGAAAGTGTCCAAAACTACAATCTGAAGTCACCTACATCACCACAAGTTGTCTGGAAGGTTTTCAAGAAAAAAGCCTCTACTCTCATCTAAAAACAAACTCGAGCGTCTTCAGTTTGCCAGACACTACTGGAACTTCAAATGGGTTCGAGTTCTACGGTCAGATGAAACCAAAATAGAGCTTTTTGGTGATAAACACCAGAGGTGGTTTTGGCGCACACAGAGTGGTAGACATATGAAAAAGCTTTTGTCTTTTGTAGTTATGTTGTATGTCAAGTAGCCAACATTGTGGTCGTGTTCTTGCTGCTGTTTGTATCTAGTACTTGTTTGTTTTATTTCTTGTACATAGTCGTGTGTTTCACTCTAATAGACACCAATCTGCACTTGCATCAGCCTCGACTATCAATCCGTTACAACTAACTGCGCAAAATATCAATTATTACCAATATTCTTGTATAGTTAAGCTTGTTGTCCGATACTTTCTTTCTGGCAATAACAGCCGGTGTGCATGCGTATTTGTGTTTTATAGGCAGGAAGAAACTTCCAAAGCCTTGTTTAAAGATCTCTTTTATGCTACAGAAATTCAATCGTATTCGACTTCACACCGTCCGACAAAATCGCAGGGAATATTGAGGCCACGGCTCGAATCTCTCAGTCAGTGAAGCGGCGATGAGAAGAGAGTCGTTTTGATTGCAGCAAAGTGCGTTTCTCAGATAAATCGATGTAAGTTTGGTGCGTCCTCTCGCACACACATTGAGCATCTGCCATCGATTTATTTTCCTTTTCGGTTACCATTTTATTGTTTGGATGTCAGAGTTTAAAAGAGTAATTAAGGCCGAGCGTGAAGCGTGATCGATAGCCGAGCTGCAACGGTGATTTCAGAAATGGTTTCTTTTATTGGTGCAAAGAATGCTCAGAGTAAATAGCAGAATTTCTTGTATTATTATTATTATTATTATTATTATTATTATTGCTGTTTAAACCCATGTACATGATTCATCCGGAATGAGTTTATGAACTTTGTTGGCTTTTTGAATCTTTTTCTTTTCAAGTAATGTGTGTTAGTATAATAACGATCACTTGTATGAATATATTGTATATAGCCTCTCTCCAAAGCCTGAGGGCAACAATCAAACTATCACACAAGTGCTACCAAGTTTACACACTCACCAGCCACTTTAATAGGAACACCATCACCCTTGCTCTTTCATACTGGTACCCAGTCCGTCATGTTGTAGAAGCACGATGCCGAAAAGAATCATGCAGATACAGGTTCAGTTAATGTCCATCCATCCATCCATCCATCCATCCATCCATCTTCAACCGCTTATTCCTTCTTCAGAGTCGCGGGGAACCTGGAGCCTATCGGGGACAAGGTGGGGTACACCCTGGACATGTTGCCAGTCCATCGCAGGGCACAATCACATACACACTCACTCATACACTACGGACAATTTAGACACGCCAATCAACCTACCATGCATATCTTTGGACTGGGGGAGGAAACCGGAGTACCTGGAGGAAACCCCCACAGCACAGGGAGAAGATGCAAACTCCACACACATGGCCCCGGTGGAAATCGAACCCCGGACCCTGGAGGTGTGAGGCGAACCACCGTGCTAACCACCGTTCAGTTAATGTTTACATCAAATACCAGAATGTAGGGAAAGCGTGATCTCTGTGATTTTGACCGTGGCATAGTTGGTCTGGTATTTCAAGAAGTGCTGATCTCCTTGGATTTTGGAGTGGTAGAGTTCGTGTGGCAGAAATTTTTTTTCGATGATACAATGGCCAGACCATTGTTACAACCATGTTGAGCAGAAAATCATCTCAGAATGTACAACATGACAAACCTTCAGGCATATGAGTGACACCAGCGCAAGAGCAAATCAGGTTCCCGAAACATATGATAGCTTTATTGTTATTATAAACAACATAGAGACGTTTCATAACGTTAAATGTTACTATAAATGGATAAAAGATGGGATATAAGACGTGTTCGTCTGTAACCAGTAAATCGATAATCATTGGCAAAAAAAAAAACACTTTAGGATGTACTGTTATTGGAAAATAACTTCATCAGGGAGGAAAAGTGGAAGGATTTCGACTGGCAAAGTCCTTTATCTGACCTTAACCCAGTTAAGCAGCATTTCACCTCCAACAGCAACTGAAATAAGCAAACTGAAAGTCTGATCTATAATACCGTATTGATCTCGTGAACTCAAACCCAAACGTATTCAGCGTATAGCAAAAACAAAAGAATCAGACTTGCCGTTCCGATACTTTCGAATGGGAATGTAGTTTAAGTTGTTTTTTCTTCTAATAACTGCGCAATTTTGTGCAGCAACCTTAACCCTATAAGACGAGGACTTAATAACGGCGTCTGCCTCCTACGAGACACGACAGAAACGACATGCACCACATGGCGAGGGATTTTTCTGCGATGGACAGATGTCTCAAACGCCCCACCAATTAACCACAAAGCTGACAGGATCAAGTGTGCGTATGTGAGAGAGCGACAAGTACACACAAAAAGGTCCAGAGTGCCTGCAAGCCATCTGTGTCACATGCTATTGTTAGCAACACTTTCGTTAGTGGACAGACGTCCGTGTCATGTTCGCCCGATCGGGACATTTTTTTATCAGGACGAAGAGAGCGGATGTGATTTATAGCATGCGTCTCTTTAGTCATTACCGTTTTTAGCTCACCATGTCATCATAGGACATCATCATAATTCCTATAAACACTCACTTATAACACAAATACCAGAATACCAGACACCAGGTTTTGGGTGGTTTTTGTATTCGTGTGTGTGTGTGTGTGTGTCTTGAGCCTTGAGGCACACACCAATGATGAATGTCTCCTAAATGGTTTTCCGCACCAGCGTATTAAACAGCTCAGATTATGACCATTATAGGTGGAGCTCCTGGCAGCGAGATATTCAGCCCCGCTCTAATTAGTTTTCTCGTTAGCTCCGCGGATCTTTGTCATGTTTTGATGTATCGGATCTTTAGGCCGCGAGTCGGAGTGGAAAAACACTAACGTCTTAATGAAATGTTTAGTGTTTCCCATCTGCCCGAGCTCGTATCGCAGTAATGACCCACGAGACGGTGCTTAACCCGGGTCGTGCTCCAATGATGGATGAGTTCGCTTTGGGTTATTATTTGTTTCCTGTTAGAGGAGACAGGAACCTGTTTTTCACTCTTGAAAACCTTCTTTCTTTTTTAGCTTTTATATATAAGACAGCAAGCTTAAGATACTTTTTGAGATAGTAAGTGTGTGTGAGTGCATGGAAGTGTCCATTTACACTACTTCGTAGTTTTCAGAGTCAGACACTTAGCTGAGAAAAGTGAATAATAGGTTGGAACAAAAAAAGCGCATGCTGTTATGGGAAAATACTCAACGATGGGGTGATGTGATGCGGCCTGCTACGAAGCTACACGAGTGACTCTTACCTCCATAAAGCTGATGTTTTACTTTAAGCACATCCAGAAATGTTTTATTCCTCTTCTACCACAGTAATTTTCCAATAATTACTTGTTTTTTTTCTATTGATTGAAGCTTTTTTCTTTTTTTTTTTTACATCTGTTTGTATGTAACTTTTATCCAGTTATATTTAAGTGTCAAGAACATCCACAAAACAAGTTCCAGTTTTCACTTACATTATAGCAGTTATAATATAGTAAGAAGTCGCTTCCTCACACTGCAGACTTCTGCTGAAGATGTTAAATAAACAGCTCCTTACCAAAAAACCTCCCGATATTAAATAAAACCACATTTGACAATTTGACTAAACTAGCTAAACTAGCTTTAGTTTACATGTTTCTTCCCTGTAAAAGTTAGCTGTTACTATAGAAATGATCACATTCTGCAACAGGTTTTTAGTTCATTACGGGGAACTTTGGCTTCTCTTGATCTTGCACATACGTGTGGCAGCCTGAGAAAACTCTTCCCGTCGTAAAATGTTGACATTTTGACAGCCAGCTGAACCGATTAGACTTACGACACATAGCTATGCAACTACGTGATTGCAGCAGGACATTCACTATGTGAGGAAATCACAATAGTGACTTTTTTGTTAAGCAAGACCTTTGCAGAAAACCTAGACAAGATTCAAAAGTAAATAAAACATTTCCTACTCCTATTGTTGCTGTTGTTGTTGTTGTTGTTGACCCTTTCTCACTGGTGTTCAAATCAACGTATCGGACATTTCTGATCGGTATAAACAAACGAATGATTTTATCGCTGTAAGTCGGTTATACAAATTAGTCAGGACACTGTTGGGTTTCTGTATGTAGAGTATCGTGACTGTGATGGGCGATGGGAAAGGGGAGGGGTGTGAGCCCCCTGGTGGGCAAACAATACAAACGTCTCCTTAATAACACTGCTACAGAGATAAAAACGGACAGAATGACTTAATGCTTTATTATTTTATTTATTTATTTTTTTTATAGTAAAACTCAAGCTTGTATACAACCACCACAATAAAATGATAACATTTAGACCTAGTAGGCTAGAGCGGGAACATACTTATGAAAAACTGCAAATTATTAAACGCCCTGAGTGTGTCATTTCATGTGAGCCATTAACCACTACAGTGGCCTCCGGTTAACAGAGTTAAATATATTTTATGTTTGTTTTTGTTTTGTTTTTTTAAAAGTCAAGGTATGTTGTGTAGGCAGAAAACCTCAATTTTGGCCGAAACCCAATTTTTCTCAAGGGTTTTTCTGAACTGCGACCTTGAGTGTGCACTACATAAATTCATTTCTTTCCAGACTGCCACATACATACATATTTATGAACTTAAGTACAACTAAACAAACCTTTCACTCTTTGGTTTCATATTCCTACATGCAACTTATTTCTTTTTTATTGAGTTTTAGTGTGCATGTGTGTGTGTGTGTGTGTGTGTGTGTGCATGCAAGATAAATCCAATGCATTTCAGGCTGGGGCTTAGGGCAGGGCTGATCGATAATGTGTTTGGTGCTTTAATGCTAGAGGAGGACAGGATTCACCCGGAGCTGTCACACTGCTGCGTCCTGACAGAGAAAGCCCACATCACCTGCTCCCTTCAGAGCATCATCGGAAATCGACTCCACGGCTGTGGAATCCGTAATGTGCCAGAATGTGTGTGTTTTCTCGTATTGATTTCCTCGGTGTAATTGAATTAAAATGAGTTTGAAGTGATGGAACGTTCTGTTTTCACACCAAGCATTCGAACCGTACGAACGTAGCATTTTAAAGAAGTGACTGTGGGTTTCAAATACGAGACGTAATCGTCGTTCTCATACACACCCTAATGCAGGTGTTGGACTGCGGTCAGAACGTCGGTTCTGATAGTCTGATAGTGGAATATTTTGAGAGACTGGAGTTTTGATTTCCATGAGCTGTAAACCGTAATCATCGAGATTACAACATAAAACCTCTTGAAATATTTCACTTTATGTGTAATGAATCTAGAATATATGAAAGCTATACTCTTTTTTAATTATTACGGGGGCAACTTTTCCACGATATTCAAATTTTTTGAGATGCACCTGTATGTTTTGAATAAAATCAGTGCTCGTGCTTGTTTCACAGTTTTAGCGTTCGAATTGCATTTTTATCTTAAATTCGACGATATGATAATTATTTGAATTTGGAATTTTAAGCAGACGAGAGGACAGAAGCTAAGCTAATCTGCGCGAATGGCTGAAACGTCGGTGACGTTCATCCTTACGTAAACAAACACGCATGTGAACACGACGGCTGATATCGAGGTCAGCAACGTCCGTACACCGTACAATAAGTCGATGGCGGTATTATTGTGACAGGCCTACTTGAAATTGTCTTATTTCGGTGTCAACTTCGTGACTCCCTCAGAGAGAGGAGAGAGAGAGAGAGAGAAGAGAGAGAAGAGAGAGAGGAGAGAAGACAGAGAGAGAAAGAGCTGCATCATCTACACAGTGTAGTGTTTGTTTGTTTGTTTATCTATTTATTTATTTTATTTATTAATATTATTATTATTTTTTGTTGTTTCTTTTCTTTCTTTCTTTCTTTCTTTATTTTTTCTTTTATTCTTTATTCTTTATTCTTTTTTTGCACTCGGCCTTCCAGCTCTACAGAATTCGAATTCTTATATTGTCGGTGCATTATTACTTCGTTATTTTCTTCTTTTTGTATTTTATTTTAATATGCTACACTGTGTAATATTATTAGGTATAAGTCTTTAAAAGGTAAGGACATTATATAAGTGCGCAGACTATTTATTAGATGTGATGTCAGTAGGGGACCTTTTTCTTACTGGAATTTTTTTTTTTTAGTTTAGGTAATTTTGTTTAGCTTACTCTAGGTCCACTTTGTGGACAACCCTAGGGGTGATACACTGCTGTCTCCTTTGTTTTATGGAGACTTTGGGTGTGTGTCCCTCTTCAGCTCCAATTGGCTATTTATATTCTTATGTTTACTTTAGTTGTTGGGTTTTGTAATTTTTTATTTTTTTTGTATAACCAGCGGCAGCCATTGAGTAGCCATGATGAGCCGGGTTGGGGTGTTTGGTCCGGGGGGATTTTTAATTTTTTTTTAATGTTTTATTATTATTATTATTATTTTTTTTTTTTTTTCTTCTCTTCTCAATGAAATATTTGGGAAAGGGAAGGGAGGGGAGAAAAGGTAAATGAATCACATGATAATGAACCATATGTAAATGAATCACATGCATGAATATGAATCACATGAAAATGAACCATATGTAAATGAATCATATGAAAATGAATAAATAAACAAAGGAAAAAAATGTATAGACATGATCTAATTATTAATGATTACATAGTAAAAGGTACATTTTTGTTATGTGAGCGATTCGAGACTTTGCTTATTTGGTCATTGTATTAGTGTATTTGGATTCATTCTTTATTGCGTTACTGTAATACAACAGCTATAAATCATTATAAAGTGATTTTACAGCCTTGGAGCATGATGCTAGAAGTTGTACAGACTAGCTGAATTCTTTAAGATTAACACTAGCTAGCTGGATTGGCTAAACTAGCTGAGTTTGTTATGACTGTCAGGATTTGTTTAATTTCTCTAAACTTCCAAAAAAAATGTAGAGACTAGCTAAATCTACTGATGAGATCTTATGAGACTAGCCTTATGTTTACTAGTTGTGTCCCTCAAGATTAGCAAAATTTGTCAAGACTAGCTTAATTAGTTGAGACACTAGCTAACTACTCATGTATCTCCTGAATATTGTTTTAGCCGATTTGACATATTCAGCTGGATGTGTTTGAGTAAATATGTTATGACTTGCAGGGTCTGAAGACTGGCTAAATTCAAGATTTTCTGAAACTATGTTAGTTCGTTGGTTCTTTGAATTAGTTTGACACAAGCTGGTGGAAAGTCGGTGTGTAGTGCAAAGGAGGATGAGAGGAAAGATTAATTTGAGGAGACAGGAAGGAAAATATAGACCTGGGTTGGCAGTGTAAGAGAGAATGAGATGAAGTGATGCTAATTATGCTGATTATGCTTTTCAGCTAGCATGGCTCCAGAAGAAAGGGTGAATTTCAGAGAAAAGTTAACAGATGAAAGGAAAATTTCCGTCTATGACATTCAGTGACAGTCAGGTCAAGTGATTTAATGAGGGGTGTGTGTGTGTGTGTGTGTGTGTGTGTGTTACCTCAAGGCACTAAACAGATGGTCGACTTCAAGTTACAAGGACAGATGAAGAAAACTCACTTCATGAACAAACCTACAAATGGATATAAGTGTAATTAAAGAGAGCGACAGGCAAGAGTCAAAGACCAAAACGTGTGTGTGTGTGTGTGTTTGTGTTTTAAAGAGATAGAGAAAGAGAGAGAGACAGAGAGAGAGAGAGATCTGTATGCTAATTTGTACATGAACATGTGTTTATGTATGTTCTTTTATTATTATTATTATTATTATTATTATTATTATTATTATTATTATTATTTAATAATATATTATTATTATTATTATTATTTAATAATATATTATTATTATATTATTATTATTATTATTATTATTATTATTATTATTATTATTATTATTATCTGAGTTTTGTGATGTGGGAGGCCACGCCCCTTCACTTGTCCTGACAGTCATTGAGGCTATGCCTACTTTAACTGTCCTCACAGCCAAAGAAGCCAAGCCTCCTTCACTTGTCCTTAACTGTCATTGAAACCACGCCTCCTTCACTTGTCCTGACAGTCATTGAGGCCATTCCTCCTTCACTTGTCCTAATAGTCAAATAAGCCATGCCTTCTTTAATTGTGCTGACAGTCATTGAGGCCCGCCTCCTTCACGTGTCCTAATAGTCAAAGAAGCCACGCCTCCTTCAGTTGACCTGATATTCATTGAGGCCACTCCTCCTCATCACTATTATGTTATAAATAATTTGACACCAACCAAAAATCTACACAATCTGAACTTTTGTATTTATTTCAAATGTTCCCATTAGTACAATTTTACAACTATAAATACAAAGAACAATAAAAGTTTTAATACATAGCTCCAGGTCAAAAGAGCATTAAAATTGTAAATAAAAGTATAGAACAAAATATAAATATATAGAACAATCAAACATTGCAAAACACTTCAAATAAAAGAACATAAACATAGTACAAACTATTTATCTATACGTCATTATCAGATCCACTTACCACTGTCTTATTCTCTTTCCTTTTCCTCGTTCTCTTTTTTCACTTCCTGACAGAAAGGTCCTCTTCATTTCCCTTCATTGATGTTGTTTTCAGAAAATATTACCACCAAAAAGGGGTGGTATGGGGCCCCTTTCAGGATGTTTCCGACTGTCATGTCATTGCAATACACTGCGGTTGCCACATTTTGAGACATTGCTGTGGAGTAACGGCCTGGAGCCCCAAGCAGTTGCTTGGCTTGCCTGTTCACAAGCTGCGCCCCTGCTCCTGCTTCACTTGTCCTTACAGCCATTGAGGCCACGCCCCCTTCAATTATCCTCACAGTCATTGAGGCCACGCCTCAATACTAGCTACTTCCTACTTCCTTGGGATTGACAAGCAAGAAGGCTAATCATTTGCTATAATAATGATTTGCTGTTTAAAGATGTTTTATGATTTTGCAGTGGATTTTGGGGTGCAGTCAAGAGCTCCAATCGTTATAATTATAAATGTGGCCAAACCAACCAATTACTCCCAATTAGCAGGAATTAGCATCTGCCTACGAGCTCTTCAAACCATCTCTCTCTCTCTGTCTCACTCTTTCTCTCCTCTGCATTTGTCCTCTATAATCTGCCCATTCCCAGCTGTGCGTGTGTGTGTGTTTGTGTTTGTCAGTGTGTCCCAAATAGGGACATCGATCTGCAATCGTCCCAAAAGTCTGTTTTTATTGCAACTAATGAAAAGGAAGCTGTTTATGAAGCACATGATTACGGAGGCTCTTTTGCCAAATGTGTGTGTGTGTGTGTGTGTGTGTGTGTGTGTGCGTGTGTGGGTTTGAGAGAGAGAGAGAGGGGTTTGTGCAGGCACTGAATGATGATGTTTAAAAGCATTAGGGCAATGAGCCAGTGCATCAGCTCCCGAATGAAGTCTCGAGCCGTCGGGAAGAGCTGGGCGGAATGTGCAGTGTGTGTGTGTGTTTGTATTTGTGTCCATAATCCCCCTAAATGCTTGCTAATGTTGAGTGTTGACGGCAGACATATTTATACACTCATAAAGTGCGTATAATGGCTTCGGGGAGTACAGATGTTAAGGCATTGATAATAAAAAGGCAGACACACGCACATTTCCGAGCGCAGATGTGATCATCTCAGGTAATCACAACCTTAGGATCAGCGTGCATTACACAACCCATATAAAAATGGAGGCACGTCTGAGTGGGGGTGTCTGGAGGACCATCAGTGTAAATAGAGGTGTGGGAAAATGCAGATGAAGACTAGAACTATTCATCTGTCCAGTTTGGGTGAGTCTATGCCCATGATAGCCTCAGATTTCTCTTCTTGGTTGACAGGAGTGAAACCCAATGTGCTATTTTGCTGTTGAAGCCCATCCACAGCCCATTTACTCTCACACTATCCGTTGTTACCCAGGTGACGATGGGTTCCCTTCTGAGTCCGGTTCCTCTCAAGGTTTCTTCTTCATATCATCTTAGGGAGTTTTTCCTCACCTCCGTCGCTCATTAGGGATAAATTTACACACTTCACATTTACACAATTTGAATCTGTATCCTGTGTTTATATATTTCCTTAAAGCTGCTTTCAGACAATGTCCATTGTTAAAAGTGTTATACAAATAAAAATGAATAGAACTGAATTGAATCCACCTTAAGGTTCGATGCTTTGTGCATACCGAAATGCTTTTCTGCTCACCATGGTTGTACAGAGTGATTGAGTTACTATAGACTTCCTGTCAGTTCGAACCAATCTGGCAATTTTCCTCTGACCTCTCTTATCAAGAAGGCATTTCCACCCATAGAACTGTCTCTCACGCAATGGTTTTTTTTTTATGTGTGTGTGTGCGCGTTTTTCGCACCTTTCTGTGTAAACTCTAGAGACCATTGTGTGTGAAAATTCCAGATCAGAAGTTTATGAAATACTCAAACCAGTCCATCTGTTATCATCTGTAATCCATGCCACAATCAAAGTAACAGAGCTCACATTTGTTTCTTCATTCTGATGTTTGATATGAACATTAATTGAAACTCAGCTAGCTACGGTGTCTTATATAAGTATAACCCCACAAAAAAAAAAATAAATAAATAAATAACATAAATTGGAACCGAAATGGTCTTTATGGAATTTAATGTCATGAATCTAGACAAAAATATTCCGTAATATTGTGGGTTGAAAAAAGAAAAGAAAAAAAAAGTTTGAAAAGTGTGATAGCATGCGCATTCACCTCATTGCTGTGAAACCTCTCAATTAGCTCTGGTGCAACATGACAAACAGGCAAATACACCTGTTCCTGGAAGGCCACAGAGATTTGTCAGAGAATATACCTCGAGGCCATCCACCAAAAGTATGCACTAATGAGGGCATCAGTCTGACAAGCACCCAGTAAGCCAAGGGTAACTCTGAAGGAGATGGAGAGATCCATAGGTCTGATGAAAGAAGCTGTACTTTATGGAATAGTGGTGAGAAGAAAGCCATTGTTGAAGGGAAGCAATATGAAATCCCATTTGGAGTTGGTGAAAAGCTAGGTGGAAAGAAAGATTCTCTGGACCAGGGATGTCCAATCTTATCTGCAATGGGCCGGTGTGGGTGTAGGGTTTCATTCCAGCCAAGCAGAAGCAGAAGCTCCACTGCTCAGGACTGGCTATTGAACGTTTTGGGCATTGACACAAAGTGCAACCTAACACTACTCATCCCTTTGTGAACTGCATCCTAAGAGTGAAGCATGGTGGTGGTAGTATTGTGTTATGGGGGAACTTTTCATCAGCTTTGAGGGAAATTCATCATTGAAGTAACCCCGCTCCAATCTGCAAAAGATTTAGGACTAGTATGGATCTTCACCAAGACAACAACCCTAAGCAAAATGCCAACGCTGCACTGGAGTGATTCAAAACCAAGAAACTGAATGTGGTCCACTCAAAGCCCAGACCTTAATCCAACTGAATCCTACTCTGTGGCAAGACTTGAAAATTGCTGTTCACTAAGACTCTCCATCCAATCTGGCAGAGCTTGAGCAATTTTACCAAGAAGAATGGGCAAAAATATCAGGATCCAGATGTGCAAAGGTGGTTCTACCATGCATTGAGTCAGGGGGTGAATACTTATACTGTGTAATCTACAAATGTCTGGTTTTATGTTTAATTAACCTTTCGTGTTACATCGTGTTTTCTTTACTTGCTTGTTTGGTTTAAACAACATGGTTTCCATGGAGACAGCAAAGCTCTGTCCTTGCAAGTAAGTGATGTTCACTTTTATGATCGTAGTTTAAACACAAGCACACACTCATCTAATGTGCTCAGGCTCCTCAAGAGCTGCTGGGTATACACGCCATGTGGGTCTGGAAATCCTTTACCCGCTCCTCTATCTCACACACACACACACACACACACACACACACACACACACACACACACACACACACACTTATTTTCCATGTTTTATATTAGTCAATCTTGAAAATCCTATTGGAAACTAACAATGACTTTCACAATGATTCAGGATCAGCTTTGTCTGCCAAAGTCCTAATCAGGTACAACTATTGTTGTCATGGATACATAATATACATTATAAATACATATGTTATATGGTATCATGCCGTTACCCAGATTCTGGATTCTGGACATCAGGATTCTGGTCACTTTTTTTTACACTTACAAAACACACACACACACACACACACACACACACACACACACACACACACACACACACACACACACACACAATACACTACAAATCAACACACTAAATCCATTCTCTTTTGTTTTAAAAATGTTATAAAAAATAAATAATTTTATAATATAATTATTACTATCAACACATACAAAATTTTTATAATAAAAAAAAAAAAAAAAAAAAAAAAAAAAAAAAAAAAAAAAAAAAAAAAAAAAAAAAAAACAAATACATAAAAAAACTTCCTCTACCTTTTTATTTTTTAGGTTTTTTTTGAACTGGCTCCAACTAATCCATACACCATTTTTCAATCTATTCTTTTTTTTTTTTTTTTTTTTCCCATAAAATAAAAAAAAAAAAAAAAAAAATCTCATTCCTTTCGGAGCAGAGGCATTTAGACTCTGTCACTCTGAGGCAACTCTATGGAAGTTAAATCTTTTAAAACCCAAAGGCCAGGACTAGACTAGCGAACAACAGTCCTCGGGCGTGAGGGCTTTTAAATCAGGCGAGATCAGAGTCGTGTTAAACATTCAGGCTGTTTTTCAGAGATGGAGGGATGACCGTGACAAGCAGAGAGAGAGAGAGAGAGAGAGAGAGAGAGATTAGAAAAAGAAATGTACCACAGTGAATGGAGCACTCACTAAACAATAATGTTTCTCCTCATATTTCTGATATTTATCCAACTTCATTATACCACAGCGCTGCTAAATTCATGATTGTGATTGGTCCGAAAGTGTCGATTCATGTTCTATCACAATAGCTCTCATAGTAGTGCCAGCTAGAAGGTTTAGTAATTATTCACCATCATAACAGCTTACACAGCGACTTGTATGGCTCCTCTTAAAATTCTTGTTGTTGTTTTTAAATATGTAATCCTTCATATGGTGGAGTTTTCTATAAGCATTTTGGAAGGAGTCTCCAGTGTCAGGGCTGTGTAACAGTTAGACGTTATGCTCAGTAAGTAGAAGTAGATCTACAGAGCAACCACTCAGCTGTTGTTTATTTTTCTATTACAGCACACTCACGATTGTATAATTCCTTGTAAATGACCTCAGGCACCTGTTTATTGGCTTACACAAATGTTAGTTTTTGTTAGAATGAATCGCATAGAAAAAGAAAATAGCATGCTTTGGGGGAAATGTTCACACACAGATAACCACAAGAAAAGATTCTTGTGCCAAATTCTTTCCTGTATCTGGTCAAATATTCGATCTTTATCCTTTTCTCTTTTTCCTGCTCACCCATGTCTCGTAATATCGTCGAGCATGATAGGAATGATATTGATTTTGTCTTCCATGAGACAAGTCAAAGAGCGATGGAGAGAAAAATGTACTTTTAAAAAATGAGTGGGTTTTTTTTTTGTTTGTGTGTTTGTTTGTTTTTCGTCTCCTGGGTGTTGGCATGCTTGTATTCATGATAGATGATAATGCACTGACCCCTAGAGGCCAGAATAGGCAATAACAACCGAACTCATGCGGTTACCATATGGAAAAGGAAAATATGTAAGGTACTGAGCACTTGAGGATGAAAATAATCAGTAATGGTTGGTGCAGTGTGGACTGATGTGAAGTATATTTACTCCTATGTACCCCAGTTTAGGGTTGGGATGGTAGCAGAACGTGTGGTTGGAAATGTGGATGTATAAAGAACACACACATAGGCAAGTAACAAGTCCAAGTATCTACCTCTATATATAACCAATGAACAATGACAAACACCCAAACCCTGCAGAAACTACACCCGGGTTGGTAACTTGGGTTGGGACAACGAACAAAAAAGGAATATATACAAATATCTGGCAAACAAATGAAAGGAGAGACCACTCAATATTCAACAAACATCCAAAACTAAGGAGGTCACCCCCGAGGTCCCGTAAATGGTGTCACGTCCATGACCTCAGCGCAGTTGCTAACAAAAGCAGATGACAAATCATTACGCTGGGAGCGATCAAATCCTGGTACAACATTTGGACACCGAACACACACAAAGGTCCAGAGCATAACACTCCTACCACATTGAAATGATTATTATTTTCTTATAACAAACACGAAAACCCGCGACCTGATTAAGCGGTTGAGGATGGATGGATGGAAGCACGAAAACATAATCGGTTGAGGAATATCTTTTCTAAATAAGCATAGCACAGTGGTGGTACCACAGCTCCAGTATGTCCAAGACTCAAGCCTGTGCTCAAAATCCTGTCTGTGTGGAAACTATGCTTGTCTGTTGTTGTATACAAGTTATACTAGCCTATATTTTGGCTTTCGAATTTCTCATTTCTACAGGACACGCCCACAAATAACAACAATGACAGTGCTCACATGTAGCAAGCTTAGACGGTTATCCAGCTAACTTCATGCCTGTGATGTAGATCATAGATCTATTCGTCACCAATAGTTGACACGGGTGTGTTTAAAACAAAATCTGAGTGTCAGATGATAGATTTTATTTATTTTTTTAAATAGAAATCAATTCTGCTATGTTTCTAAACCAGTAATCTCTGTATTGCGTCTGAATACCGCTTTCTCCGCTTCTGCGAGGCACCGCGACATCTTTTCTGTCCACGTAACCCAATTAACTCTTATCACTGCACAAAGTCACAGTAATTCACGGCTGAGCTTTGTTCCACAATCAGATAATTACATGGACGTCGAATAATAAGCAGGACTCTTAATCTGGTTTTTGTTCCATAGGAAGCAATATAAAACGTGGGCATAAACTCAGCAAAAATCACATTAACACCATCAGGGATTAGAGCCAGGTTATCTAGCTGGGTTTTCACACAGGATTGGCAACACACTTTCCAGCTTTCAGGTGTTGGATAAGATTGAGATTTCCTGTCTTTGACAGAGATAAGAATCAAACCCAGAAACACATGGTGCTATTGAAGTGCTGCTCAATGTTTGGTCCATGTCATGTATTAAGTGGGTTTGTTTATTTTTTAAATTCTTTTTTTAAAATACTTTTTTTAATTTATTTATACTTTTTTAGTTTAGTTTGGGCTTAGTGGTTAGCATGTTCGCCTCACACCTCCAGGGCCCGGGCTTTGATTCCCATGTGTTTGCGGAGTTCGCATGTTCTCCCCGTGCTGTTTCTTCCGGGTACTCTGGTTTCCTCCCCCAGTCCAAAGACATGCATGGTAGGCTGATTGTCGTGTCTAAAGTGTCCGTAGTGTATGAATGGGTGTGTGCGTGTGTATGTGATTGTGCCTTTCGATAGACTGGCACCCTGTCCAGGGTGTATCCCGCTTGTGCTCGATGCTCCCTGAGATAGGCTCCGGGTTCCCCCTCAACCCTGAAAAGGAGTAAGCAGTAGAAGATGGATGGATGGAGTGATGTATAATTTTGTTTTGTTTTGTTTTTGGGTTTGTTTGGGGTTTTTTGGGTGGTGGAGGGTTGCACTGGCTGTATATGTAATTTCGAAAGGTGGGGTACCATTTGGCCCTTTTAAATTACATTCAGAAAATGTTTTAGTAGAGGACCTTGTTTTATTATTATTATTTTATTATTATTATTATTATTATTATTATTATTATTATTATTATTATTTCTCTTTCATTTCTGTAGCCACTGCACGAGCAATACTGAGTACTATTATTAGTACAGTCCAGAGGGTGGCGCTGTTTCCACCGCTAAAACAAGGAGAGTTTGACCTGGAAAAAGGTATATATAAAGCTAAATAATATACAGTATATACTAATATATAGTATGTACAGTGCCCCCTGATGCTACACTGGGAAACTACAATACGTTATCTATTTCATTTTATTTTCTTTACTTAGTTTTCTCAAATTGTGCTGAATTATTTCATTAGTAGTTCCTTTTCCCTCTACATTATCCCACATCCTTTATCAGATCTCTAACAATCTCTAACAATGTATAAACCATAGCTAGATAACGTATACATTTTCCACCTGAGATGTGCCTGATGAATGTATTTCTAAACGCCAAATATCTTTTATTTCAGTACATTCAAATAAATAACCCGATATCCAGTTAACTACAAAGTTCCATTCATTTTCCTCCGCGTGGTGTCAGCAGCACCATTGATTGGTGATTGGGAATACTGTCTGTGTAAACACTTGTAAAGGTTATACTAGCTAAAAATTTGACATCTAACAGTTCTCATCAGAAACTGAACAAAGATGGACTGAATACGCCCACACCTCGCAACAGTAACAGTGCTCAAATTTAGCAAGCGAGCTAGTTAGCCAGCTAATTTGCAACTTCGTCGGATACTGTACAAAGTTTGAATGAAATTGTTTAATATGAGTGAAATACATCATTTGTGTCATATATGTCATATCACCTATACACTAAAACAGGTGTCATTGAAACACTATAAAACATACTGTGGTGTCGGGCTGTGTAGAAATTTCTAGAAACGAAAGGAAAGCACCGTCCCAAACAAAGTCTTTTGAAGTGAAAAATGTCATGGGATTTTCCCACGTGACTTCCATCAAGATTGTTATTCACACATTCAAACCTCACTGTAAGCGTACAGTTTAAAGCAGTTGTGTTTCAAGCACTACTGACTCTGAAAACTGGGAGGGGGGGGAACGGGGACACCTCCATAAATGCCTTAAGATGACAATAAAACCTGAGAAAATGGAACATACTAATTATACAAACTCCTTCCTGTTTTAAAGTGCACACTTCCCATCATCACCACAACCAGACCAGCCTGTCTCTGATGGCTCCATCACACAACCGAGTGAAATGTGGAAAATAAACCAATAGAACTGTAATGACTTATAATTGTAATGAAACGGTATTGATCTCTTGTATCGATCAGCATTGATTTATAACATCTAAAACATTTCTTCAAATTTCATTTACATTTTAGTATTATACATCCATCCATCTTCAGCCACTTACTCCTTTTCAGGGTCGCGGGGGAATATGGAGCTTATCCCAGGGAGCATCGGGCACAAGGCGGGGTACACCCTGGACAGGGTGCCAGTCCATCGCAAGGGCTCAATCACATACACACTCACACACCCATTCATACTATGGACACTTTAAACACGCCAATCAGCCTACCATGCATGTCTTTGGACTGGGGGAGGAAACCGGAGTACCTGGAGGAAACCCCGGCAGAACGGAGAGAACATGCAAACTCCGCACACACATGGCCATCCGACGGGAATCGAACCCCGGATTTGTGGAAATGAGTTCTCACTTTGATTATCACCACCAGCCTAAACCTTTTTTCTTCGTTCTTGCTTTTAATTAGCTCTTTTAAACATTTTTCATCGTTTCCGATGAAGATGCGAGAGCGCAGGATCATCGCAGACATTCTAGAAGCCGCTATCTGATTGCAGCTACCTGAACTGATTATTCGTGTGTCCATTTCGTTTGATCAAATCGTAACATTTCAAGGAAAGTGTCCTCCGAAACGTCTTCCCAGACTGCCATACATATCATTTCCCCAAAATCTTATTGAAAATATATCCACAATCCTTTGTAGCAAAGATTATTGTTAGTACTCGCAGTTAGTTAGTACTACAACAGTACATCTACAACATATATCATTTGTGTATTAATAGAGCTACACGTCTAAAAGTTTTAGCACACATGAATCTAAAGCAGAAATAAGTGGTCGTGGCAGAGATACATAATCAATAACTGTTATTACTCATTAATCTGCAACAAATATAAATAGTACATCTAACAGTACTGGCTCATTATCGGCCAGTCAGTAACCATTAGCACACAATAAATATACATGATGATTACATATTAGTAGCCGGAATATTGGCTACACTAGGCTTGTATATTTTCCTGATGGTTTTTTTCCATGTTATAGAACTGATTTCTCACTTTTCTTAGACTCACATTTTTGGGGGGTTGGTATGTATAGGTGATTCTTTTGAGAAATTAACAAATTTATTCCTTCATCAATGGAGAATATACAAGCCCATCTTTTTTTGTTGTTGTTGTTTCACCATGTACATGTTACATTACATAATACATAGTGATGCAGCAGGTATAGTAATGCAGCAGAGTACAAGCTGTGTGTACATTCCCTTAAGGTGACTTCTAAAAGTCTTTTTCTGCCGTAGCACTTTTCCCATAGGAGCACAGCTCAAACAATCAAGGCAAATGCTCTATTTGTTCAGCTCCTGTGATCTACCCTTGGCAGCAGACCTCCAATATACCTTTTCATCCTCATCATTGTCATCACCATCTTCCGCCTCGTCCCCGGTCAGGATCTGCAAAGAGACATTTGACCAGCTCAGCTAGGAAACCCTTTACTTGATCATCACGACTGTGAATATCTGTCATGGGGTGAGAAAAGTCATGTGCAAGGTTTCTTTTTTGGTCCTTTTCTTCCTGTCAGTGGTTTGTTGTTTGTTACATGAATGTGTTCACCTGGGGCCTGTGCCATGAAGCCGGTTTAGGTGGCTAGCCAGGTAAGTTTCAGTTTCGTTTGTGCCAACCATAGGTTTTAGATACCATGAAAGGGGCTCAGCTTTTACCGGTGTTCATCACCATAGTAACGTACTGTACGCTCCGCGGCTGACCTGTTTACTGTAGGTTAACACTTTATCTCTTTGTTCCTTTGTTAACTCTTCCACTATTACACAAAACCAGTTTCAACCAGTTCAGATAGATACAGCCTCTCACCATGTCTTCCCGAATACCATTTGCTCGCATTCCTATGTCTTCCGAATACCATATATGGAGTTGTTCCTCTCTTCCACTGATACAATAAGCTTCCTGTCATATGCAAATATGCCCTTCCACCTAGCTAATCAATAGTTAACCCATCACATTCCTAACAAATAGGTTGTTTTAATGAGCCCATTTTTAATTGTGTATATCGACAAACCCAGATTGGAAGAAATGCCAGAGGATATTTAAATCTTTGCTGGAATTTGGAAAATCTTTAATACATGGTGTTGTCTATCACCTGGGCAACTAATTCGACCTGTTAAAGTATAGAGAATTGCATTTCCACATAAATGAAAGCAAAAGTAAGCAGGTTTACCCCCTGTAACTTATTTCTATATTGTTCCTCATCCTTATTTGTGCTCTGACCCAAGTAACGAACTCTGGGTTAAAAATTCTGGGTTTAATACAAACGCATGCAGAGTTTACGCTCTTGGTTAAGTAGGTCAAAGTAGGTTTAGACCTAAGTAAGACCTGAGGTTTAGACCTTTACACAGGAGCGTAAACCTACTTACTTTTGCTTTCGTTTACATGGAAATGCTATTCTCTACACCTGAACAGGTTGGATTAGTTGCCCATTTATTGACATTTATTTCTTGTAATTAAGTCCGCAAGTAATGTGATTGTAAGTAATGTTGTTTTGGCTCGTTATTCCCAGGCAAATTATTCTTTTTAATTTTTTTGAAACGGTTCTACATACTCACACCACAATCTTTCAAAGGTGGTGGTGGTCTGCTTTGGATCATGAGTGCACTTTGTGTTCCAAACTTTTAGCTTTCCTTCTTTCAGGTTCATCGTCCTCTGTCGTGTGTCCATTAAATTCTTCATCCCAGGACCCCACAGTATTGTAATATACTTTTAGTAAACTGAAACTTCTATTATTGATTCTTGTCAATAAATGTACACATTATAGACATCTTATCAAATGATACTAGGTAGACTTCGGTGCTTTTTAATTCAACGTTTAATTCAACCTTTAATTCAAAACTAGCGATATCTTCATCAGGTCATTTTATTGTATTTATTGTCATCAGTGAAGAAAAGGATGGTTTGTTTTAAGGGAAGCACGCCACACAAAAGCTTTCAAGGAACATTGTTGTTTATTCAGGAACCCTCCACATCCATTCTGTTCAAATCTAAATGAAGGGGTCAGGTTAAAGGAAATAAAAAACAATGGAAAGAATGTTGGGTGTTTCTGTGTGACTCCATCCAGACTGGCATTCAAAACAACAGACGACATTTCCTTGGTGGAAGTGTGCACTTTAAAACAGGAAGGGATTTATTGACCTTCTGTGGTGTGAGAGATTCGTAGAGTGTATGAAGATTCAGTGAAAGGTTACTCGTCAAGAACGTGATGTTTCCTTCCTGATTTAAAGTGCACACTTCCACCAATGAAATGTCGTCTGTTGTCCAACCAGCCTGGCATGGGCCCATTCACACAACCAAGTAAAATATGGAAAAACCATATGTATGCAGGAATAATACACATATACAGTGATGATACACATATACATCATGTTCTGTTTTCACTTGACTTGTCATAAATAAGTACTTGTATCTCGGAAAGTATTCTGTTTCATTGTCTAGGCTTCAGGAACGTGATCATGACATTTCAGAAAAACAGTGAGACATATTTATGTATATAGTATTACTCCATGATGACTCCATAATCACACAACACAACAACAACAAAAAAAGATCATTCAAAAACGTAGTAGTGGTAAACATACCATAGATTTCTATATGAAATAAAGCTCTTCACCAAGCAAAATAGTTCACGGGTAACGTGCAAACATTGTGAAATTCACCGGAGTTGTTTCACATAGACGCACAGCTCAACCAAGCGACACGTCGCTCTCGCACACGTATGCTGTTCTTCTATTGGTTCAGCTCCTGTGGTCCACCCTTGGCAGCAGACCTCCAGCCAACTTCCTTATAGTCGCAGTCATCATTATCATCGTCGTCGGTTTCGTCATCCACCTCCTCGACTGTCATTATCTGCAAAAAGCCATTAGACCAGGTCATGACTTTGTTTGGAAACCTGAGTTTGATGAGATCAGGTTACAATGGGCGAGCGTAATCTACCAAACATTTGCGTGTAAAACGTCAAGTGAAGACAGTGGATTACTTTAAGTTTCAATTTTGGAAAACTTGTCAAATTCAATATCCAAAACATTTTGGAGTTAAGGAGACGTACGCATAATTTAATGGAGCGATGATGTTTTACAGTGTTGGAGTGCAAGGACATTATGTTTCGTAGAAAGCCTTATCAGAAGAAAAATCTTTATTTTAGAGTGAATAATGGCAAGTCTGGTATTTAGATAGATGTTCTGTGTGTAATGCTATACTCTTAGTGGCAAATAATAGGGAAAATAATCAACAGCGGGCTGGCTCGATGTGAAACGGAGTTATGGTAACCACCCTGAAGTTGAATATTTTCCAATAAACAGCACATCTGCATCATCGAGTGTTTTACTTTCAATTTGCTAACAGTTTCTGATGCCAATGAATGTCACATCATATTTTTAATCTTTGTAGTATAATTTGTCCAAGGAACAAGTTAGTTCCTGTTACTACTTAGTTACACTATGCCCAAAAGTATGTGGATACCTGACCATCACACCAACATGTGGGCTTTCCTAACACTGTTGGAAGCATACAGTTGTCTAGAATGTATTTGTATGCTGTAGCATGAAGATTTGTCCACATTCAGCCACAAGAGCATTAGTGAGGTCAGACAAGGAGGTCTGGGGTGCAGAAGGTGTTCCAGTCCATTGGGCGTGGGTTTCTGTACAGGCCACTGTTATTATGAAACAAGTCTGGGTCTATTAGTTCAAATAGGCAGTACAGCAATATGTAATACTATTAAGTTATGCAGGTGCAATAAAATAGACAACCACAAACTCAAACTGGAGTGTTATTTCTTGATGAATTTATTCTTGATGACCAGACAATTTCTGCTTTTAAATGTTCATGTGTCCCAAAACCGAGTGCAATGAGAATCAAGAGAAGAAGGAAATAAGCGTAATGAGGAAACTGCATTGTATATTAACAAGGCTGCGCCAACAATGAAGAGGTAGATTTTACAGACTTCCCTGGAGAGTGAGACGTTGCAAACAAGTGTAAACAGTGATCAGGAAGGGGTTCGAACAGTCCCAGAGCATGAGTGTCATAATCCATTTCTTATATTTCTAGCTTTAATGTAAAATGCCCTTTTAGTGATTTATCTAAGAATATAGCTTTAAAATAAGAGTCTAATCTTAGTCTGATTGGGTTCGCATTGAATAGAATGACTAAAATGTGTTAAAAGAATAGCTTATACTGTAAATATAGAGGTTGCTTGCAGGAAATGAAAAACTTACCGTGAAGATCTGAAGATCTGCTTATTTACACCAAGTCTCGTGTTTCACTAGAAGATTGAAAATAATGTCCAGGGAAGGTCCTCCAAAATGAAGAGAGACATACAGTCTTTTCCTTTTCCTCTCTAGCACTGGAACCACCCACATTATCTTGTTGCCCAACCTTTTCAAATGTGGTCAAGTGGATTTCCATGTAAAGGAAAGTGAAACTTAGAGATATGTTCTCACTGAATGTAGAATGAGTTCTGCGAGTATTGCCATTGTTGCCTTGACTCATTACTCCCATTAATACACATGTTTACATATAGTGAAATACTAAAACAGGGCCTTTTTCATACTATGTAGGACTCGTATGTAGGAATCACGAGGCCATTCCCAATGTTTCCCCCATACTAAACCAACACTAGCTCTATGATGTGATATTAAATAGCACGAGGACAGCAAACCACACAAATGGGTTAAATGGACAGTAATCTTTATTCCTGAACAATAATTCATTTATTTAGCACATGAATTCATTCAAGAAAAATGTTCAAAATAATTCGGGAGGTTCACGTGCCACTCCATCCAGATTAACATTCGAGTCAGCAGACCTCATTTCAGACATGCACATAAATAAAGGAACTGATGCTACAATTTGTAGTGTTTGTGATTTCCTTAGATTACATGAATGGTATAAAGATGCTCATGAGCATATACTTTATATTTTAGATCGAAAGCGCACGAGTCAATCATGTGATGGTCCCAAGTAACACAACCAAGTCAAATGCATTAAAACGCCAATAGAATGTTAGCTTGAATGTTTTGTCATTGTACATAATCAATATTGATTAATTGCAATTAAAACATTTTCCTGTTTTTCCATTTATGTTATTTACATAAATGACTGTACAGTTTATTTATATAAATGACTGTACAGTATATGAGGTACCTGCTGGACTGGACTGGACTGGATATTATGGAGTGACTAATCTATAAATGCATACAGTATACATTAGAAATACATACATACAGGCATAAATAGATCACATATTTCCCCATAACAATCTAATCCAAGCTTAAATATTTAACAACCATTGGCAACAGCTATTCTCAGCACTAGGCTAGGAGGATTTGTCTCTTTGCAAATACTGGTATAGTGTAATCTGTTGCATTGATCGTTAATATAAGTTGTTGTAGGTTTGTACTCTTTACAACCAGAAACCTTTATTGTTAGTGAATTGTAATTAAGGTACAAAATCTACAACTGTTAACACACGCATAGCTACTGAAGACTTCACTAGTAGACAATAAACTGGTCTCTAGTCTGCCTTATTCAGGAGTAATTGTGTATTAGTAGTGAGACACCATTTACCATCCAATTATATGAAAATGCTAGACATAAAGGTGTGTCAGCTACGACTACTGGCGTATTAATGACCAGTAAATAACCATTTGCACATAAGCACTGCACTTATATTAAGCGAGTTGCCATTCGAGCAAATTGGTCAAATTAGGCTTGTCTATTTTCCTGATTTTATTTATTTATTTGAATTTATTACCATGAATTTGAGATTCGTTTGGGAGATTAATGAATTAATTCAGTCATTCATTCACTTCAGCATCCGCTTCAACCTAGTGAAGGTCGTCGTGGATCCAGGGTCAATTGCAGTAGCACTGGGCGCAGGGCAGGAGAATTCATCTCGGATGTGACGTGAAGTCAACATCAGAGTCGAATCCATCGCTTCATCAATGGAGAATATACAAGCCCATCTAGGGTTTTTTTTTTTTTATGGCACAATGTATAAAAATATCTGATCCAGAGATATAAATACAATGTAGCCTACTTTTACATCAGCAGGTATTGTTGTAACACGGCAAATAACACCGTGTAACATCCCCTTGAAAATTCATAGTGGCTGTGTTTTCATCCTGGAAAAGAACCAAAATCATCTGCAGGAACAGAATAGCAAAATTTTGCTGCGGTTCTTTTTTTCATGAAGATGCACAGCTCAACTATGACGCGGATGCAACTAATCTATTGGGTTTCTTCTGGGTTTGCCCTTGGCAGCAAACCTTCAGTACATATCTTCATCCTCATCATCATCTTCTCCTTCACCCTCCTCACTGGTCATTATCTGCAAAAAACAAACAAACAAACAAAAAAAAAACATTCGGTCAAGTCATCTCTCTCCGGTTGGCTTCATGTTTCTCAGAGGAAGCATGTGCTAGCCTTCACCTTCCCGGTTTGATAGTGGAGAGATAGCTGATAGGTGCGAAGTGGCAGATGACCAAATTAGGGAGGAAATGGTGGGAATACTGTTATGATCTCATTACTGATCTCAAGTAAATTGTCCTTACCTTTACAAGGGCAGTGGTGGCTTAGCGGTTAAGGCCGGGGTTATTGGTCGGGGCTTCAAGACCCAGCACTGCCAATCTGTTAAGCCCTTAAATCTCTTTGCTCCAGGGGCACGGTATCATATCTGACCCCAGCGTCCTGACAGGCTGGGGAATGCGAAGAAAACAATTTCACTGTGCTCTACTGTATATGTGACCGATAAAGACTCATTATCAAATAAGACACTATCACTGAGGGGGTGTTACGTTTCACAGCATGATCACCTGGTCTAAAAATATTGTGCTGATCTTTAATTGCAATTACAATTTCAATTATATATGCATCCCTATTTTTCTTTGGTGTATTTAAACAATTTCCTTTTTTTTGGTGCCATTTCATGTTTTCCTTTGATCATATTAAACATATTAAACAAGATTAAACATCTTCCAAGCTCCAAACACAAATTTCATTAAAAACAAATCCCGTGATTTTTCTGACTGTAAGTCACATCTGCTAATTGTCTCAAATGTAAATGTACCGTATCCGTGTCACCGAGTCTGATAGCTCAAAACATATATAGATAATGAAAATGGCGTGAAAACTCACCGCTCTGGAATTCTGATTGTTACCCGGTTTCCCAAAAAGTCTCGTGTTGCAGCAGAAGACTGCAACTTATACCCCGAGCAAGTTCTTCAAAATGAAGAGACACACAGTGTCTTCCTTTTATTCTTTACTACTAGGAACCACCTACATTTGTTCTAAAAATAAAACAAGGATATAAATAGGAAAGCAACTAACCCGGTTCTAGACGGTGTAAAGAAATGGATTTCCAATTCCAAGAAAAGTGAGAGATAGGTTTCTTTTTATGTTTACACTTATTGCATAATCCGTAGGTCAATGAACATCACTGCCTTAATAAAGTGTTGTTTCTCCCACACCTAGCATTTCATCATCAGGTTTATCTTATCTTGTGTGCTCCATAAGACTTTGTCTCTGAACAGTCTTATTATGAACATTTTATAGCAAACCGAAACCGGGCTTCAGAATGTTAACCTATTATGGACCTTCTGAAATTATGGGATGATGAGATCACCATTTTCTTTAGAGCATCTCTGCAGTGCTGTGTATTTGTGTATCAACTGTATTTGACATGTTCCTGCGAAATTAGAGATGAGTGAATGTCAGTGTCACTGTTTTACTGCCTGATGCATTGCTCACGCTGCCATTTGGTGTACATGAAACTGCATTATATATTAACAAGGCTGCGCCAACATGCTAGAGATGTGTTTCATAGATTGTTCTGGATAGTGAGACGTTGCAAACAAGTGTTAACAGTGATCAGGAAGGGGTTCGAACAGTCCCAGAGCATGAGTGTCATATTACATTTCTCTAGTTTTAACTTCTATTTCTAGCTTTAAACTAAAATGCCTTTTTAGTCATTTGTCTAAGAATATAGCTTTAAAATAATAGTCTAATCTTAGTCTGATTGTGTTGACATTGAGTAAAATGACTAAAATATGTTAGCAAGATTACAGCAAAGAATAGCTTGTATTGTAAAATTGAGGTTGCTTGAAGGAAATGAAAAACTCAACGTTATGACGATCTGCTTATTTACACCAAGTCTCGTGTTTCACCAGAAGATTGAAGATAATGTCCAGGGTGGGTGCACACTTCCTTTTCCTCTCTAGCACTGGAACCGCCCACATTACATGTTGTCACCCAACCTTTTCAAATGTGGTCAAGTGGATTTCCATGTAAAGGAAAGTGAAACTAAGAGTTCTCACCGAATGTAAAATGAGTTCTGCGAGTATTGCCTTTGTTGCTTTGACTCATTACTCCCATTAATAAACATGTTTACATATAGTGAAATACTAAAACAGGGCCTTTTTCATACTATGTAGGACTCGTATGTAGGAATCACGAGGCCATTCTCAATGTTTCCCCCATACTAAACCAACACTAGCTCTATGATGTGATATTAAATAGCACGAGGACAGCAAACCACACAAATGGGTTAAATGGACAGTAATCTTTATTCCTGAACAATAATTCATTTATTTAGTATAAGAATTCATTCAAGTCGACCGTTCAAAAAAAAAAAAAAAAAAATATATCATATATATATATATATATATATATAATATATATATATATATATATATATATATATATATATATATATATATATATATATATATATATATATATATATATATATATATATATATATATATATATATATATATATATATATATATATATATATATATATAACTATAACGTCTGTAATAAACTTTTACGGTCTGTAATAAACGGTGTCTCTATTAGCTTCCATTGGATTGCTAACGACTCTGGGCCTTTCCAATATGGCGGACGCGTTGACTAAACAGCTGCGGCCTCACTGTGAGGTCATCAGCGTGCGCCCAAACCGGTAAGCGCCGTGAGAATGGTTGTGTGCGTGTGTTACAAACATAGCGATTGAAAACAACGCGAAGAGGATGAAGCAGGCGAAAGAAAAGAAAAGGAAACACTCTCGCCGAGAGTCGGCTGGTGGAGACAGAAAACGGAGAAGCACCGAATCCAGCGTGGAGGTTTGTTTTTATTTTTATTTTATTTTATTTTATATAAACAAATACGCTCCTATCTCTGCTTTCCTAGCTTACTTCTAACATAAACAACCAATCATGCTTATTGCAGTGGTTTCATACATGATGTATACTAGTACTTTAAAGTAGTTTATATCCATGTTTTGTGATCGATCAACTCAGGCCAAACCACAACATTACTGTTTGTATTGAAGTGCTATATGAATTATTATAATAATAATAATTATTATTATTATTATAACCCTGAAGGATCCTAAGGAGGAGCTGAATGATGTTCCGGAGGTCAAGGACGAGCCGAGCGACATCGAGGAAGGTGGCCTGGATCTCACTGTGCCTTTCAAACCCATCAGCGCTTATGTGAGCGACAGACCGGAGATGCTGGAGCAATGCTTCAACGTCCTCGGACAGAACAAGCTGAGAAAGATGCTTCCAGACGAGCTGAAGGTGCTTTATGGTTTGAACGCTCATTTCGCAGACGTTCGTGTGTGTGTGTGTGTGTGTGTGTGTGTGTGTGGTTCGGTTCGGCCGTTGGATGTCTGGCAGGGTTCGGAGATGCCTGACCTTCTGCTTTTTCTTTCCGCAGGACTGCACGTTTACGGAGATCAAGACGCTGTGCTGCGAGCAACTTCACCAGCTGTCCGAGAACAATCTGCTCCAGATCCTGGAGGGTTAATTACATTTACTTCACTTTTTCTTTTTTTCTTTTAAGAAATGAAAATTCAGGCCTGTACACCATGTATTGTGTGACTAAATTCTGTATTGCCTTTTAAAAATTATTATTTTAAATCTCTTTCGCTGACATACTCGTCTGTTTTCACTATTGTTAACACCTTCCTACATTACCCACAATGCTGTTCGAGTACCTGCCGATTGTGGGGCCTTCCTTTTTTTTCTCTCTCTACTTAAAGAGAGCGATGCAGCAGCGCTTTAGTGCTTATTCTGTCCAGTTTGCTTTAACTGTCCCGTGAGTACCGTCGTCACACTAACGGTCTCAGAGATGATAACTGGCCAAGCTGTTTTAATTCAGCGTCGTATATCCGCGTCGCGTTTTGTATCTTTGAGGCCAGTATTTGTGCCAAAGTGCCCACTACTCCTTGCTTCTTGTTGGATTTTTCTGTACTATATATGAAATTGAATTTCCCTCCGTTTTTATGAGCTAACAGCGGAACTCGGCTGGTATGCGTTATGTTTGAGGCTGTTAAATCATTTTTAATTTCCTCCGGTTAGATTTGGAAGTGCTGCTCCAGCCGTCCGAGCTAACGTTTTTTTCGAAACGGCCGCCGATTCGGGCCGAGACGCGTCACGTGACGTTATCGCGACGTGCGTTCAGCCAAAACCCTCTTCGATTCACTGTGCGACGTGGTTTCCTGCACCAAAATAATCACAGAAAACTGCAAAATCAAGCATTTTTGGCCGCAACAATAACGAGTCTTTATTGGTCATATATACAGTAGAGTACAGTGAAATTGTTTTCACAGCCTGTCAGGAAGTGTTAGAGTGCATGGTCAGCCATGATACAGCGCCCCCTGAAGCAGAGGGGTTAAAGGGTCCAACAGTGGCAGCTTGGCAGTGCTGGGGCTCGAACCCCCAACGTTCTGATCAGTAATCCAGAGCCTTAACCACTAAGAATAATGAAAACACAGCCCCAAACAACAGATTAGTGCCAGAATCACTAAGAATCCCTGTAAAAGAGTAGTTTTCCCCCGGATCTCTGAGGATAAAAGAATCTGCTGTTTGCCGGTCTAGCATCCGGAAAGTTTTGGTGAAGCGAATGTTGTTAATTCACGTGTGTATCTGCCTTCAACTGAATTCTTCCCCATTATTATTATCTGATTATTGAAGGTAAAGAGGTGACTGCAAACTCGGACGCCGAAGACAAAGAGACTAAAAGGACTTCGGTGGACAGTCAGTAAGTCAGACGTCTCTGAATTCTTCTCCATTTTGTTGTTCCGTGTTTGTTTATGGCGTATGGACACGATTATCACTGGACACGCCGGGGATTCTCACTGATTGACTTGCTACGCTGATAAAGGACGAATCAAGCGTTAAGGCACGCGGTCTCTACTCAGTCCCTCCGTTCATAGAAGTGAGCGCAAAAATCGTGGAAACTCCGCAGTATTCGCAGGAACTTGCAATTTTTTAAAATACATTTTTTTTTCAAAACAAATGCAGATTTTCTGGCGGTTCGGGCCGAGACGCGTCACGTGTCGTCATCACGACGTGCATCCGGCTAACAGGTCTCATTTACCAACAAACGTGACTGCGAAACAGTTTAGCGCAATTGTAATAGTTTCCTCCAAAAAACTCAATCCTAAAAGTCTCTATAAACAGGGGACAATGTTGTGCCTTCGCTCGGTTGGTCCGTGACCCGTCCAGTCTTTTTGAATTTGTTAATAAGTGAGGCGACCGTGTCGTGTGTGTGTGATGTGTCACCTGTTAAAGTCCTCCACGACCTTGCGACAGCTTCCTGATCCAGCCTTGAGAATGATTTCAATACGTTTTTCTTGTGTCAAAGGCGTTCTTAAAGGCTTTCTGCGAAATATAATATACATCGTAGCTATAAAGCGTTTCTTTCCCATGTGTATGAAGACTTTTAGGACCATTAAAAAAATTGATTAAACTTCCATTAACTCTGCATTTCCATCAGCAAGCGTACAGGAAACACGCCACGCTGAAGTGTAATCACTCCGATATGTGGGTGTGATCTGACCCAAGACAACGTGTGTAAATTGAGATCTAAACCTAATAAACCTTGCCTTTGCATAGTGACTGACAATCACTGACATCACCCTCTAGTGGACGAATCATGAATTGCCAATTCAATCCTTTTTTTTTTCTTTCTTTTTTTTTTTCCTGCAGTTTATATAATATATTTTTTTATTCGATCGTGTGATCAGGCTGAAAACCCCTGCCGGAGACAAACCCTGGCTGTGTGATGTCCTACTTTACTCGTTGCACCGGCGTAGGATTTAGTGCTGTAGTTGTGAAGCGGTGACGTGCGGCAGCATCGACGGCTAGCTCACAGAACAAGGCTTCATTTTAGTTGTAAGTCTCTGAAAGGTTTCTTTTTTTGTTGTTGTTGTTGTTTTTTAAGGCAGGACAACATTGTGGACTCCACGTCATCTATGAAAGAGACTGCTGAAGGAGAAGACAAGCAAGGTAATGATCAGAGACTTCAGATTCAGGATATAAAAGTCCATGAAATATTATTATACACATCTGAAGCAACTGAGCAGTTGAGGGTTAAGGGCCGTGCCCAAGGGCCCAACAGTGGTAGCTTGGGAGTGCTGGGGCTTCTGAGCAATCACCCAGAGCCACTGGGTTAACCACTGAGCCACCACTGCCTATTCACAGATACACTCACCTACATGTTTATTACAAATATAAACTTGGTCAACGGTTACATAGAGAGATGTATAATGTGTGTAAAATGTATTAGCGGTCACTTGTGCAGATTCTGAAGCCACTACGGGCTTTTACTGTACCACGTTCATGTTTTAATTTCACTGAAGAGAGAGGAGTTTGAAAGGGGGAGAGACAGAGAGACAGAGAGAGAGAGAGAGAGTGTGAGTGAGTGTGAGTCAGTTTGGTAATACGGTTTGACCACCTGGTTATAAAAATGAATGTTGTTCAGTGACCGTTCATGTGCCTGTTTTGAAAGTCGAGAAAGCGTACTGTTTTTAGGAGATATGAAATAAGTGTAATGTTATGTATTCTAGAGGTATTTATATTTGTTAATATTATACGTGCACCCCGGTTATATGAACGTGCACCAAAACGTGACTGGAGAAAACAGGATTCGGGTGATTAAATATGATTTTTTTTAAAAACTCTGAAGGACATTTGACTGGAGATTAAATGTAAAAATTTGCTGACCAAATGAACGCTAGTTTGGGCGCCAGATGAACTAATTTCACCCACTGTAAACACGCATGCTCAGGTTTATCTGGAGAGGAGAGTGACGTTCTGAGCATTAACGCTGACATGAACGACAGTGACATCGAGGGCCACAAAGACCCCAAACTCCAAGAAGAGGAAATCCCTGCTCCCGTAGAGACGCCCCCTTCGTCCACCGCGCCGCCTCCTGGACCGGACCTCCAGTCGGACGAGCCGAAGCTGGAGCTTCAGCGCGACATCGACAAGAGCGTCAGCGAGATCCTCGCTTTGACCAATCCCACTAGTGACGAGGCAGAGCCGGTCGCTATGGAAGTGGCTCCTGAGTCACTTCCTGCTCCTGCTGTAGCACCGTCAGCACAGCAGCTGGCGCTTCTGGAGTTAGAGATGAGAGCGAGAGCTATCAAAGCTCTAATGAAGGCCAACGAGGTGAGGAAATAAACTCTGCTGACTCAGTCGGTTCTGCAGCCATGCTGGCTTCTGTAATTTTGTCCAAGGAACATATGCAGCCATATTGGCTTCTTATGATTTTAATTTTTTTTTTTGCTGCTTAGTTTTTTTGTTTTTAGTACATGAACGTGACAGTATGATGGACACGGTTTTACTTTAGAAATCGGACACTTTCTGTTGAGTGAACCGGTTAACATCATGGCCCATTTCTAATAAACAAACCTACCATTCATTCAAAATTTGTCAAGTTTTGATTTTTACAAATAAATTCCACTTTTTATTTTTTATATATGCTCATGTATATTTGTATAGTAGGACAATTCGGCCTACTAATACTTAGTAAGATACTTAGTAAGTTTACACCGTATTTTTACAGTGATCAAAGCACAAAATTTCCTTTTTATTTTATTTATTATTACTGCTAGTTTGTGAGTAGTATTTAGTCAATGCCTTTATCGGCCACTAGAGGTCAGTGTAGTACTGCAGTTCTAGTTCAGGATAAGTCATTTCCTTATTTTCTATTGGCATCTTTAAAGCCACTCAAGTCTACTTCAAACCTCATCTTGTCCTAAAAGTAGTATTCAGATTTGTTTTTATTACTTCAGTGTTTTCATGTGTACAGCGGTTTAAGTTCAGGGATGTCATGCAGAGACACCAGGATGTCAAGCCATGACAGCATAACTAAAAGGATAGAGCCAGAAGGTAACACAGACATGAGAGTACCCTCCCTGGGACATAATTCCTTGCTACTCAACAAACCAGACAGAATCAAAACGTCCCGGTTTACCAAAACTCCCAATGTCCATGAACCTACCCAATCTGTGCCTGCACCTAAAGGAAGCAAAATGCTTAACCAAAATGGGTTTTCAAACTAGACTTTCCATAGTGTGTGGACTTTGTAGGAACATTCTGCGCCCCCTGCTGTAATCCTTATTCTAGGTACTAATAAAGAGTCTGCGCGTTTTAATTGCATTTTGCACCTCCAGCACTTATTCTGCTGACTTCTGGTCAAAACAAATACTGTAGTCGAAGGTGCAACAATCACTAGTTGTTATTTCTAACTAGTACAAATAATGCGGGGGGTGGGGGGGGGATATGTAGAAATGATTTTAAAAATAAATAAATAAATAATACTAGTTGAAGCCATTCTCTGAGAGCAAGTTTATTCGGTTGAAAGTGATGTCATGATGTCATTCTTGCTAATGATAACGCTAGTTAGCGGCAGAGCTTTTGTGTACATGGGCAGAAATTGGAGCAAAATACAGTGATGGAGCGTAATATATAACTATGAAGAAACAAAAAAAAAAACCACAAAGTTCTCTATATGTGTGTGTGTATATATGTTCTATAATGTTACATTAAATTCTACGTTACAGTAATTTAGTAATTTAACACACCGTCTTTGATTTTCTCCTCATCCCTGTGCCACGTGTAGCAACATTATATATCAAATATCTGGCGTAAAAATACCTAACTGAATTTACAGTTGAGGCGGCGAAATGAAAGCAGGCGTGTTAAATGCACTCCAGTGAAATTCTATGTTTTATTCCTCTAGTTGGGCTGAACCCTGGAGTTTGATTCCCCTCTACTGATCTAAAGTGTAAATGTTGTAGGTTCATTAAAATGTCAGTCTGCCTGCATGAGCTACTTGACCTCACTGTAAGCAGGTAGAGGTCACAGGTCATCCTTCTTTTTCTTGCGAAAGACCATTCCGTCTTTTTGCACCCTCCACTTCACGGTACTGTTCTCCAACATGCCCTTTTTCCTCCAGTTTCCGCTTGATCTGAAAAACAGAACCAGGATGCTGTTAGGTTTTTATTACTGTAATAACATTACAGTCGATCTACAGAGGCAGATACGGATAACTAATCACCGATTAATCGGCCGATTCAATTCAAATCGATACTGAACGAGAACGTGACACTCGAAGTAAAACACTGCTGGACTTGATTACAAAAATAAACAGTACTGACATGTACCACGAAAACATCCCTTATGTTTTTAAACGAAATAAATATATCGCTATTAATACCCATGAACCACGCCTAAATATTAAAGTAAATAAAAGATAGACTTCTAAACTGAACTAAAAAATAACACTCGAGATAATGGATAAAAACCCGAGACGTCCGACATGAATGAATAAAAAAATATATCCTTTTTTAGTAAATCAAATTTGCCAGTGATTGTTTTGATTTTGGCTCTAGGGGTTAGGCCGCTCTGACGTACGCAAGCGGGGAAGCGACACTATGGGGGTGGATTTATTTGTTGATCGGCCCAGCAGTAGTTTGACTCAACCAAGCGGCGAAGAATGTTAACTGGGACGTGATGACACAAAATAACTCACTTGCTCTGAAATGGACGACTGCACTGCAGGATCAAGCACACTTCCAGTAGACGTCACCTGCAGCTTCATTATCTGCTGGTTCCTCACTGGTGAAACTGTACAACACACACACACACACACACACATGTGTTTAGGTAAACCATTCATTGTTAAGCTAATCCACGTCCCCATAATGAACAATGTTTCCTCTTAAAGAATGATGCAGAACATTTATATTTTTGTAGCGTGAGATTACAATGTTCACGTTTTCACGTCTGCACAATCAAATTCATTTTATTCTAATTCAAGCCTCATTTTCTAATCTCTTTCTTACGCCGTCATTTATTTATGAGTACATGAACTGTGAGCTGCTTTTACGACACTCGAATATTTTTATTGAGCCCTTGACGAACGTCCCTCCCTTTATTTCATTAGCTTAAAGGACATTAAGTCGGCGTAGTGGTCAATTCGCGAAGGCATGGCAATGTGCAACAAATCGAAGAAGCTGTTTATTCTCTTCTTGTTCTACTTCTTGTTGTTGTTCTTCTTCTTCTTTTTCCTTTTCTTCTTCTTCATTATTATAAAACATTGCATTTTGTTCTCACAGAGCCACAAAAGATTTTTTATAAATGAAGTAAATACAGTTTAAAAAAAATAAATAAAACAGTCTGTTCCTGATTTCAACGTTTTTTTAAAATTTATTTAGTTTTATTTATTTTGTTTATATTTTTTTGGCCAAAAATGTGATTTTGCTGCAGCTTTGATTTTATTTTATTTTATTTATTTTTGGGGGCAATGCAATTTGCGGAGTATTTCGTGTTTGTTGTTGTTTTTTTCGGGGAGTTTTTGGCGATGCATTTTGCGGAGTATTTCGTGCTTTTTTTGTTTGTTTGGGGGGTTTTTTTGGCAGAAAACTTACTTAAACTGCCGAAATTGCAATTGTCCAAAATAGTTTTGCATGGTCTTTCACGGTGATGTTTGTTGGTAAAGAAGACCTAGGTACTCTCGTTCGACGCACGTGAATCGTGTTGGCCCATACCTGCAGCTTTCTTTTTTTTTTTTTAAAGTGCGACCTCTTCCAAATATTGTGGAGTTTGCTTGATTTAACGTTCATTTCTGCGACCACAAAATCATGAAATCCCGGAGGGACCGGGAAAAACAAATTAGCATGTTAAAAGACAAAACTCGGCGAATAATTCATTTTGGTATTTTTCAAGCTACCAATCACTTGATTTATTTAATTTTTTTTAATAAAACAAAAGACTCACTGGTTTGACAGAAGTAGTAGTAAAGTTTGGTGCAGCTTTCATCACTAAACAGTCCGTCAGTAACCACTGCGCAGTTCTCGTTGCCCCAGTAATTATCGGGTTGTCCTGAAGCCCACTGGAGGTTTGAGGCATTGGTCCCGTCTGACTACTTCCAAGTGTCCCTGTATAATCCGATCCAGGAATTGCCCTGAATTATTCGTCAAGCGCGATAAGTAGTTGGTGTCGGTGCTGTTAAGTGCGCTGGCCAGGTCTGTGTGATCGCGTCTGCAGTATTCTTGCGCTCCAAGCCAAGTCGTCGAACTCATAGTGACGCCAATGAACTTACTAGCGCCACTGAAATTCGCTATGAAAAGTCATTTTGAAAAGGGTTCAATATCCTCATCATGCACTAGAATGAGTCAAGTTGATTTCCTTGCACTTCAAAAGCAAGATGAGTCGAGAAGCTAAATCGTGTTCAAACCAAAAATCTTAACCAAAACCAGGATATTAACTCACCATTGTAGCATATGAAGGGTCTTTTAATTGTACAGTCTGCATCATACCATAATGCATATGTGTTCACCATAACACAAGATACTTTCCCACCGACATTATTAGGGCTTCCACCCACCCAGTATGCATAAGTGACGTCCTTCAATGGAAGATCGCCTAAAGACCAGCGCCAGCTGTTGATATCGCATTAGACCATGTTACCTGTGACATGATTAGATCATTATGTGAGGGGCCGTGTTCAGGATGGATACCGCAACTGGGACCAGACCTGTAAGGGACATGTAAGAGAACACTATTTTATGATACATGATGTAAACTGGTAGATACATATGAATTAGATGTGTCGAAATGAAAGAAGTCTATAATTCATAATCTAGTCCTGCAGGTCAGACTGGTGTTCCCGTAGGCACAACAAATAACATATAGTGAGGAGGATTAGAAAACAATAGGAGTGTATCATTTCTATCATTTCTTTCCTGAGGGGCACAGTGACTTAGTGGTTAGCACGTTTGACTCCGTTGGAGGTTTGATTCCCACCTCTGCCCTGCATGCACCGAGAACCGGAGTTCCCTCCGAGGTACCCGGGTTTCCCTCCCCAGACCAACAACATTCTTGTAGGTTGACTGGCATTTCTAAATTGTTTTTTGTGTCCGTATGGGTGTGTGATCGTCCCCTGTGATGGACTAGCACCCCAGCCTTGTGGCCAAAGTTCCTGGGGTTAGGCTCCAGGCTCCCTGCGACCATGTGTTGGATAAGTGATACAGAAAATGGATGGATGGATGGATGGATGGATAGTTCCTTCTTCTGAGGACACAAGGAACGAAAGCAAAGATAGTACTATTAGACTGAGTTGTGTTTGCCAAAGAAGACCTCCTGGCTCATTTAAACGATTTCGCTTATCGACACAGTGCGTAACAATTCTGTGCATACACAACATGGTGCAAGTACACATCCCATCCATCCATCCATCCATCCATCCATCCATCTTCTATACTGCTTATCCTTTTCAGGGTCACGGGGAACCTGGAGCCTATCCCAGGGAGCATCGGGCACGAGGCGGCGGCAAGTACACACTGAAGGCTATATTCAGAGTCGAGTTCTGACCTTGGTACCAAGTCCAGCACCACTATCTGGAAGATTGATGTAACGACAGCTGAATGTCATGTGTTACGTGCATGGGCATTAGCGTGCACGCGTCTGCGTATGTCTGCTCCCATATGCTGCTTATTGATTAAGTGCTCGGTTTGTGTTTACGATATATTGTGATTACGATTAGTTAGTTACTTAGTTATATATATATATATATATATATATATATATATTTTAATTAATTAATTAATTAATTAGACTATAAAATGTTATAGTTTGCAAGTTTGGTTCTCATGCGTATATCACCGTAGTAGTCCTGTTTATGTTCATGTTTAAATTGCGTTTAAGTTATATTCTATTGTTACAGCGACAAAAAGTTCTGCAATTCCTCACTACGTATATGATCATTTGGAGGCGTGTTTGGTAGGGCAGGATCTGATACATCGATAACTGATCTTGTGGTTTCCTCAAGATGACTTCTTACGTTAGATTAGAGATTAGAAAATATTGAGTAAAATAAGAAAGGAAGAAACGTGCAGAAGTTGATCGAACGGGAGAAAGTGATCAGGTGATTATTTAAAGTTTTAACTCGCTCTATAATAAAATGTGGTATTTATATGTGTATGCTTGACTCATTGGCTTATTAGTCTATTAAGGACAGTTTTCTGAAATTCATACAATATTAATGGGTCATTTTCCATCCATTCATCCATCCATCTATATCCTAGAACTATACCCTAGATAGTTTATTTAAAAAAAAACATGTAATAATGTAAATGCTCTCACCAGTGAGACACAGGACAAGAAAAAGATTCAGCTTCATGATGATGGGTAACTGCGGAGTGACACAGATTCAACATTTTAAAATACATGTAAAATAAAAATATAAAAGTAGCAAATTACAAAGCTGTTCATTTGTGTATCATTTATTCATTCATTATTTACAGATGATCTAATGTTTTCCATCATTATATTTATATTTACATCATATTATTATTATTATTATTATATTTATTACAGATGAAGAAAATCAGCAGCTGAGAGAAGCAAAAAACGGGGGATATGTTTTAAAAGCCACTAATTACTTTAATTGAATTGAATTTATTTCTATCTGTAATGTTCACTATCGAGCAGCTCTGTGTCCTAAAGAGCCATGACCAAACCATACTGTTAACCATCTAGCCCAATATTATGATTTCTAGTGTAAAAGGATCTAATCACCTCTGAAACTGTCGGAACGGTTTGCGTGTTTTTTTTTTCTGTAAACTGAGGACTTAGGGGTTTGAGATCCAAAGATGAATATGAGAAGAGAGTTTAGAATGTCAGCTTTGATTTCAAGCTGTTTATACGTAGATCTTAACCCAATTGAGGAGCATTTCACCTCGTGAAAAGGAGACTGAAGGGAGAAACCCTCTGAAATGAATAAGAAGTGAAAGAGGCTGCGGTAAAAGCCTGGAAAAGCATCATAAAAGAAGAAACTAGCAATTTGGTGATTTCAGTGAGTCACACACAAGAGATATGCAACCAAATATTAAGTGTTCAGTTCATACATCCATTTTCTATACGGCTCATCCGACTGGGTTGCGCAGAACCTGGAGTCTATCCCAGGGAGCATCCTGGACAGGGAGCTGGACGGGGTGCCAATCCATCACAGGGCACAATCACATACACATTCATACACTATGGACACTTTGGACACCAATCTGCCTACCACGTAGGTCTTTGGACTTGGGGAGAAAACCGGAGGAAACCCCCCCGAAGCACAGGGAGACCATGCAAACTCCACACACACAACACGGGGCCACGGCAAGAATCAAACCCCCAACCCTGAGGCGAACGTGCTAACCACTAAGCCACCATGTGCCCTCAATATAAAGTGTGTATTAAGACTTATCAGTTCATATACTTTTGCTCGCCTAGAAATGACACGGTCTGATACAAAAGGTCCTATGTTTGATGTTGTTTAACACGTCTAGACGTAAATAAAAGTTTCAAGCCTTAACTCTCGTCTCATACCCGTCTTTTGATCTCGAACCCAAGTGTATGAACGCAAACAAACGAATCGGCCTCGCCGTTCCAATAGTTTCAGACGGGACCGTATCTGCTCACAGCTTCATGTATTCAAAGAGGACGGCACTTAAGTACTATTTAACACTGCGAATCATTTGTCGTTAAAAATTTACAACACTGATTAAGTGTAAAAGCAGAGAAAATCCACACGAACTCGGGAAGAAAACGCAAAACTCCACAACAGACAGTAACCAGAGCTCATCATCTATTAAATGTAAACGAAATAAAGCTTTCAACCTTATCATATTTATATAATAATTCGTAATATAAATGAACTGTAATTTATTCCTTCCTGTTATTCCTTAATTCATTTTTAAATGACACGGTTACTGACCTCCAAGCAATTTATAACTAATAAAGATATTAGCAACCAACATTAAAACATACCTCTAATATGAACGTCCGAATCCTGGGTGAAGAGACTATAGAGACGGTCTGTTTTGGATCATCAATCCTTGCACGCAACTCTCTAAATAAATCTGTTCGCTTTGCGTGTCTTTTATCTTAATCACGGAGACATTGCATCATGGACAACATGGACTGAGTTCCCTTTTGTTTACACTTTGCCTTGGACTCAAGATTCCTTAGTGCAACAAAACCAAATGCTGGCCCATGTTCCTCAGATTTCAGGACAGGAAGTGAGTGGGTTCACACGGTTGATTTTAATGTGGAATATGTAAACGACGATTCAGCTTGGATAATATCGATGTCCGTAATATCGTCACTGCTCGTTCTTGACAACTAGGAGAACGAATTATTTCAAAATCATGCGTCTCCAGGAGAACTTCAGAATATCGTAAGCATAAACGAAGTGCTCCGTGATCGATTACACAAATCAGGGCTGGAGCTTTATTTGCATTTACAGTATGTGGAGAAGTGCGTTGTGATTATTTGAATGCATTTTCTTGTCAAATAAAAAGTAGCACTGTTGTTCAGGATCGGAAACAAATCGCACTTTTCTCCTTTGCTTCTAGAACTACGTATAAATCGAAAGAGTTCTGTTTTACATAGGAAAAGTAGTGTAACCTAAAACCTGCAGTCAAGATGAGATATTTCCGGGTGAAGTGAATAAGATTGATTATGTTGTTTCAATGGCACCAGTCAAGGGGTGGGATATAAACGAGGCAGCAAGTGAACAATCAGTTCTCGAAGTTGATGTGTTGGGACAAACTTGTCAAGGCCAAAATTCTGACCCTTAGACGACTGGGTCAAAGCATCTCCAGATCTTGTGGTGCGTGCCCGATATGCAGTGGTTAGTACCTGCCAAAAGTGGTCCTATGAAGGACAACTGGTGAACCGACAACAGGGTCGTAGGCGCCCAAGGCTCACTGATGCACGTGGGGAGCGAGACTAGCCCATCTGGTCCGATCTCCCAGAAGAGCTACTGTAGCACAAATTGCTGAAATAGTTCATGTTGGAAAAGAGTCAGAACACACAGTGAATCAGAGCTCCTGCTTATAGGGCTGCATAGATGCAGACCAGTCAGTGCCCATGCTGATACCTGTCCACCACGGAATGTGCCTACAATGAGCACGTGAAAATCAGAACTGGACCACTGAGCAATGGAAGAAGGTGGCCTGATCTAATGAATCACGTTTTCTTTTACATCACGCGGATGGCCGGGTGCGTGTGGTAGAGGTGGTGCCATGATGTGATATGGGAAGAAGGGAGTGTGATGCTCTGGACAATGTTCTCCTGGTAACCTTTGGTCCTGACTTTCAAATGGATGATACTTTGACACGTACCACCTACTAAGCATTGTTGCAAACCAAGTACACCCCTTCATGGCAACGGTATTTCCTAACGGCAGCGGCCTCTTTCGGTCGGATAATGCGCCTTGCCACACTGCAAAAATCGTTCAGGAAAGGTTTGAGGAACATGACACACAGTTCAAGGTGTTGACATGACCTCCAGATTCCCCAGATCTCAATCCGATCAAGCATGTGTTGGATGTCGAGGTCCAATCCATGGAGGCCCCACCTTGCCACTTACAAGGATCTGCTACTAATGTTTTGGTTCCAGATACCACAGCACACCATCAGAGGTCTTGTGGAGTCCATGCCTCCAGGGGCTGAGCTGTTTTGGCGGCACAACGATGACCTGCACGATATTACACAGGTGGTTTTAATGTTATGGCTGAAAATAAAAAGCTGAAATATCTTGCTTGCATAAGTATTCAACCCCTGTGCTGCTGAAGCTCCCAGTTTACACCAATGACAGAATTGCCTTAACAAGGACACAATTACATTGGCATCCACCTGTGAATCATTATATTTCTGTCACATTTTCTGTATGAAAAAAAAAAACCCTACTGTTGAAGGCTCGTTAATCAGGCTGTGAATCTGAAGGAAAATGAAGACCAACAAGCATTCTACAGAAGTTAGAGAAAATGTAATACACATGCATAGATTAGGGAAAGGGTACAAAATAATATCTAAGGGTTTGGTATCCCAGTTGGGTCAATAATCAGGAAGTATAACCTACATCACACCACGTAGGCACTGCCGAGAAAACTCAGCGCTTCAATAAGAAAGGGACTTGTGAGAGAAGCCACAGAGAGGCCAACAATCACTTTGAAGGAGCTATAGAGTTCAGGGGCTGAGAGGGAAGTAATGGTGCACCAGTCAACCATATCAAGTGGCTTGTATGGAAGGGTGGCAAGAAAGAAGCCATTACTCAGTAAGTAGCATCTGAAACCACATCTAGATTTTGCCAGAAAGCATGAGCGTGACCCAGCTGCAATATGGGAAAAGGTTTTGTAGTCAGATTAGACCAAAATAGAGCTTTTTAGCCAAAACTCAAATCACTATATGTGATACAAACCTAAAACTTCCCATGCCTCAAGACACAAAATCAGTGAAGCATGGTGGTGGCAGCATCGTGTTTCTCATCAGCAAGGACAAGGAACCTTGGTAGAATTGAAGGAAGAATGGATGGAGTAAAATATAGGGAAATACCGCGAGAGAATCTGCTTTAGTCTGCTAAAAAAAAAAATAACCCAAAAAAACCTGAAGCTTGGGACGAAATTCACCTTTCATTTCAGAAAAGGATCTCAAGCACAAGGCCAAAGCAACAGTGGAGTGGCTCAAGACCAAAAAAAAGGTTAATGTCGTATATACAGTGGCCCAATCTCAATCCCGTTGAGGATCTGTGGCACTATTTGAAAATCGCAGTCCACAAGTATCACCTAAACAACCTGAACTACCAGGAGTACATCTACCACGAAGAATGGGCCAAAATCACTCCAACATTGTGTGCTCCAAGAGTACAAGCAGGAACCCTGGCAGGTCTAGCTATGATAGAGAAACTAAAAGGTCCAGCCTGATGGTAACACAATCATTAGGCTACCCTGTCCACTGTCTTAAACGTCACAACATCGCGACATCAAAATATCCCAGGTTACCAAAGTTCTACGCCCATGAACAATTCAGATCTGCGCCTTCGCCGACAAAAATTAAATGCTGGACAAGCAAACAGGCCCCGCCCGGACACTACTAACACTACAAGCTACTACTAATAACATACTCCATCATATACATGAAGAAACAGAGGTATAGGTATCAAAAAAAAAAGTGTGCATTCTTAAAAAAAAGAGTTTGCATGCTAATTGTTTAGGTATGCATATTTTTAAGCATGCGTAATTAGAAAATACGTATGCATAATTATAATGTAGAAAAGAAGCATGCATACTTGTGAAAGAGGTATGCAAAAAAGACGCCAAAGTGGACAAAAATCCCTCCAAACTTGGTGTGCAAACTTGGCGTGCAAACTTGGCTTATCTCTCATGCTTATGCATGAGCAAGCCCCAAACCCCTACGATTCGCAGCCCTCATCAAATGACCTCCAGTTTAGCTTTCATCACCCCCACTCACTCCCCTGTTTGCATTCAAACACACTCTTTAAATAACCCAGACGCTCAGTGTGACGTTATTGCTCCAGCATCGAGTCTGCGCCAAGCCAAGCCTTTGTTATCTGTCTTTATTCCTGTTTGGTGATGATGATGATGATGATGATGAGATAAATCTTCATGAAGTGTTGATATTTTCTTTGGGATTTGTCCACTAGAGGCCTCTGTTGCTCAACAAATGTATAGCCTATGTACCATGTGGAAGGAAATAAAAGGTTGCGGTAAGCCGTGTCAAATACAGGGAACCTTTAACATCTGTAAAGGATTATAGATCATTTTAATAACCTGGATAAGAATAGTGTGCTTCAGTAGGTATGATGCTGCTCTGTGAAGTAGCGTGTTTGGAAAGATGCGCTTTGTTGGCTTTACATGTCTCAGAGGAAGCATGTTGTAGCCTTCACCCTCCCGAGTTGGTCGATGTAACATGATAGAGCAGAGCTGGTTGGTGGGTGAAAAAGCGTGTGAGGAAATGATGGAAATCCAAAGAAAATTGCAGAAAATACAAATGTACATGATTATGTGTGCACGATAAAGAGCTCTATACTCAAAGGAAGCTGTAGGCTTGTGTACCATGTGAAGCTGTTTTAGAGGACAGCAGTGTATGTGTGTGTGTGTGTGTGAGAGACTACAACGCATGTCTTTGGACTAGGGGAGGAAACTGGAGTACCCAGCGAGGCACGGCGAGAACTCCACACTCAGGGCGGAGACGGGATTCAAACCCCCAACCGCAGAGGTGCGAGGCAAACGTTCTAACCCCTAAGCCGTGAATAAAGTGCCACTGCACCCCATTTCCCAATGACGCTTTCAATAAAAGGAGTTAAATAAATAACGTCACTGAAGATACTTATGAAGATAATTCAGTTGTTCAGCGTTGATTTTTTCCTTTATGTCCATTACGTATAATCGAAAGCTACGGGTTGGGGGGTGGGGGGAGAAGACAGTTCAAAACAAAGCATGTAGACCCAAGTGCTTGTTGATTACGATGTAAAGAAAACATTTCCATATGTTCTCTTTGAATGCGTTTGTCATCAGTGGTGCGGATACGTGACAAATCTTTCCTTCTGTCTTTAAAAACCGATTGTCAATTTGTCTTTAATTGGCCGCCGTCTTAATTTACGCATTCCCGAAGTGACTTTCAGGCTGCTCGAAATCCTGGTGCAGGTGCTAAATTAATCCATTTGCACAGACACGGTCTTATATTTAGCGTTTTTGAATTTTCACGCAGAAACAGCACAGATTTATTGCATATTCATTAGAGCAAACATGCAAAGTGGATAAGATGTGTCATTCTGCTCATTTGAAAGATGCAGTCATCTGTAGACCGTGTTAGTAAATCAGATTGCATGGCTAGTTTTTGTTTTTTCTGTTTTTAAATCAGGGTGTCATGCAGTCTGTTTGTGTTTTTACACACAGACCCTAGGGGAGGGGGGAGGGGGAGGGGCGGAATCAAACGCTCTGAGAACGAGCTTTAAATAACACAGTGCTCAAGAGTGACTAAATGAATTGATTCCCTGAGCGATGAATTACAGGCTACGTCTGGGTTTCATTACACATTACACGCTGAAAGGCTCCATTAATACTCCTTTAATACCAGTCGCGGTTTCAAGTTCATAGATCTGTAAACTTCAGTGACACAACATGGACAGTGCACGTTCACTGGTCTTTTAAGGGTTCTACTCCCGTCGTACTGTAGGAAACGTTCCGGATTAAACCTTGGCCGAATTCTATAACAGAGTGTGCGATGATGTGTTCTCTATGACAGGTTATACGATGAAGATCCTCTAACGATAGACCTGTGACGCAATACAATTACCGTATTCGGATTACGTCATCAATCAGCACGATCTGGGCTTGTACAGACAATGGGGCTGCAAACATTCTACTAAAGTGAACTTGTGGTAATAAGGATGTTTATTTTCTTTTATTATTTGATTTATTTTTTTTTTTTTTTCGTTTTTACCATTGCCGCTACGTATACTGTCCTCTTATTGGTGGGTTTTAAAGTGTTGTAGCATTGCTCGCACTCTGAGGTGTTAATGAAATATTTCTGATACTTCCAGAACTTTATTGTTGACTGTTTGTTTGTTTGTTTGTTTGTTTTTTAAAGCAGAATTCCTTTACAATGATTACCCACAATGCCGTTCAACTACCTGCTGATAGGTGAGTGACAAAGGAATCTTGCTCTTGTGGTTTTAAGAGATAAAAGTGAAACCTGAATGTTATCCCTTTACCAGAGGCCAGACCCGGAATTTGCAGTCCTCTTAAACCTAGCCTACTAGGTTTAATTGGTATAATAAGTAAACAATTGTATAATAAGTAAACAAATGTGCCACTTGTATACAGTGTTTTACTAGTTGAAAAGTTGTCATGCTGTCCATTTTATCTTTCTACCAATGATATTTTGGAGACGTGTGAATCGTTTACTTAGCAGTTGGCTTACTTTCTTCCCGTTTCCCCATCGTCCTGCTCACAGGCAGCTTAAAACAGCGTCACGATACTCTACACACAGAAACCCAACAGTGTCCTGACTACATTTTTAACAGACTGAGTAAAACTGTCCGATAAGTCGATTTCCATTCCGTCAGCGGATTAGAACACCAGTGTACTGCAAGAAAGGGTTGAACATCATTGTAAATGTGTGAGCAATAACAGTGCCCACCTGTGGTCATCATAGCAGCTAAATTATCAGAGGACTAATGGAAAAAAAAAACAGCACCAACCAACAAGTCACTAAACACATCGTAAACTGTTCAATATAAACTAATTTCACGTGGCTGAGTGTGGAGCTTTTCTTTTTTTCTAAATAACACTTGCACATTTTCTTGCACATTAGCCCATCTTTTTGTAAAATGTTGAAGTGTAACCGGTCCCTCTAGCGGGGGGTCTAAAATTGGCTTTGTTGATGCTGACAAACCACCCATTGTAGCACTGTAGTTATAATAATATGCTAAGACAAAAGAGCCTCATTACTCACACTACCATTAGCAATCAGAGCAAAATACGAGCCAGTAAGGGAAAGAAAGTGAGAGGGAAAGAGAATGTTGGTACCCTGAGCTTATCTGTGAGCCTGATTTTAATGATACAGAACAAGCCAGAACAAATATCTTCAACATACAGTTATTCATGCTTCTGTGGAAAAGTAATTATTATTTATTGTTACTATTATTATTTCATTTTAAACACAATACTCATATCGGGGCTTTAAAACTGATTCCTACAACTGATCAAGCTTCTCACAGTAGCCAAGCTGACTTTCGGAATTCTTCACTACAATCTGTACTCACTGTCTGATCACTTCACTGCTAGTCAAAGCATCTCATTAGCAGTGTAATCCCAGCAGTACCTTTCCAGGCAGTAGTGGCTCAGTGGCTTTGGGCTACTGGAAGGCAAATAATTCAAATCCCTCGAGAATTCACGTCCCTTAATCCTGAAGATGCTCAGCTTTATCATGTCTCGTTTCTAAGTCGCATTGGCAGCTGAATGAGTCAAATGTAAACGCACTGCTTACAGATGCAGTGACGGGCAACACATCAAACATTTGCACCAATTGTATCAACATCAATTTCGGTGATCCAGGTAAAATAAAATTTAAAAAGAAAATTAAAAAAAAACACTTCGCCTCTGAAGATCTACCTTTGTGCACATAGTTGAACCTGAACAAAGTTCTCAGATGTTTTCCACCTATCACAGTTCCGCAATTAATCCGTTAAAGGTGTGGTCTGCGTTCTCAAAATTGGAATTATTCCCAGAAATCCTCCCAAAGAACTGAGCAAAACAAATGGAAGACTCTTGGCAAAAAACGCTACCTAGCTATCTACCTTATTAGCATAAAACCTGAGAGGAACCAACATACAGGCAACACTGTGTACAATACGAGGTGAAAAGCCAGATTATCCAGAATCGTCTAAAAGGTACCTTTCTTACAAATGTCTGAGAAGGAAAAGAATAAAAGCTGAATTTTCTGTATCTCAGAAGAATTCTTAGCTATATTGTTCCCATTACTATGACTTTTAAATGCCTTTTGACAATCCCAGTGGAAAACTTCTCCAGCTGGCAGCCTTTCTTTCATGACAGCTTTATTACAGGTTTGATAAACCTGATCTACAGCTCAAAGGAATCTCATCTTGCCATTTTTCTCTAGGCATGTGGAACTCGTTGTTGGATGGGTGTGTTTTTAATAAGACATCTCCTGTCAGCAACGTTTTTTAAGCTGATACGGTGTTGATGTTGTTGTCCCTGTAATAATAGTATCTTTCAGAACTACTTTCTCATTGTTGACATTCCTGTAGTCTATAGTCTATGGGCTCCAGGCTTCCCCATGACCCTGTGTTGGATAAGCAGCACAGAAAATGAGTGGATAATATGCTGTATACTTGATTATGCTAGCTTTTTACATACATCCACCAATGGCACCAATAAGTGCTGCTACTTGAAGCAGAATGTGTGTGCAACTGTGCCCTGCAATGGGTTGGCACCCCAACCAGGGTGTCCCCTTGCCTTGTGCCCAGAGATGTTTGGGATAGGCTCCAGGCTCCTCCATGATGCTGTGTAGGATAAGCGGTATGGAAAATCGATGGATGGCTTATCTTCCTACAGGCTGCATGCTGTGCCTGTGATTTTAGTTAGAACATATTAGAACCCATAAATGAATCAAATACACTGCCTTTAAATGTTCGTAAATGGTCTCTGAGTTGCACCAGGTTCTTGTAGAGATCTAGTCAAGTTAGCTTATATTAGCTAGTTGGCTTACAACAGCAGTGAAGATGTAGAAATGTGACCGATAATCCTGTCAGGTTAGCCGATATTAGTTAGCTAGCAAACAAAAGTACCTATGAAAATGTACAGAAGCCAATGACGTCCCTTCTTACTTCAATATATGGAATCAAAGACACACCCATATTGCCATCTCTGGCGTTTAAGCCACGCCCATTTGTTTCCACTCTCGTTTCCATATATAGTCACACCTTCTTTGGAGGCAGACCCTTTATAAAATAAACTTTCTGTCTAGACAGACCCTTTGTAAAATAAAACTCCGATCTGAAATCAACTTTAAGTGCTATCAAATCTAAACTTGAGTATTTTTCCAAAAAAGCTTGAGTCCTGATTGCCGCTATGAGTTTCCTTCTTCTGTTTCCGTGTCCCTGTTCTGTCATCCCTGCCAAAGTGCCCATCAGACATGGAGTGTGTGTGTTCATGGAGGTTTCATCTGATTATACCTCGCTGATTGTGCAAGGTCATACGCTGTCGCTTCACATCCATCAAGATTGCTCGCCTTTTATTGCTGAGACAGAATCCTGGTGAGAATATCAAATAGTGTTTCATGGTATAATGACCCATTTAAATGTGACGCGTTGTGCTTTTGTTTTGGGGACAGAGTGGAAATAAAACATACCGTAGGACAGAAAGTTCCCAATGGGAAGACTAAATCAGCATAGTCGAATGATGGACTGGCTTTTTGGGGAAAAAAAAATACAATGATGACGTGAATTTCTGAGTGAAGTTCCTTCAAGATCATAACACAAGGCCAGCTGGCACTTGCTAGTAGCAGTAATTAAAGATCTGCACAGTCTGAAAGTGCTTAGCATAGGGTTAGGGTTAGCATACCACACCATACCTACAGTGTCCCCATCCCCATACTGGACCCTAACTCCCAACCAATGCTCCATCATAATTTCCGTGCAAGCCCCATCATCTCCAACACATCGCCAAGTGCTCCACCACTGCTTCCATTCTGTTATTTCAGGTCATATCTCCAACCCAGTGATAATTTTCATGCCTTCCCAAACATCCACACAAGCTGTAAATCTGCCCTTCTGAAGGACCAATCTCTACCCCTGCTCCATCCCTATGAACTCTAACAATTGCTCCCATACACACAATCTCTAATATCATCCCGACTCCACCCATAAACATCACAAAATTGCCCTTGCCCCTAACATTCCCACCTCATCCTCATCCAAACACTGCATGTTCTCTATTCCTGCAAGCTCCAACACTATCCCCACTCTATCCTCACAATCCCCAATATTGTTTCCTTCCATCCTCAAAATCTCCAGTATAGTCTCCACACCATCCTCACAATCTCCAATATTATCTCCTTCCATCCTCACAATATCCAATATCATCTCCACTCCATCCTCTCAATCTCCAATATTGTCTCCTTCCATCCTCACAATCTCCAGTATAGTCTCCACTCCATCCTCACAATATCCAATATCATCTCCACTCCATCCTCTCAATCTCCAATATTGTCTCCTTCCATCCTCACAATCTCCAGTATAGTCTCCACTCCATCCTCACAATATCCAATATCATCTCCACTCCATCCTCACAATCTCCAATATTGTCTCCTTTCATCCTCACAATCTCCAATATTGTCTCCTTCCATCCTCACAATTTCCAGTATAGTCTCCTTCCATCCTCACAATCCCCAATATTGTCTCCTTCCATCCTCACAATATCCAATATTGTCTCCACTCCATCCTCACAATCTCCAATATTGTCTCCTTTCATCCTCACAATCTCCAATATTGTCTCCTTTCATCCTCACAATCTCCAATATTGTCTCCTTTCATCCTCACAATATCCAATATCATCTCCACTCCATCCTCACAATCTCCAATATTGTCTCCTTCCATCCTCACAATTTCCAGTATAGTCTCCTTCCATCCTCACAATCCCCAATATTGTCTCCTTCCATTCTCACAATATCCAATATTGTCTCCACTCCATCCTCATAATTTCCAATACTGGCCCCACTCCATCCCCTCAAGGTCCAACAATATCCCCAATGCATCCTTCAACACTGTCCCCATTCCATCCTCTTGAGTTTCAACCCTGTCCCCACTCCATCCTCACAAATGCCAACACTGTCCCAACTCCATCCTCATGAACCCGAACACTGTTCCCACTTCATCCTTCATCAACCCGACTCTGTCTTCATGTTCCTACACTCCCTCACCATCCTAGCCCCGGTTCATAGGCTCTCCCAATGACTCCATCCTGTTTATCTACTCTATCCCCAATCCACCATGCATGCATGAAGTTTCCCCAACTTATCCTGCTATGTCCCAACATCAAATTCCCATTTATAGCCCTACCTCATCCCAGCATGCCATGTCTATACATCCTCACAACGTCAAATATAAAATAAAATCAAATATAAAACTCTACATTCAGTATTTAATAATCAATTAATTTGTACTTTTTTTTTTATTGTAACTTGACAACGAGAGTCTAGTCAGCGAGGGAATCAGGCAGACGCTGATTTTGAGATGCAGTCCCTCTCAGTTTAGAAACACACCGTGCAGTCCCGGTGGAAATACATGGAGTTCAGAAATACATGAAAATTCCTCAGACTTAACCTTCTCAATTCCCAACCTCACCCGAGACTCATTTTCACCACCTCTGACTCACATACTCACATTTCCACACCAAGCTCCGGCAAGTCCTGCGATTCTTCAGATAGAGACACTTTTAGCCGTGCCGGTGTCGTTTTTATGCCACGTTCCCATAGTAACAGTCCCTCGGCAAAGGCCATTATAGAGAGAGAAGGAGCCGCTCGTCACCTGCGAAAGCTTTCAGTGGGATTTCAGGAGTCACAATGTCTATAAATGGCCAGAATGTGCTATCATTCTTTCTCTCTGTATGTCCTTGTTCTCCTTTCTTAAAGATCAACGTGGGAAGGAGAAAGAACTTGCTGAACAATAACACTTTAATGCACATGCTTAGAGAGGAAACTTTCATATTGCTCACTTTCTGCTTTTATCACTAGTAAATAGGTTAACAATAAGGCGAGCAACTCAAATAAATAAGCTACTAATTATATGCAAAGGTATCAGAAAACGTATAAAATGATAAATGAGTCAACTAATCGACATGACCATGGGTCAGGTCTTGTTTTTAGGAAATGCACAGTGCACATACTTTGTGCACAAATCTCCTTGCAGCATTATTATTATATATATTTTTTTCTTTTTACTTTCTCAAATAAGCTCCTGCCAGACACACGGCTGAAAAAAATGACACCGTGTGTAAATGAGTCAAGGTTTTATGTGATTATACTTCATTTCTGTTTGGCAGGTGAAAGTGACTCATTTGCAAACGAAGCGTTTCCCGAGGTCATGCAGGTTTTTGACAGCTGAGTGAGCGATTGGGCATTATACCAAGAGTTACACACTTTTAGTTAATCACGCACCCACACACATTAAACCTGCAGTAAATTTATTTACAGATGACACACACCCACACACACGCAGCCATTTGCTCTTTCTTCACTCAAGATAGTATTAATTCCCACTTGCAATAATGACACATATGTCACTATGTGTTAGTGGCAAGCAAGTTCCACTTAGATAGATAGATAGATAGACAGACAGACAGACAGACAGATGGACTTCAAAATGTAAATTCCACTTGGACAGACGGACGGAAGGAATTCAAAATGTTAATTCCACTTGGACAGACAGACAGACAGATAGATAGATAGATAGATAGATAGATAGATAGATAGATAGATAGATAGATAGATAGATAGATAGATAGATAGATAGATAGATAGATAGATAGGTAGATAGACAGACAGACAGACAGACTTCAAAATGTAAATTCCACTTGGACAGACGGACGGACGGACAGAATTCAAAATGTTAATTCCACTTAGATAGATAGATAGATAGATAAATAGACAGATGGACAGACAGACAGATAGTTAGATAGACAGACAGACAGAATTCAAAATGTAACTTCCACGTAGATAGATAGATAGATAGATAGATAGATAGATAGATAGATAGATAGATAGATAGATAGATAGATAGATAGACAGACAGACAGACAGACAGGCAGACGGACTTCAAAATTTAAATTCCACATAGATAGATAGATAGATAGATAGATAGATAGATAGATAGATAGATAGATAGATAGATAGATAGATAGATAGACAGAGAGACAGACAGGCGGACTTCAAAATGTAAATTCCACTTAGATAAATAGATAAATAGATAAATAGACAGATGGGCAGACAGATAGATAGATAGACAGACAGACAGAATTCAAAATGTAAATTCCACTTAGATAGATAGATAGATAGATAGATAGATAGATAGATAGATAGATAGATAGATAGATAGATAGATAGATAGATAGATAGATAGATAGATAGACGGACAGACAGAGAGATAGGCAGACAGACAGACAGACATAATTCAAAATGTAAACAATTATTGGCATCCCTGCAATGAATATTTTGTTAATCCTCCCTTGTTTATTTATTTATTTACTTACTCAGAGTTTGATTGTACACACGAGCCGTTTGTCTGTAATGAGATAATAAAGACCATATGAACCTCAACAGAACTACAAATATCAGACGTTTTTAAATTTCAGCAAAAGATCAGACAGGAGCTTGAGACCTAGTGAGATTTGTCTGTGTGCATGAACGCAAGATGGACAGTTAAAGTCATCGACAGTCGTTTTGAGAAACCCACTGCGTGAAAGCGAACAAAAAGACACAAGTGCTTTTCTTTTTATTAAAACTGAACACCAAGCCAGCCTTAACTGTCAGCCATGTTTTGTATCGTACATAGATCTCCGTCACACATGCTGTCAGAGCTGCGGCTGAGCGTATGTGCAGTATGAATAAATAAAACAGTATGTACACTTTTCTCCTGCTCTCCCACCCTCTCTCTCTCTCTCTCTCTCTCTCTCTCTCCCTCTCCATCCGTCTCTGAACTTAATTTCACACTCCACTGCATTTCTCTGACAATCTCGACAAGCTGACGCCAAAGGCAAGAAGGGATGAGACAATGGTCTCTGCTATTAGCGTTTCCAAAGCCTGTAAAAGTATGGATACGGATAGAGGATGAGAGAAAGAACGCACGTTTATATAGACGTACTGTACGTATACATAGACACATATACAGATGCTTGAAGAGACTTGTTGCGCCTCTCAGTAATTCAGTAGGAAGCTGCTAAATTAATTAGCAAATTAATACACTAATGAATTGATGAAGAAATTTGCATGTATGTGTAAACATGTCAGATTGAATGAGTAATTGAAAATGAATCATTATATCGTTATAAGGGACATAATTAAGCAAAGAACTCAACATGGAACCGTATTAGCAACTCGAGACAAGACTGCAAGACAAATCGCAGGTTTATATTAAAGAAATCATTCCAATGTTATTGTTTCCATAGTAACCGCTAATGTGCAGTAAACTGATTTTTTTTTTTTTTAAACAATGCATTGTTATTTTAAAAACACAAAGAAACGTCAGCTAAAAGTGTTTAATTGTTGATATGGTGAAGCTTTTTGTATAGAGACGTTTGGTTTTTCATTTATGGAAGGAGATGCCAGTGTCAGTCAGTACACTTTCAGACATGGGAAAGTATTCAGGACAGAGGAATGAAAAATTTCTGGTTTCTCTGCAACATGATGAACTGCACATTTGCCTCACACGTCCAGGGTTGGGGGTTCGAATCCTGTCTCTGCCTTGTATGTGCATGTTCTCCTTGTGCTTCGGGGGTTTCCACTGGGTACTCTGGTTTCCTCCATCAGTCCAAAGACATGTGATGTAGGCTGATTGGCCTTTCCAAATTGTGTAAATGTGTGTGTGATTGTGTCCTGTGATGGGTTGGGTGTCCAATGTGTCCCCCACCATGTAGCCCAGAGTCCCCTGGAATAGGCTCCAGGCTCTCCCATTATCCTGTGAAGGATAGGCAGAACCAAAAATTTATATATATATATATATATATATATATATATATATATATATATATATATATATATATATATATATATATATACACCAATCAACCATAACATTAAAAGCACCTGCCTAATATTGTGTAGGCCCCTTCTTGTGCCACCAAAACAACTCTGACCCGTTACGTCATGGACTCCACAAGACCTCTGGAGGTGTGCTCTGGTATCTGACTCTAAGACGTTATCTTCGATCCTTTAAGTCCTGTAAGTTGTGAGGGGGCCTCCGTGGCTCGGACTTGTTTGTCCAGAACATCCCACAGACGCTCAATCAGATTGAAATTTGGGGAATTTGGTTGCCGAGTCAACACCTTGAAGTCTTTGTCATGTTCGTAAAACCGTTCCTGAATGTTTGGCAGGGCACATTATCCTGCTGAAAGGGGCCACTGCCATTAGGGAATACTGTTTCCATGAAGGGGTGTACGTGGTGTGCGACAATGTTTAGTTAGGTGATACTTGTCAAAGTAACAGCTGCATAAATGTCAGGACCCAAGGTTTCCCAGCAGGTTATCATGTCACTGGTTCACCGGTTGTCCTTCTTTGGACCACTTTTGGTAGGTACTAACCACTGCATACCAGGAACACCCGACAAGACCTGCCGTTTTGGAGATGCTCTGACCCGGTCGTCTAGCCATCACAATTTGGCCCTCGTCAAAGTCGCTCAGATCCTTACGCTTGCCCATTTTTCATGCTTCGAACACATCAACTTCGAGAACTGACTGTTCACTTGTTGCCTAATAAATACTGTATATCCCACCCCTTAACCGGTGCCACTGTAATGAGATAATCAATGTTATTCACTTCACCTGTCAGTGGTTTTAATGTTATGGCTGATCAGTGTGTATATACTGTATATATACAGTGAGGGAAAAAAGTATTTGATCCCCTGCTGATTTTGTACGTTTTCCCACTGACAAAGAAATGAGCAGAAAAAAACACCCCACTCTCATCTGACCACAACACTTTTACCCAGTTGTCCTCTGATGGTCAGATGAGACCAAAATGGAGCTCTTTGGCATCAACTCAACTCGCCGTGTTTGGAGGAGGAGGAATGCTGCCTATGACCCCAGTAACACCATCCCCACCATCAAACATGGAGGTGGAAACATTATGCTTTGGGGGTGTTTTTCTGTTAAGGGGACAGGACAACTTCACCACATCAAAGGGACGATGGACGGGGCCATGTACCGTCAAATCTTGGGTGAGAACCTCCTTCCCTCAGCCAGGGCATTGAAAATGAAAAGTAATTACTAAGTCATCACCAAGTACTCAGTCATGTTTTTCAGAGGGGGTCAAATACATATTTCCCTCACTAAAATGAAAATCAATTTATAACAATTTTGACATGCGTTATTCTGGATTTTTTTGTTGTTATTCTGTCTCTCACTGTTCAAATAAACCTACCATTAAAACTGGAGACTGATCATTTCTTTCTTAGTGGGCAAACGTACAAAATCAGCAGGGGATCAAATACTTTTTTCCCTCACTGTATATTTGTATTGTCCTTTGTTCATATACTTCAATGTTAAAAAAAAACAGGTTCAGTCCATTTCTGTGGTTCCTTTGAATAAATATTGACATGTACAGCTTATGAATATTAACACAGCTCTTCGATCCAATATTCACACTCGTTGCCCTAACACGTTCCCGAGTGTGATATGAGCTGACACTGACCATCAAATATTTGTCTCTCGTGCACGCCGAGGATTCTGGGTAAACGCAAATGATTTTCTGCCAGGCTGCAGATGGACACATTACAGTGCACAGAAGCTGTATGGATTTTATGCTCGGCATAATGAGAACAGCGCAGCCTTTGAAAATATGAATCTATTTTCTGAGGCTTCCGAAGCCAAGGGCACAAACAAGCGTGAAACAATCATGTCACACAGCCGTTCCCGATATTGTTCTGCAGTGTCAATTAATGAAGACGGTATAAGATTTTTTTTTATTTATTTTTTGCCCTCTAGCACTGAGCAGACGTATATGTGATATCTCTGCAGGAGCATAATTGCTATAAGCTAATATGTTAGTATTGTAATAGTAGGTATGCTAGTCCAGCAGGAAGCTTATGAGAAGGTACACAACCCTCAGCTTGGCGCTAATGTCATAAACCCCATAGCCATGCTAGCAGAAAATATTATTAGCAACAGATCACAAAGGTGATCAGAAAATTATACAAAAAAATAAAAACAGCTCATGAAGTAAATGTAAAAATATAAAGTAAATTAAATGTTAATTTATTTAGCATGAAACATTGTTGTGTAATTATTAGTTTATATGGATTTACTTAGTTTCTCAAGCTGACAGCTTTCAAATTCCTAAGTTTCAGTTCCTTATCTTTTCAGTCTCCTATTATTATAATGATACTGTTCATCGGTACTGTATATGGGCCAAATTTGTACCACATTTCACATTGTACCACATTTGAAACAGAGACTTTCTAACTATTGGCACGGAAAAATGATTCTGGAGGATCTATATACAGTATAAGCTAAGTTAGGTTCTTAACAGCATTTCTTATACTGGCTATAGTTATACAGGTTTAATGCCTAATGGCTGATTATATAAATCAAGATTCCAGTACTGGAATTCTTGTGACATGTTAAGCGAATCCTCCGAGTGGATTAACTTTTGTCGACTACAGTACAGTATTAAGTAGTATTAGGAAAGGTATTCCACAACATATTAAATTGTATGCTCAAGGCTTACTTTAATCCTGGCGACGATTTTAGCATTAATTAGCAGAGAGTAATCGTTTTGTTGTTATGAGTTACTTAAGTTGCGGCTTTGACACATTAACTTGTTTCCTCAATAAATTAATTAGTGGCCATGCCACTGCAAAACAATGACGTCTTGGCGAGTGGAAATATCTTGAGGTGTGTAGTAAGATTACAATAAACCAAATATATGATTATGAAACCTATTTTTTGACCTTCAAGCTTGAAATAGCCTTCTCTTGGCAGATAATTTTTCATTTTTCTTTTTATTTTTACATTTAAAAAATTATAATAAAACCCTAATAATCGTACATTTAGTTGACATTTTGAGCACTTGGTTGTGAATCCTTGACTACCTGAGGTCTGGAACCCATAGACATCACTACTCTTCTCATCTCATCATTCTGGTACAAGTTGACCATTTTCTCATCTGTCCATAGGATCTTGTTCAAGAGCTGTATTTTTATAAGAGGTTTTTGGCAAGCCATAATTTGGTCTCGTGGGGGAAACCCTCTATATTTACTCTGGTGAAGTCTTTTCTTGATTGTTGGCTTTGACAAAGATATTCCTACCTCCTAGAGCGTGTTCGAGATCTGGCCAGTTATTGTGACGGGCATTTTCTTCACCAGGGAACAAATTCTTTTATCATCTTCTACATCTGTTCAAAAGCTTGAAATATCCTTCTCTTAGCAGATCATTTTTTTTTTCATTTTTAGCTTTTATTTCTACAAAGAAGCACAATTACCGCCAATAAAATGAGAAAATTTACAGTTCGAAATCTTAAAGCATCTAAAACCAGGCTGAATCATATTATATATTTGATTTATAACAATCTCATAATAAGGCAGTTTTCACTAGATATTTTCCCTAGCTAAGAAATCATTTTTGACAGTCTAAGGAATAAAGCAGTAATAGTTCATTTTCCAATCACAGCACATCCCAGAGTGTTTCATTTCTCTTAGACCACACCAATTTGTCAAGGGTTGCCAGTTGTGATCTATTAAAGAATGACATGTCATACTTTTATCCATTTATAGTTACTTTTAATGTTGCAGAATGTCCACAAAAGGAGCTCCTATGCTATAACATGTTGTTGTTTTTTTGTTTTGTTTTTTCATCCCTGTCTTGAAGTTAATAAGAGAAATGTAACCACACCAGTGTAAAGTACAAATGTTATCAAATGGGAAAAGAATTCCTGGTAAACTGATGTGATGTTGATGCAATATATTGAAGTCATATGTATTATACTGTCTCATACAGTCTTACACTGTCTTGTACTTCAAAGTGATTTATTGTTGTTGATAAATGAACAATTGTAAAAATGACACACACACACACACACACACACACACACACACACTCACACACACACTATAAATGGCCATAGGCCAACAAATTGTGGAAACCTCTGACTTATGGCCAATTGCATGAATCAGTATTGTGAAAGTTTATCTGAACACACACAATTTTTTTACATTGTACTGATCTAATGCCAACTATGAATCTATATAAATAAATAGCACCATGCAAAGTAACTGATGTTGAGCCATTTATTCTCTCTCTCTCTCTCTCTCTCTCTCTCTCTCTCTGCAGAACTTTCTCACTTGTGCCCTTTACAGTACATATCAGAGAGTTCTGTAATATCTCTTTATATCCGAACACACAGAGAAACATAGATGCACAGCATTGATTTTAATCTGTACTAAATAATTTAATGCCAACTATATTTTTTAAAAGGATAGACATAAAGTGATTCAAAGTAGCAAAAATAATCCATGTAGTTCATCTATTTCCCTCTCTCTCTCTCTCTGCAGAACTTTTTCACTTGTGCCCTTTATTGTACATATCAGAGAGTTCTGTAATATTTCTGTATATCTAATACACAGAGAAACATAGATGCACAGCATTGATTTTAATCTTTATTAAATAATTTACGGCCAAGTATATTTTTAAAAGTATAGACATAGTGATTCATACAAAGTAACAAAAAATAATCCATGTAGTACATCTATTTCTTTCTTTCTCACTCTTTCTCTCTCTCTCTCTCTCACACACACACACACACACACACAAACACACCCCTTTGTCAGTTTTGTCAGTTCTTAGCCACTGCAGTCACTAACAAGGCAGTGTTTGGGTTTAGAGACCCTTGACTGTGTTTTCATCATCCTCAGCTTTCCGTTGCAGAGCCGCAGGTCACCTCCGGGCCCTCATGCTGCTCCGGCACAACTCTTTCTGCAGTGCATGCTGATTTCTGACGCACAGCCTGTACTTGCATGCATTTAGGAACATACTGACTCCGAAATGGCTTTTTTTTTTTCTTTTTTTTTTTTTATAGCCGCACTGCCATATCTGTCAAACTGTGCTGAGGAAACTCTTGCATCATATATGTCACAAGATACTCGGGGAGTGAAATCTTGTTGTTGTTTTTTTTCTTCTTTCTTCTAAGGACAGTGAGTGTGGTCTGGAGATTGAAGGCTAAAGAGATGGACATTTGGGCTGCAGTGATCAGACGAACTTGTTGAATGCACATAAAGTAACCTTTGACCGTCGTATCAGAGTTGACATTCTGGTTCTTTCCAGTAGAATCTTTGCAGCACCTCAAAGCCTCTGAAATGATAGGAACTATCAGTGAGAGTTAGAACTGTGTGAATTGTTTGCCCAGCAGGGGGCTCAATCGGTTGTTATTTCAAGGCTTTAAATGCTTTTTAAAGATGTTTTTGGCCCGCTCTAATTTGATCTTTCTGTTCATGAGGCTTACCAGTGGTTCCCATCTTGTGAACAACCCTCTGTATTTACTCTGGTGAAGTCCTCTGCTGATTGTTGACTCTGCCACAGACATGCCTACCTCCTTGAGGGTGTTCTAGATCTGACCAGTTGTCGTGAAGGGCTTTTTCTTCACCAGGGAAAGAATTCTTCTGACATTTACCACAGTTGTTTTCTGGGGAATTCTGGGCCTTTTGGTGTTCCTCAGTGACAGTTCTTTGGACTTCATATTGAGAGTTAACAGCAGCAGATACCAAATGCAAAGGCCACACTTGAAATCAACACTGGATCTTTTATCTGTTTATGTGGAAGTGAAATAATGAGGGGAATATCACACAGCTGGCAATATAAAATATTTTATAATCAAAAATCCAATAAAAAGTCATATAAAAAGTTCTGTTAGTCATAGACCAGTCTCTTGTTTTCTCCTGATACCTTCACATTTAAGCTAAAGGTCTGCAGTTTGAGCTCATATTATTATTCAACTCCAATATACTATGGTAGACATTTAATGTCCAAATATTTATGTACAACACATACTGTATTTTGTACTGTCTTTTATATACACTTAATTTACCTTATATATACACACTGTATTGTACTGTCTATCATATACACTTAATTTACCTAATATATACACACTGTATTGTACTGTCTATTATATACCCTTAATTTACCTAATATATACATACTGTATTGCACTGTCTATTATATACACTTAATTTACCGTATATATACACACTGTATTGTACTGTCTATTATATACACTTAATTTACCTAATATATACACACTGTATTGTACTGTCTATTATATACCCTTAATTTACCTTATATATACATACTGTATTGCACTGTCTATTATATACACTTAATTTACCTTATATATTCACACTGTATTGTACTGTCTATTATATACACTTTATTTATCTTATATAACCTTACTGTATTGTACTGTCTATTGTATACACTTTATTTATCTTATATAACCTTACTGTATTGTACTGCCTATTGTATACACTTTATTTATCTTATATATACACACTGTATTGTACTGTCTATTATATACCCTTAATTTACCTTATATATACATACTGTATTGTACTGTCTATTATATACACTTAATTTACCTTATATATTCACACTGTATTGTACTGTCTATTATATACACTTAATTTACCTTATATATACACACTGTATTGCACTGTCTATTATATACACTTAATTTACCTTATATATACACACGTATTATGTCTATTATATATTAATTTACCTTATATATACACACTGTATTGTACTGTCTATTATATACACTTAATTTACCTTATATATACATACTGTATTGCACTGTCTATTATATACACTTAATTTACTATATATAGTAATATACACTTAATTTACCGTATATATACACACTGTATTGTACTGTCTATTATATACACTTAATTTACCTTATATATACACACTGTATTGTACTGTCTATTATATACACTTAATTTACCGTATATATACACACTGTATTGTACTGTCTATTATATACACTTAATTTACCTTATATATACACACTGTATTGTACTGTCTATTATATACACTTAATTTACCTTATATATACACACTGTATTGTACTGTCTATTATATACACTTAATTTACCTTATATATACACACTGTATTGTACTGTCTATTATATACACTTAATTTACCTTATATATACACACTGTATTGTACTGTCTATTATATACACTTAATTTACCGTATATATACACACTGTATTGTACTGTCTATTATATACACTTAATTTACCTTATATATACATACTGTATTGCACTGTCTATTATATACACTTAATTTACCTTATATATTCACACTGTATTGTACTGTCTATTATATACCCTTAATTTACCTTATATATACACATACTGTATTGTACTGTCTATTGTACATACTTTATTTATCTTATATACAAATGCTAAGTGATATAGACATCATACAGACCACTATAGTCCTAAAGTAATAGATATATAGTACAGAACTACATAGACATTAAAAAATCTTATCCACTATGGGCCAGTGTAAGATGGGACATCCCTGTTGTACCCCAGCCATCTTAAGGTTCAACGTGTTATGCATTCTGAGATGCTTTTCTGGTCAGCCCATTTGTAAAGAGTGGTGATTCGAGTTACCATAGCCTTCCTGTCGGCTCAAACCAATCTGACTAGTCTCCTCTGACCTCTGTCATCAACGAGTTGACTCCACCCTTAGAACCGCTGCTCATTGGATGCGTTTTGTTTTTTTACACAGCACAAGGCTGTGTAAACTCTAGAGACTGTCGTGTGTGAAAATCCCAGGAGGTCAGCAGAAGCTGAAATACACAAATCAGCCATTCAACACCCATGGGATGGTCAAAGTCATTAAAATCACATTCTGATGTCTGATGTAAGCATGAAGCAATGCAATCAGATTAATGCAATGTAAACAACAGAGGACAAACAGAGAAAAGGAGAAAAAAAAATTTTCGTTTTCTAAATTCATAGAAAAATATAAAAGATTTATCCGTAATGCATGTATTTTTATGGCGTGACTGTGGACTTGATCTTAAACTGACCATCTACTGTATATTCCTGTTGTCATAGATGCACTGATGAGGGTCACGCACAGAAAGACACTCTCAGACAGAGTACTTACTTTTAATGGCTGAAGATTGCACATCGTTTTGTCCTTCTCCAGGCTGAGTTTATTTTGATCCTCCAATACAGACATGCAGGGTTTTTTTTTTATCCCGTCTCTCTCCCCTTGCTTGCATACATATAAGGGTATTTGTGAAAGACAGATGAGTGCAGTGATGTGATTTGACATCTTGTCAATCAAATACACCATGTCTCCAGTTCATGTTGACATTGTTCTGGGTGACGTAAATCTAATATGAACTTACAGCATTTTTTGGAGCGATCACAATGCCATTGGACATCATGCTTTCTGTTAAAACTCGAAGTAATTCTGCTCCCGACAAGATTTAAGATCAAAAGATCTAAGTTAAACATGTAAAGTAAATTCTTTCAACCCGCCCTTTCATTAACGAGCTCTATTGACACGCTGCAGTTCCTCGAGTCATCATGAGGGGGCAGTGTGAATCTTTATAAATAGCAAGTCTCCTCTGGCAGTGGTGTGAAAAAGGCCAGCATTGTTTGATTACTCAAGTGTCAACAGTTTGAAACAAACTCACAGCTTTGTTTGTCAGAGAGCTGCAGGAAACAGCTTTAATTTAACCTGCAGCAACCACAGTTCAAGCTTTTGCTGCTTTCTGTTTTGATTCTGGTCTTGTGTGCTGATGCCATATTTGACACTCCCTTTCTGTCTTTCCTCACAGCTCTTATGGGTGTAATAATACCTAATACTTGCTGTCATCAGCAAGCTAGCACAATGGAAGTGCTAAGTAGTATGATTACTAGTTACCTAGCATAACACCTAGCTCCCATCTTGCTAGGAAGCAAAATACAATCTCATTCGTTGTCGAGTACCCATGGATACCTATTGTCTCTCAGTAATGGCCATGTTTGTCATGCTTGCAGAAAAAATCCCTCTTGGTTTGACAAAATACTAGCTGCCAAAACTGCCATGCTAGCAGACCATCTTTGCTAGCTTGTAAGTTATTTTCCAGCTTCATTACTACTTCTGATCAATTGTCTTTCTGTTGTTTCCTTTCTACCAGCACTTACCAGCTAGCAAAGACGGTCTACCAGTGAGAGTTTCGGTAGTTGGTAATAGCCTATATTTTAGCAGGGTTTGTAGCAAGGAATTTTTTTTTAACTGTAGTAATAAAAAGCTACATGAAGCAACTTCCTTGAAAGTTTCCACATTCCATTTTCTTCAAATTGCAACGCTGGCTTGCTAACAAACTTGAGGTCCAAACCAGCTAGTTGGCTCTTAAAACCCAGTGAGAACAATCAGATGTTACATTGTATGTCTATTTTACTGTGTTGACAGCTTCTAGACCACTTTTTCCAGACAAGTACATCCGATTGAAGTGCCTCTTGGGTCAGTTCTCTTTCTGATGTCTACGCTGTTGCTGACTCAATCCCACGGACCTCCAAGGAGCATCCTCAAGAAACTGCCGATGGGTCCAAGTAATTCTTTTTCCTCTAATTAACTATGTATCATTTCTATTAGCGTCTCTGTAGTCGTTAAATAATCCACACTCACTTTCAAATGATATGCTTTAAGATACATAATCAAATAAACAAGAAACTTTAAAAAAGGCGAAGAAATACAATGTGTATAAAATTATCAGCGGAAGTCAATACGTGTAGGAAAAACAACATGGAGTTAGTGGAAATATTGTAGTGCCTAATGTCATACAGTAGCTTGCTTAAGTACTCACCCCTTGAACCTTGACACTGTAACTCCTATACACCATTTTGCATTCATACTGTAGTTCAGGCACATAGAACAACATAGATATAATAAAGACCAATATACCGTGTATATTTTCTGACTTTATTTGGAGTAATATACACCAATATGAACTAAAGTAAACTATATATATAGTCCAGTCATAACTTTAGTATTATAACGTTAAGAATGGATGGAAGAACCTTATAATATTGAGGGCATGCAATATTAAAACAGCCGTCTTAGGAGACCATATGTGGACTAATGTTGTTGAGTAACTTTGGTAATTACTAAACTTGTGTTCACAAAGTCGCTTGTGTTGCTTGTAGTTTGTTTTCTGTGGGCTTGTACATATAAAATGTACCTTCAATTTGATTTTGGCTTCGTGGTTAGCATGGTTGCCTCACATATCTGGGGTTGGGGGTTCAAATCCCGCCTTCGCCCTGTGCGAACGTAAAGAGTTTGCATGTTGTCCCCGTGCTTCACGGGTTTCCTCCAGGTTTCCTCCCCAAGTCCAAAGACATGCGTTGTAAGCTGATTGGAATTTCCAGTTGTTCATAGTGTGTGAATGTGCCCTGCGATGTCCTTCGCCTTGTGCCCCAGTGACCCTGTGTTGGATAAGCGGTACTGAAAATGGATGGATGATATATGATATACTGTGTGCTTTCCTATATACTAGCTTTTTAATTTTTTTTAATATTACAAGCTACATACATTCATGAATGGTACCAACAATTTCTGCTACAAGCTTTATTTTTTCTCCGTAATGTCTCTATACACGTATAATGAGAGGTTGTATATGACCGGATCAGATGAGATCCGGCCATAATCAACCATTTTTTTTCATTTAGTTTGCTTAATTTGTGGCTTAATGGTTTGAGTTTGTCTACTGTTGATACATGAAGGAAGACATCACTTCGTTTGAAGTAAGAGAAACAAAAATCGAAGACCATGTGAAGTGGATGTCACGGAGGATTGGGGCTTTAGACGAATGAGAACATCCAGATCCCATCTCGTGCATTTCGGTTCACTGCATAAAAGGTGTATAAAGGGCAAAAATGAACTTACAACATAAATCATTTCAAATATCTGAACGTTCCGCTCATCCGCAAAACCTTTTCCTCGAAAATCCATTTCTCCAAAAATAAATAAATAAATAAATACATAAACCGGACCACAATCGATAGTGCAGAGAGCCGAACAAAGCGCAGGTGAACTATGGGTAAAATCGGGTCTCCAGCAGCTCATAAAAGCCCAATGAGCAGTAATGATCTCATAATGAAACACGTTCTCCTGAGTTCTCTATATCAGCTCCGTGCAGCACCACCCCCAGCTCCATCGCAATTATTAATCTGAAGTAAATACCAATTAATATGGAATGAGTATTGAACAGAGCATTTGGGATGCTATAATATAGTCAGATTATCCATCAGCTCCCTATTAGAATCCTAACTGCCTTTAATTACACCACTCAGTTATTTTTTTTTTTTTACAATCAGAGAAAAGAGTCACCTTGCAGGAAGTTGGTGAGGCCACCAGGACAGGAGCGTAAACATTAATGTACATGGATTTTTTTTTTTTTTTTGGTAAATATTTGAGCGCGATGGAATGTATCCATTGTGGGGTTTATTTCCATTTAAACAGAATGTCTCAGTGTGTTTTATGTGTAATTTGTGTGTGTGTGTGTGTGTGTGTGTGTGTTCAGCACTACAGAACCCTTCACATACTCAGCATTTTCAGATGATTCAACCTCAAGAATGGATTGGTATAGAAAAGTACAATTCGATCAACCAAGACGTGTCTGATTCTTCATTTTTGCACTGGAGCTTCAAGGCTTACGTTGCTACCAACGTTCTAACTAATCGCACTCACCTCGAACAGTTGTGAGGACGTATTCGGTGTCTCAGACGTGCTTTCTGACATGATGTTATCTTTATAAATGGACAACAGGACATCAGTAACACCGTTCGTGGCACCGTTCATAGTCTATATGATCTTCAGATCCATCTTTTCACACTGAGGATGACCGAGGGACTCGTACACGACTATTACAAAAGATTCAAATGTTCACTGATGCTCAAGAAGGCAACACGATAGGTTAAGAGCCAGGGGGGTGTAAACTTTTGAACAGGATGATCGGTGTAAATTGTCATTATTGTGTCTACTGGGAAACATTTAAATATATTATGCTTCTGATGGGCAGTACTGAATGGTAAAAAATAATTACAATTCAAACCGATCATCCTGTTCAAAAGTTTACACCCCCCTGGCTTAAAGTATCGTGTTGCCTTCTTGAGAATCAGTGAATGTTTGCAAAGTGTGCAAAATAAAGCATAAAGCAAGTATATTATGTCGCTTCTGACGGGTAGTACTAAATGAAAAAAAAATGCGATCTTTAAACAAAATAATAGCAGTTTACACCACATAAGTGTTGGAATAACTGCTGAACTTGAGTTGTTCTTATGTTTTATAAAACTGTTTATTTACTAATGTTATTCTTAAGCCAGAACAAAGTTAGTAAAGCTTAAGGCTTATGTGCTGTTTCAGTTTTTGTGTTTTTCAAATGTCAAGTTACATCTCATATACTGATTAGTTTAATCAGTGCAGTAAAACCTTTATTTCTGAATTTTCTTGAACGTCTATGGATAAAAAAAAAAATAAATAAAACCCCAGTGGCTCGTGCTGGATGTTTAAAACCGTAAATTTGCTGCGCTCTCATGAACGGGAGTCACGTCCAGCATGCGATTTGTATCGGTTTGATATGTGGGCTAATGACGGATCATTTCATAAATATGTCTAAAGCACATTAGTCACTGCGACAGAGCTGGTAGGTTGCCAGATCATTACCGCACACTCCTATTAAGGACACAGTCAGCGTGGTTAATTGATTCTGCACTGCAGTGATGAAAACGAAGGCAACGCTGAAAAGGCTGAAAATCCAGAACCACATCAAAATGTTTTCAGAATGTTCAGCTTTCCTTCCGTGTTTATTTTCCACCCTTCCATTCCTCTGTCCAATTTTCCGTCCATCCTTCCTTCTATTCATCAGTTAAGCTGTTGATCCAAGCATCTATTGATCCATCCATCAAATGATCCATTTCTATTTCTGTTTTCTTTTCTAAAACAGCTGTCCTTCCATCCATCCATCTATCCATCCACTCATACATCCATCCATCCATCTATCCATGATCTGTTGATCTATCCATGCATCACTCACCCATTTCTCTGTTTTTTTCATACAGTTGCCCATCCATCCACCCACCCATGCATCCATCTTTCCATCCATTCATGACCTGTAGATCTATTCATCCATCCATCCTTCTTTTCATCAATCCATCCATCCATGCATCACAGCATACAGCAGCCCATCCTTCCATTCAACCATCCTTTTAAACATCCATCCATCCATCCAACCACCCAACGGTTCCTCTAATGTTTCTTTCATCCTTTCATTATCTCCACTGCTCACGTTTGCTTTGTCCGACTTGTCGTCTGACCCTTTATTCATTTGTTTTATATTATTTTTGTATTTGTGTATTTTTCACTAGCTGTTCATAACAGGCAAGACAGCAGACAATTAAGCAGCTCTCCCAGGCCAATAGTGTGAGCCTTTAGGGCAGATATTTTCACCACTTTAGGAAAGTAAAAAATAGCACCACTTTAGACCAGTGAGTTTTGCACCTTTAAGCTTTTAGTGATTGTTTAACAACTTTGGAGCAGTAAAAGTATTTCACTCCTTTGAAACGGCAACATTCTTTTACCCCTATAGGGCAGTAAGGGTCGGTTGTCTATTAAGCATTCCTTTAGGGCAGTAAGAGTAGCAATAAAAGTGATACACTTTAGGATAAGGTAATATGTCATTTCTTCATGGCAGTAAGAGTGTGACTGTCACTCCTTTAGGGCAGGATTATAAACCTTTAATGTCAGTGAGTTCTTTTTTAGGATAGTAAAAGTAATGTCTCTTTGGTGTGTCTTTTTTCTAAGGACGAGTATGTGTTGCCCCGTTTTAGGCCAGGAAGTCAGGTTTGCCCCCTTAGAGTAGGGAATGGATTTAAGAAAATATTTTTCATTCTTTGTGGTAGTAATAGTGTGTTTGCCCTTGGAGACAGTAAATGCATATTACCTCTTCAGAGCAGTGAGAGTGTTGTGCCTTTAGGGTAGTAAAAGTGTGTGATCCTTTAATACCTTTAGTGTACTCAGAGGGGTACCGCTTTGCAGGTGTAAGAATAACACTCTTTTAGGATATTAAGATGTGGCATTCATTTGGGGCAGTGAATGTAACTCCTTTAGGGCAGTGAGAATTATGCCCCTTTCGGGCAATGAGAGTGACCTTAGTGATCAGGTTTTCTCTTCCGGGCAGAAAAAGCCAAAGAAGCCCTGTGGGCACATCCATAAATAGATATTATCCTGAACGTCATATTAACCAGCACGGTGTGAATGGCTTTTTATAATCCTCTTTAGAACACTTCAAGGTGTGGGCTTTGTGTGAAACTAGGTGTTGGGGTAAGACGGTTCTTGCTTAAGGCTACAGAACACACACACACACACACACACACACACACGTGCAAACACATACCACAGCCTGAGAGTTTGCTTTTTAAAAGTGTTTCCATGTTTGTTCTCTCTTGGCTGACTCCCTAAGGAGTGACGTAAAATAACGAAATCCCACGTCCAAATTGCATCGCTTTTTGAAAATGCTCCCCAAAAGGCTTCTGACACACAGACAGAGAGGCAAGTACCTAAAAACAGAAATGTACTTTAACATAGCAGGAGAGCGAGAGTAACAAACAATGAGGGGGGGGGGGGTTGTGTGTGAAAAGCAAATAAGGAAATTTATATTCATAGAGCAGACCAGACTCCCTGTTTCAGAGGCACTGCAAAAAGGAAAAGCCACTCTATAAACATAATTTACATATTAAAGGAGTAAATCAACAACAACAACAAAAACCCGACATTTTTTCCACTTACCCCAAACATAGACAATCAGACAAGACTGGAGTTACGAGGATAATATGGTTGAAGTAATAAAAATCTATCTCACCCCAAATCATTTTCAGAAATAAATCATCATATTCTTGCTTATTGTTAAATAATTAAACAATATTGTTCAGTTACGCCATTTCATTTTTAAATAAATGGTTTGCTGTATTTACTCATTTGGGTTATACATTTATCCGGCTTTCTTAGAAAATGTATTGAAGAAGACTGCAAAATAACAGCTAAAACCATTATTTTACTCCTACAAATCCTGATTATTCAGCTCATTTTTTAACAAAATACCTTCATATTATCAATAGAGTGCCGTTAAGGCGGAGTTTCACTCTTTTGGGGCAGGAAGAATATCCACCTGGTAAACTATCAAAGCAATGTTTTGCTCCTTTGGGGCAGGAAGAGCATATAACCCATTTATTAATGCAATTTGGTACCTTTGGAGGGCAATAAGAATATCACCCAGTTATGGCACATAATTATCTTTGTGCCTTTAGGGCAGTAAGTGTAATAGCCTTTATGTAAATAGCTTTCAAATGCAGTGAAAATGTTACTCTGCCTTAAAGTGTCTCTATATAGCTAGCCATTGTGAAGCACCAGTGTGAAGCATTAAGACAGAAGTGTGGTGGCCCATTAGGGCAGTTAAACTCTGCTCAAATCTGGAGTTCTTTTTTTTGCTCTTTCTTTCTTTCTTCTTTCTTTGTCCTTTGGGGCAGTAAGAGTGTGTCACCCTTTGGGGAAATCTGACATGTAGGTAATAAGAGTATCACTCCTTTATGGCACGTATTGTTTTTATGCCGTTAGGGCATTGGGTGTAATAACCTTTATGGCACAGTGTAAATACCTATCAAATGCAGTGAGAATGTTACTGTGCCTTAAAAGTCTCTATATACTTAGTAAGTATGAGACATATCATTAAGGCAGAAGTGTGTTGGCCCTTTAGGTCAGTAAAACACTGTCCAAGCTTTGAAGTTTCTTTCTTTCTTTCTTTGTCCTTTGTGGCAGTAAGAGCATGTCACCCTTAGGGGGAAATCTGACATGTAGGTAATCACTCCTTTATGGCACATATTGTTTTTATGCCTTTGGGGCAATGAGTGTAATACCCATTGTGGCACCTGGTGAGGGTGTGGCCCTATATTACACTGAGTGTTTTACCATGAAGGCTTTTTGCTTTACACTCATCACATCCCTTTGAGTCGTTACTTTAAGGCATGATGACAGTGTCCCCTTAGGACAGTGAAGCTCTGGCAAATCTCTGTCTTTCTTTCTTTTTTTTCTTTGTCCACAATGTTGAATTACTTCCATCAACTAGAAAACACAAAGAGCAATTCATGGTTAAATTGTGCCTCATGTCAGAATTGAACCTGATTACTGTATATTTCTCTTCTTCTGTGGTTTCAATGTTATATTTGTAATATGATCCTTAGCTGTAATACAGGAGTATATTCATCTTGAACACCCCAGTGTGCTGTAAGATGGACTGGATGAAACGTTTTTTATTGACGCCATATCATGTTCGAGCCTATCTGAGAGTCCTTGACCTTCCCTGTGGACTCCAGAAAGGAATCCACTTACAGATCAATAACAGACGAGCGAGCATTCGGTGACTCATATGTAAGCTAATAAAAAATAAAAGAACAGCCTCTAAGACAATGACAGAGATTAACCCAAGGGAAGATGATGAGGCGAATCAACAAGAGTGTTAAAAATAGCGGAGCTATTTAGATAATAAACGTTCTACAGCTTGCTATTACGCTCTTCATTATCTGCAACTAAAATTCAGATAGAAACCATTTTTAACATTATTTATGTTTTCAAATCAAATGAACATGCTGGAAATTACTTTCTCAGTTACCTGAATTGTATTCGTGCACGATGTGATGGTTTCACAGCTTGGCTCATGAGCTGTGACTCAATTGTAAATTTCGAAAGGGATGATATGATTAAGCATAGATATATTATACACCAATCAGCCATAACATTAAAATCCCCTTCCTAATATTGTGTAGGTCCTCCTTGTGCCACCGATACAGCTCTGACCCGTCGAGGCATGGACTCCACAAGACCTCTGAAGGTGTGCTGTGGTATCTGGCACCAAGACGTTAGCAGCAGATCCTTTAAGTCGTGTAAGCTGTGTAAGCTGCGAGGTTGGGCCTCCATGGATCAGACTTGTTTATCCAGAACATCCCACAGACGCTCGATCCATTTGACATCTGGAGATTTTGGGGGCACCTGGAACTCTTTGTCACGTTCCTCAATCTGTTCCTGAACCATTTTTGGAGTGTATCAGGGCGCCATAAGGAATTCCCTGCCATAAGAGAATACCGTTGCCATGTAGGGGCCTATTTGGTCCCAAACAATGTTTAGGAATTTGTACGTGTCAAAATAACATCCACATGAATGCCAGGATCCAAGCTTTCCCCAACGGAACATATGCCTTCTTCCCATAGTGCATTCTGGTACCACATGCATCAGTGAGCCTTGGGCGCCCATGACCCTGTCGCCAGTTCACCAGTTTTCCTACAACTTTTGGTAGGTACCAACCACTGCATTCCAGGAACACCCCACAAGACCTGTCGTTTTGGAGATGCTCTGACCCGGTCGCCTAGCCATCACAAGCTGGCCCTCGTCAAAGTCGCTCAGATCCTTACGCTTGCCCATTTTTCCTGCTTTCAACACGTCAGCTACGAGAACTGACTGTTCACTTGCTGCTTAATACTGTATATCCCACCCCTTAACAGGTGCCACTCTAATGAGCTAATCAATGTTATTCACAGTCGTTTTACTGTTATAGCTGATCAGTGTATAATATCGGTGTACCTATATGTATGAATATCCTTTTGTTATAGACATTTGGAATTTTATTCTGGAAGGACGGGAATGAACAAACTCGAACACCGAGGAAATCTGATATTCCCTTTCTCTTCAGTTCCTAACAGACGTATATAGTGTGCGTACCAGAACAGGGAGGACGTCCTTTTTAAACATGTCAAAGTATTACGTTTGAGTATTTCACGCCTCCAAAAATAGCAAAGTATTTGCATTCAGCCGGAGTTTAACTTGTCGTGTTTGCAGTGTTCGGAAGGAGGTGACAGGTGACAGGTGTGTTTACATGAAAATATTGAGCCTGATCATGGGTGACAGTCATCCCACCTCAGGGTTTTAAGAATAATCCTTAGACATATGAACCAGAATAGGGGCATAAAGAGATGAAAATTTAGCAGGAGGCCATTTCTTTAGAGACAAGCTGCTGAAAGGAACTACCATATTGATTTAAAGGGTTTTTACTGTATTATGGTGTCAGGGACAGATTATTTGTATAAATATTAAATATACTTGAGTAGTTCATTAAAATTCTGATGTTCTAGCATGTCATTGTTTCCATAGTAACAACTCGTTCATTGGGACTTAGAAAGATAATATAATAGAAACTTAATAATAAACACATTAAAATCTTGATGATTTTTTTTTTTTTTAAGTAGCTTACATAGTAGATTATATAGTTGTAGTTATATAGTAGAATAACCTCCACTCTTCTCGGAAGACTTTCCACTAGATTTTGGAGCGTGGCTGTTGGGATTTGTGTTCCTTCAGCCACAAGAGCATTAGTGAGATCAGGCACTGATGTTGGTGAGGAGGTCTGGGGTGCAGTCGGTGTTCCGGTTCATCCCAGAGGTGTTCAATAAGGTTGAGGTCAGGGCTCTTTAGAGTTCTTTCACTCTAAACTCAACACACCATGTCTTCACAGAGCTCACTTTGTGCTCATGCTGGAACAGGTTTTGAGTTTCTTAGTTTTCATTTATGGCTTATCCTTAGATAAGATTTTTGGCCATATAGAGTATTCATTTCTTCAGCCTGAACACCATGAAATTGTCTAACTCAATATTTTCCCTCCATCTGCCTCAAATGTCCTTGTTTCCCCGGAAAGGCAGAACTCGCCAAAAGCTGAGTCCAATACAAATTAGATTTATCCCTTAAGTTTTCCGTCGGACACTTTGAGACGCGACTCGGGTTTCCTTGTCAGGGGAGGAATCGCTGACCGTGATTTCATTTGTCTAAGTAGATAAATCATCGGTATTGAGCTCGTCTCTCTCGGCGTGTCACTCTCATTTAATTTGCCACTCGAGGGAGAAAGTGGCGGACTGGAAAGCGCTGAAGGTTATGCCAGTCTTGAATCTTAATCAGTGGCGTCCCATCAGTTTCGCTGCTCCCCACGTTCACCTTTCACGTTTGACTTCAAGCGTCTGTTTGCCAGCCATCAGCATGGAAATGATCCGAGTCCGCGTGGAGAAGTTACGTTCAACTTTGAAACCTTGACACTTTTCGACTTGATTTCTATCCTATCACCTTTCAGTCGAGTCCAGCGAATACCGGTGATACGCAAAACCGTTTTGAATGGAATTAGCCTCGCTAATGCGTGACATTTCGCTGAGAAGCACAACGTGGAGGAGGGAAAATGATGAGGCAGTTCGGAAGAAGTGCGGGTTATCGTTTCTGTAATGCTCCCCAGTGTCAAATCAGACTTGGGTGAGTGTGTCGAGGCCACAGCGTCAAACATGGACAATTACACTGGCGAACTTCCAAAAGCATTCACGGCAATACTCTTAGCGAGGCCCCACTCTGCTAAATTGCTTTTGTTCGACACCCTGCGTTTTTAAATAATACTGTCGAGTGAAAAGCTCAATAAGTGTTTGGATTCCACAGCAGCGGACTGCGAACTCATAGTGTGCACTTTTATTACACTCAGCCATGAAAAGAGGGAGCATTTAAAGCCTACAAATTCCAGAAATATTATAGATTTTTAGCTCTCCTTATGCTCACTATTTAGCAGTGCACCCAGGGCATGTCTTTAGATTTTATGGCAATGCACTTTATTTAAAAATATCTGATAATTTACCCATGATTCAGTTTCTAACTGCTATAATGTACGTGATAACAGGTTCTCAGACAACATTAAATGTCCTGTACATGGATTTAAAAAAAAAAAAAAATGACGTGTCATTCCTTCATAAATCAAAATCGTAAACATAGGTAAAATGATGATGTACGAGAAATAAAACACTCTGGGATGTGCTGTTATAAGAAGAAAAAAAAATCAACTTTGTGGTGTTAATAGTAACTCCGCTTGGTGTCTTCGCATCACACGACCAGATCGTTGATTATTTTCCTATAACAGCACGTGAGGGTTGTATTCCTTGTAGAAGAAACAACTCAATTGTGGCTATTAAATGCAAGTCAGATCACTGATGCTTTATTTTGCACACTTTGCAAACGTTCACCGATGCTCAAGAAGGCAACACGATACATTAAGATACCGGGGGGTGTAAACTTTTGAACAGGATGATCGGTATGAATTGTAATAATTTTTTTTACCAATCAGTACTGCCCATCAGAAGAATAATATATTTAAATGTTTCCCAGAAGACACAATAAAGACAATTTACACTGATCATCCTGTTCAAAAGTTTATACCCCCTGGCTCTTAATCTATCGTGTTGCCTTCTTGAGCATCAGTGAACGTTTGCATCTTTTGTAATAGTCGTGTACGAGTCTCTCGCTTATCCTCGGTGTGAAAAGATAGATCTGAACATCATATAATTGTTGTTGGAAAGGGATCAAATATGCAGAAGGTGCTGGAAATGTAAAGAATGTGCAGGACCTGGAGGATTTCTCTGAAGAACAGTGGGCAGTTTAACCACTCAGGACAGACAACTCGTGAAGAACTCTCAAAAAACATAAAAACAGTCGATGAATCAAAAGTATGTAAACTTTTGTGTAAATTGAGTTATTATTCTGTATTGTGGACTATACATAAACATCTGTTATGTGAAATAGCTTATTCAGGGCAGGACTAAATAAAAAAAAAACATGCCATTTTTAAAATCCCTCTTTTTTTTCTTTTCTTTTTTTTATAATTTGCGGACCTCAACTCTATGTGTGTGTAGACATCCACATGGATGGATGGATGCATAAATGTACTCAGCTTCTAGAGGAGAACACCAATTAAATGATCTATTGTGGTACAGATTTAGAAATGACTAATTTTGCTGGCTCAAAATCATCTAAACATTATCTGTAGCATAGATATGATTTTTTATTTATTTTTTTATGCTGTTTTATGTACATTAGATAAATTGATCAAGGTTATAGTTACTTTTTCAGTGTTGACGGATGGAAATTTGAGGGTGTAAATTATATAAATTATACTAGAAATATTTTTTTTTAGAGAGAGAGAGAGAGAGAGAGAGGCTAAACTCCAAAGATCATGTCACTTTTGGCTTATTTTCCTCCTCATTGACAAATTGTACTTGTCCACATAGAGAGCTGACACGCCGTGACAAATCCGTCGCTCTGTATTGGCTGTTTGATCCATACGCAGTCCAGAGGTTATTGGCATTTGCCACACACGCTCAGGTCTTAAACCCCACTGCTGCTGATTAGGCAAATACGCTCTCTCACAAATAATTAATGCTCAACTTGTTCTGGGAAACAAGAATGAGGAATCCCCAGAGACAAAGCAACCAATCCGTTGTTAGCATGCGCTTTGTCCTTGAATATGTTAAAGGGTCGTTGCAGTGGGTTTTTTTTTTTTGTAATAGTGAATCAAAACACGTGATGATGAAGATGAACGTTTAAGAGTGTGTGATTAGCTATAAGCATGTGGGAGGTAGATCACTGGGGTTTATTTTCGAAACTAGGAAAGTATAGAAATAATTTTTTGTATGGAAATGTCATACAGAATTAACAGGTTGATGTAATTTAGCATTTTAAGGCAGGATTTAGACATTACTTTGCTCAGATTTCACTAAAACGAAGTACAATAATTCATGTATGTGTTGTACAGAATTTCACAATCAGCACGCTGTGTGTCTGTGGGTGAGGGTGGGGGTGATGGGAGAAGGGGGTGGCATGTGATTGGAACCCTTTTTCTTTGGTGCGTTAAATCACCTACCGTATGCAGGCTCACACACCACACACACTTAATTGCATAATTAAATATTTTTTATATCCCTGTCTCCGAAGGAGGATGGAGACTCGTATAAACACAGCAATAGCTCGCCACTCTGTCTCTCCACTGAAGGTCAAGTGAGGCTGAATATTTTATGACGAGAAATGAAAGAATAATGCATCGAATTCAAGATGCCTTTCAGCCAGGAGCACGTTTTTTTATTATTATTATTATTATTGTTCACTCTGAAAGCTGAGAGAAAGTATATTAAAGTCATGAATTTCACTACTACTGCTAAAACAATAGTAGTAGTAATAATAATCATAATCATCATCATAATCTTCATAATCATCCTAAAATGCGATTTTGAATCTGATGTATTCAATAAAAACGTACAATCTTACATTTTAGGGGGCCAAGCACCAAAGGTACATGTTTCCATCCACGTAATTTTATGTGTGAATTTTGGGATATCACATAACCACCCCAACAAAAAAAACAAACAAAAAAAAAACGCTGGATGAAAACACCAGATGCGAATAAAATTTCAAAAATGCTCATGAATAAGTATGCGCTCAATTGAGGCAGATAAGAAGATTATGGTGCATAAATTACGATGGATTTGCTGTGATAAAAAAAAAAAAATCATAGCAACTCGAGGTCAACCTTAAAAAAAAAAAAAAAAAAACAACAGGAAGTGAGGGTATACGTTATTCACGAAAGTGAACGACCAGGAGCTAAGGAACTCCAATAGGCTTTGTCTAATTTCATGTCTAGGGGTTCATAAATGATTAAAACAGCTCATAACTACTCAACATTGAACCGTGTTCCTTCTCTTGATTCTCCGGCAGTTTCTGAGTGTTCTTGATGTAATGAATTTGTGATTGGCCAAACATAAAGTCGGCCATTTTAAGTTTGAACGAAAACAAACTTTTCGCTTCTTCTCCTTCAGGTTTTGTCCAATCATCATGAAATTTGGATCACAGGAACATGAGCTCAACCCCAACAAAACTTGTTGCTCAGAGTTTTTTGTTTGTTTGTTTGTTTATATACAGGTGGGTTTTTTTAATGCACAAAAAATTTAATGGTGAAGTCCTCAAAACAGTGAGTACGGCTATTTCTCAGCAATGTTTTCAGGTATTCACACTAAAGCCGGCAGTACCTGATGTTAACAAACATTTTGAGTTTGAGTTTATTTGCAACTCAGAAAGTGCTTGGACCCTTAATTGCTGCTTGCAGCTATACTTTAAATGAAACAAACAAACACAATTTCAAAAACAAGCATAAATAAATGCACTCAAGTGTATAACTGATTTAGAATATGATAGTGTTGGTATTATGAATGTTAACTGTTCTTGGATCTGACCCCACAAACATCTGATCACTGGCACAGAACCCCACCTGCTGCACCACCACGTCCCATACAAAATACTCTGCTTTATTCACACCGAGACTGATGGAAGACAAATCAGACACTCTGATAGCTGAAAATCAGTCTCGTGTGTCGGATAAGTGGAGTGTCTGCTGTCACGGCGATTTATCACTGTGCCACCGCGAGGCTCTGAAACCCATCAGGGGCGAATTAAGCTGCTCTGACCACGTTAAACAATTTTTAACTCTCCAGCTGGAGGCTGTTTTGCTCACCGTTGTCCGTCACGTGTAGACGAAGAGAATAATTCCTGTCAAATATCATCTGCAGTGATAACGAAACTGCATCTGATGTCTGAAAGCAAACAGTAAATGGTTGGCTTTTCATGTACAGGCTGAAGGAACGACACTTCTTCTTATCCAGCTATTATTATTATTATTATTATTATTATTATTATTATTATTATTATTTACGGAATTATTATTATTATTATCATTTACGGAAAAACTTCCCTGTATCAATAATCAATAATTAGTTGTTGTTTTGTTTATGAAATAACTTTTCATTTATTATTAGCCTTAGATTTTGTGGTGCGTCTGCCATACAAGTCTCCGTGAATGAGCTGTTGCTATAGAAACGAGTGTATGAATAAAAAGCTGTGATTCGAATTACAGCTGGAACTAGTGCTGTTATAAAAAAAAAAATAATAAAAAATAATAATAATAATCAACACCGTTCGACCAATCAGATTTGCGAATTTGGGATGATTTGGTAAGGGATTGTAAGTAGATACAAGTAGTTCTAGTCACAGAATGGAACGGATCCTACATCGATATTGGCGGATGAGGACATGGCAGGCTCTTTATGCTCCGATGTCTCTTGTGGGATTAATATTAATGCAACAGCCAGCCATTTGAATCCCATTTTACAGGAAGATGGTAGAGAATACATTAGTAATATCTCGAATGTGTGTGCGTGTGTGTGCTGATACAAGCTCTCATATTCTGATCCTTTGATTGGAAGAAATGGGAGATCATCTTTCAATCTGCAAATCTACTAATGAAGAGAGGTAATGCTAGCTGAACCACTATACCTCAGCTTTTATTAAGAGACCGGCAACACAACAGGCCATGACAGATTTTCTTTCGCTTTTCCTGTTAATCAGAAACCAGCCTTTCCTTAGCACACCTTCAGCACACATTACTGGATTGCTAATGCTTAATCCAGCTGAATATCCATAGGTATGGGCCTTTTGAATATTTGTGCTTTTCCAGAAATATTCCAATCAATAAGAAATGACATTTCCTACAAGATTACTTGGAGAACAGAGAGTCCTCTAGATGCTATCGGAGAATAAAATCCTGTACACCAGTCTAAAAAAATTACCAAAGAGATTTAAACCACCATTAACACCCACTGTTGAATGGTTTTAATGGAAGTTAATTAAAATGATAATAATAATAATAATAATAATAATAATAATAATAATAATAATAATAATAATAATAATGTCATTTCAGTAATGGGATTCAAACATTTTTCAAAATGAGTAATGGGAAAATCATGTTTTTCTCCACTGGTGCTTTAGATTATTTTTAATGTCATGTTTCGTTCTTGTGTCTAGATCTTATGTCTGTTTCTTGATAAGGTCTTGTTCTTGTAATGTCTAGGTATTATGTCATGTCTAGTTCTTGTCTTGTGTCTTGTTCTTATGCATAAATCTTGCTCTGTCTAGCTCATGTCCAATTCTTCTGATATCTTCAGTGCTGTGAAAACGCATTTGCTTTCTGATTTCTTCTGTTTTTGTGTATATATGATAATAATTAGTTTTAGATCTTCAAATGAAATAGAAGATAAAACAAAGGGGACCTGAGTAAACACACTACACAAACTTTCGCAGGAGTAATAGCATAATCCAGTTGCGCTTGAGCTTCAACTTACGGACTGAAGACCGGATATTCTTATGATGATTTTCTGGTACAGAGCAGAATTCATGTTTCCCTCAATTACTGCAAGTTGTCCAGGTCCTGAAGCAGTAAAGCATCCCCACACCATCACACTGCCGCCACCATGCTTCACTGTAGGTATGATGATTTTTGTGGAGTTTTTGTGGAATTCTGTATTTGGTTTACACCAGATGTAACAGGACACCTGTCTTCCAAACAGTTCCACTTTCTATTCCTCAATCCACAGAACATTCTCCCAAAAGGTTTGAGGAGGTGTGTTTTGGCAAAATTCCAACAAGCCTTCACGTGTTCATCTGGGTTAGCAGTGGTTTTCACCTCACCACTTTTCCATGGTTGCCATTTTTGCCCAGAGTCTTTCTGATAGTGGTCATGAACAGAGATCTTTATTGATGTGAGAGCGACCTGTCGTTCCATTGATGTTGTCCTTGGCTCTTTTGTGACTTCCTGGATGGGTCATTGTTGTTCCCTTGGAGGAATTTTGGAAGGTCGGCCACTTCTGGGAAGAGCTTTTCCATTTGGAGATAACGGCTCTCACGGTGGTTCTTTCTAGTCCCAGAGCCTTTGAAATAGCTTTGTAACCCTTCTCAGACTGATGTATTTCAATCACCTTCTTCCTCATCATTTCTGGAATTTATTTCAATTTTAGCATAGTGTGTTTCTGGGTAAGACCTTTTAACCAACTTCATGCTGTTGAAAGAGTTCTATTTAAGTGTTGATGTGATTGAACAGGGTTTGCAGTCATCAGGCCTGGATGCGTCTAGTCTTTTTCACAGCACTGTAGTTCTTATGCCATGTTTAGTTCCTCCGTGTAGTTTTATGTCATGTCTAGTTTCAGTGTACAACCTCAATTCCAAAAAAGTTGGGACGCTGTTTAAAATGTGAATAAAAACAGAATGCAATGATTTACAAATCTCAAAAACTCATTTGTTATTTACAATAGAGCATAGAAAACATATCAAATGTTTAAACTGAGCAAATTTTAAGGAAAGAATAAGGTCATTTTGAATTTGATGGCCGCAACACGTCTATGCCATGCGTAGTTCTTGTTATGTCTAGTTCTTCTTATATCTAGTCCCTATGCCTAGGGCATGTCTGGTGTCAATGTCTAGTTCCAATGTGTAGTTCTTGGCATGTCTAGTTCTAGTCTTTCTTTCTAGAAGTTCAAGTAATTATTAGTTCTTTTTATGGCTAGTTCTTGTTTTGTCTAAATTTAGTCCTTATGCTGAGTAATTTTGCTTATGTTTTCCGCTTCGCATGCTTAGTTGTCTAAGTCTTGTCATGTCTAGTTCTTCTTATGTCTAGCAGATGTAACACTTATTAGTGTGAAGAATAATGAAGACTTGTCTGAGGAACAGAATTTTCTCTAATAACTGATGTTGGCTAGCGACAGGTCCTTGGCTGGACTTTGACTGCTTTTGTGAAAAGTCTTTTGCACATACTTCCATTCTGTTGGTGGAAACTTGGTGCAGCAGATTTTGTCTCACTGCGCTATGCCTGGAGTGAAATGTAGAGTTCATCGGCAGGCTTTCGGCTGACTGACTGTTGTTTCCTGATGCGTGGCAAAAAGTCACGACCTCGATACGGCCCAGCAATCCAGAGTTTTGCTAAGGTTTGAGAAAAGCTACGAACAAAATGAAAAGGTTGTGCGTCCTCTTCTCTGTGCTTCTCTCAGTGCTTCTGTGACGAGAAGTGCCACACCCTGTCCACACACAGATCACCGACTCGGGTTGACGGCGTGTCAGACGGCACAGATTGATGATGCGTTAGCTGCCATGGAGCTGCATCATATTAGGAGGACAATGAAACTGTGGGGAATAATGTCCCATTGCTGTGGATGATGGATGATGTTTTACCAGCATCGCCGTTTACAGCTGAGCAGCAGGAAGGAAATTAGTCTTGCATACATACAGCACACGCACAAATTCACACACATTGGTTTAAATGATCGGCTAGATGAGAAAATATACAAACAACTGACATGTTTAGCAAATGAATTGACTCTGTATGAACGATCCAATTCAATACGATACAATATACTCCAGATTTGTGCAAATACATGTCGAATAAATGTAGAAAATAGAGTACGAATCCCTGCCCTCTTCACGATTGATTTTTGAATCAGCGCACACTTGATACTGACTCTTGCGCACCTATTTGAATCAGTGAATCAATGTTAACACCTCTACCGATTCACTAACGAGTCAGGGTTTTGTTTTTTTCTTGGAATGACTCTTAAGTGAATCGGTGAAGTTTATTCTCGAACACGAGAGAATTTTCAGAGAAATAATCGCATGTACACGTTGCATCTCTAGCAGCAAACGGCCGGCCGTGTTTGGTGTCCATGTTTAGCACCAGAGTCACTAGAACTCCATCTCACTTAAAACACATGCAGTTCTTGTACTACGTTAGCGTAGCAGAAACCCTTCCGGACACCTGGAATTGTTATTTTATTGGCGTATTTTGGTATCGTTCCACACACTATGTCTCGACCTCTCACAATTTAAAGGTGGAGCTGTTACTGGACGTTATGCAGGGGGGGGGCGTTGCGCACAAAAAGCATTCGTATTGCTTCATAAAACTGGGATTAAACCACTGGAGTCACATGGATTACTTTAAGGAAGCTTTTGGGAACTTTTTGGAGCTTGAAAGATTTGGTAACATGGACTCTCAGTAGAGGGACGGAAATATCCCAGGTTTTTTTCAAAATATCTTCGTTTGTGTTCCGAAGATGAACGACAGTCTTATGGGTTTGGAACGATGCCAGAGTGTGTAATTGATCACAGAATTTTCATTTTGGGGTGAACTATCCCTTTAAATATCTACTATTCCCATTGTTTGACAAAAATAATAAAAAAAACAACTAAACTAAACAATGTTTATTTAAAATAAGATTACGACACTTGCTTGACGCAAGTATTTATGTCAAAGTTTTGGGGTGAATTCGATTTCCGTTACAGTTTTGCTACATTACTCTCGTAACTGATTGGCTACATTTGGAAGTTCCAGTTGGAAGTGCTTTAAAATACGATCATTTCCCTTTATAAGCCAGCCTAGTTGTGATGATCTTTGCCTTTTTATACTTAAGATAGCCTCGACACTTCTGCGTAAGCTAATCCGAGCTGTGCGCGTGTCTGTGTGAAATTGTGCGATCGTGTGCATTTCTATCCCCCCAACATGAATAAATGTGGCATTGCCTGACCTGAGGCCAGTTTTATCTGCGAATCTGCTTATTTATGTTTGCCTCGAATACCAAAGCCTCTAATTTATGCACAATTACCTTTTAATCAGAGTTCAATCTAATCTGAATATAAGTGTTGGTGCTTGTTCAATATAAGCAATTTATATGCAATTAAAGAACCTATTAAAATATAATGACTGATTCTTGGAGAAAAAAAATCGATTGAGGAGGGGAAACTAAAGGAACATATTTTCTCCCAAATGAAATGCGCAATGCCGAGAATGTAGATAAATGTGTGTGTGTGTGTGTGTGTGTGTGTGTGTGTGTAAGTGTTGCTTTGCTGGTTTCATGGCTTAAAAAATCGAGTGATTGAATAGCAGTCTCAGTATTTATGATATGTTGCTGTATGAGAGCGTGATAACACATCCCCCAGCTCCTTTTATTTGTAGTTAATACTAGAAACATCATGCGATTTTTCCTTTCCCACGCTCTTTGCGCTTTATTCCCTTCTATCTGTCGCCTTCAATTTGTTTGTCAGTCATCTTAAAGTGGGCGTGGCCTCTGTCCCTCATGCACCATACACTAGGTCGTTGAACATGTATAAAGATGTTTAAAGGCGAGATGCACACCACCTAGATCATCATCCGATGTTGGGTTTAAGTCATTGCAGTCTTTTTTTCAGGTGTCATGGTTACTGTAGCATTTTATTCACTGGTGTGTAATGATGCGTTATGCAATATCATGTCACTTCTGTTTTATTTCCAACTGCAATGTAGAAACCAGGAAAAGTGTGTGTGTAGGAGAGAGAGAGAGAGAGAGAGATCTATTGAATGGCAATTCAGACTAGTTCAAGTTGACAGGAAGACCACAGTGACTCAAAGAATCACTCTTTACAACCATGGTGAGTAGAAAAGCACCTCAGAATGGACAATACGTCAAACGTTAAGCCGGACAGCTGCTACAACATCAGAACATCACACTGGGACAGGAATCTGAGGTTACCGAGGTCTCTCTCTCTCTCTCTCTCTCTCTCTCTATCTCCCCTTTGTGTCTCGTTGACCTCAGAGATCAGTATTGATGTAGAAAGCTAAACCGATAGCGCAGGTTTCATGTACTCCACCATGTTCATGGTGTCAGCATCCATCATCCTGCAGGAAAATAACGATCCAAAGTGATCTGATTTGGAAATCTCGAGTAGCTCAGTCAGCTAAGGAAGTGTTTCTGAGCCACTCGGGGACCTGAACTGGATTCTCTGAGTGCTGGTGGTGTGAAAAGTCAAAAGTCTGCATGCCAGTGTTTATAATTCTCATGAACAACAGTCTACTGAATTCTATGACAACCTACATCAGCAGTCCATGGTTTTAGAAAGCACACTATTCTTGGTATTCTTGATGGTGTACGAACACATCAGAGGGACATATTAGTCCATTAGAAAACTACATACTAGCTGCCCCAATCATTAGATACAGGTATTAGGTAGATAAACGTGTGAAGCACGAACCTCAGATTTCTCCTTCACAGCATGACATAGCGAGCGGTGTAAAAAAATCACGTGAGAATTCGTAGAGATTAAGTTGAATATATTGTATTGTGTATATATTCGGGGGCATGCTATTATAGGAAAATAATCAATGACAGGGAAGTGTGATTCAGGAAGTGGAGTTACTGTTACCACACTGAAGCTCCTATAAAAGTGAATATACTTCACATACTGAAGTGGAGTCCAAATGTCTGAGACGACACTAGCTATGCTTCCATCCAAGTTCTGAATTTTGCATAAAACTTTTGTGAGTAACGCACCGACGTGTTCAACAGAACAAAATCTTCACTTCCTGGGAAACTGACACAAAGTATCAATACAAAAGGAAGTTGATGTAACCGGGGAAGTCACTGTGGCTCTTTCGTTTCTAATATAATAAACGACTTCTGCTTCGGTTCAATTTAAAATTGGAAATAAGGTCAATATATATTTATTTATATTTAAATGTAGATTGAAACATAGCTTTACTAGCCATTCCTAACATTTCTCTTAATATAGTCATTTCTTTTCAATTTTATTCGCACGCGTACAGGTTTAAACATAAGCAGCAGAGGAATTCCTTCTCATTTCCCAGAGTGCATTTGGAAGGATAAATCAAGATGTCCTCTCCCGACGACTGTTTTGTTCGTTCCGTTTTCTCACCAAGAATCAGCACTTCGGCGCCTGATTGGATTGTATCTTGATTGCGTACAGCATTTAGAGAAACCTGTTAAAAAGGGGTCAGGTCTTGGCGTTCATCTGTCCTCCTGCCAGAGAAGTGGAGGATGATGGCGACGGGATCGATATTTGTCGGCCGTTAGAGGTGAACGATACCCAGATTGGTGGAGGTGAACCTGTTTCCTGAAGGGTGTGAGTGATGGTGTGAGAGTTCTCCACATGGGGTAGATGGTGTTTGTGTGGTCTGTGTTATCCAACCTGATTGTGTTTCCTTTTTGTGACGGAGTGCTTGTATTAACCCATGCATACCCAATTCATAAGTTTGAGGCTGTTTTTACAAATACGTTAAGATATAAATCACCTCCAAACACACACCATTTTTATTTTTATCACCCTTATTAAAATATTCAAACGTTGCTCCTCCCAATCCAACATGGAGGACGGTGAGAGATGTCTTAGTTCGGTCTGTATGTTACATTAACAAACAAAGACATCATGTTAATTCTACCCTTCAGAACCTACATAAGATGTGTGAATAAGACGAAATAATGACAATAATCATCCTGTTCAAAAGTTTTCACCCCCCTGGCTTTTAATGCATCGTGTTGCTTTCTTGAGCATCGGTGAATCTTTGCACCTTTTGTAATAGTTGTGTACGAGTCCCTCGGTGTGAAAAGATGGATCTCAGCGTTATATAGCCGCTGTTGGAAAGGGCTCAAATATGCAGAAATTGCTGGAAATGTAAAGAATGTGTAGGGCCTTGAGGATTTTTTCTGAAGAACAGTGGGCAGTTTAACTGCTCAGGACTTTTGTGAGAGAAGAACTCTCACAAAACATAAAAACAGTCATTGATCATCCAGGCAACGACACACAGTGTTAATAATCAAGGGTATGTAAACATTTGAACTGGTTCATTTACATAACATGTTAATTCAGTTATTATTGTGTCTTGTGGAATATATATATATATATATATATATATATATATATATATATATATATATATATATATATATATATATATATATATATATATTATGTGAAATAGCTTATTCAGGGCAGGAATAAATAAACAACAAAATACTACATTTTTATGATTTGTTTTTCTTTTTTTTATTAACATTTTGCAGATGTTTTTAACCACACGTTTTATATACTTATGCTTCAGAGCTTCATATCCATATACAGCTTTTCATCTGATCTGTGGTGGATTTTCTATTTTATTTTCTTGACAAACAGATACTCCGTTGAATGAAAGGTCAGTCTTGCCTACATGTTACCAAACATAGAGAGAAACCTGGAGCAGCTCTGAAATACCAGATTCAATAGTTACACTGCTCGGATTTATATATATTTAGGTTACACAGAGAGCAAGGGAATAGTATAAGCTGCAGAATTCCTACTATACATGCACTTCACAGTGCTTGTTTTCCCACTACAATAGACAAACACAATGCCTTCCCAGCGCTAAGCATAGTTTATACAGGATGAAAAAATAATAATAATAAAAATCGCTGCATTGGTCTGGCGTTGTTCTGTCCTGCATACAGTGTTAGTGCTATATAATCCACTCCAACCCCGAACACGATAAAGCACTTAGAGTTTGAGGAAAATTTGAGGATTTGCTGTAAGAAAATAATCAGTGACAGTGTGGTGTGAAGAAGTGAAGTTACTGTTTAATTGTTATCAATTTAAAATACTTTTTTTTAAAATCCATTCGTACTTAAGTTTAATGTTGTGGAAGGTCTGTGTACAAAGTTAGTTCCTCTTATTTATGTTTGTTTCTTTTTTCTTTATATTTTAATAATTACGATGAAAAAACAAAGCTTGGTGTGTTACCAAGAAAAGCAAATTCCGCTCTCCTGAAGAAGAGGAGTTATTATTCTCACACCAACGTTGATTAGTTTCTCATATTCCTTTTATCATGTACATTCCACTGTAAGGAAAATCATCTATAAATGGCACAGAATTCAACCGACAGCCAATTAGTCCAGGACTGGCCGTCCAGGCAAATTAAGTCCAAGAGCGGACCATCTGATGCAAAAAGAAGTCTCCAAAAACCCCAACATTTCATCACAGGATCTGCTAGTAAGTCTTGCAGCTTTTGGTATCAAAGTACATGCTTCTGAAATCAGATAGAGCTCACACAAATTTAACCTACTTGGGAGGCGTGCAAGGAAAAAGCCTTTGCAAGACTACAGTTTGCCAATGAGCATATACACAAAGACCAGGCCTTGACAGATGAGTCAAAGATAGAGTTGTTTGGCCAGAGTAACAGCAGACAAAGACAACTTTTCAGGAGAATCACCTCATACCAACTGTGAAGCATGGTGGTGGAAATGTTATGGTTTGGGGTTGTTTCACTGCCCAATGGACTGGACAGCTTACATTCATTGATTCAACTATGAATTCTGCATTATATCAAATAGTCTGTCTGAAAGTTGAAGTTGAACTGAAAGTGGACCTTTCAACAGGATAACAATCCCAAGCACACCAGCAAATCCACCAAGGAATGGCTCAAAAACAGGAAATGGAGGTTTTTTGAATTGGCCTAGTCAAAGCCCGGATTTGAATCCCATTGAAATGTTGTTGGGGGATGTGAAACGGGCAGAACATTCAAGAAAACCCTCAAAACATCTTGCAAATGAAATAATATTTCATGGAAGAGTGGTCAAAAATTCCAGCTAGCCGATGTCAGAGACTGGTGGACGATTATGCAAAACGCCTACATGAAGGTATTTCTGCTAAAGTGGGCAATGATTTCTGTTGAATAAATGATTGTGAATCCTTGTGGTTTAATAAAGTATGTCAACCTTATTAATAGGCGTTGTTTCAAAGAGGACCGAATATGTTTCCATGGGCTGTACTTGTTTTTTCACTTGTTTTTTATGTACATATTAAATGTGTATAGAATGCATATCCTTGAGGTTTATGTACAGTTTCACTCGAATGTTGAAAATGCATTTCCTGTTAGGCATTTCAGCCTGGCTGAGAAAATGACATATACAAAATTATATATATAAACATACAGCTTTGGCATTTATATATGATTAAATTCAATCTGATTAAGTCTAAAGTGGATAAGATTTAGAGGTAATATATGCTAACTCAGTTAAGAAATCCGTTTCATTTCTGCATTAACTGTTTAAGACAAGCACACACACACACACACACACACACACACAAAGAGAGCCAGAAGCAGAAAGGTGGGATGGGTGAATAATAACTGTAGGACAGGACATCTGTAGACGAACATCCTGACTGATTCACGATTCTTCTTATATACTGACTTCCGAAAGTGTCAGCCAGCTAAGTTTCACTGAAGAGGTTAGCGACCGCTAGTTAGCTTAACCTATAAATAAACAAAACACAATAACAAATAATCAAGCCTTATACGTACAGTTTATTTACAATATGTACCAAGTTACACCGATTATAATAACAAGCTACCATACTATTAGTGTTATGGATTTGGTTCCTGCACTGACGTGTTTAAGTTTGAGATGTCGGCCATGTTCGTTACAGTTTCCGTGATTGGCAGTGCTGGTTACGAGGTTCCACCCCTTTCTCATCATATGGAGAAGTGTGTGCAGGTGAGGTAAGTGAAGAGCACAAAAATTTGCCACATAACTGTAATTCCTTTCCATAAGATACAACTTTTACATGCTTTACTAAGTGACAGAAATAACTCTGCAGTCTATAGTCTGGGAAAATGCTGTAACTGGGAGTGTCATCTCATACATTTTGTGTTATCTGTGACTATAAGATACTTTCCATCATTGGATATTGTTGCCATAACGCAGCAATTTACTAACTAACCCCCCCCCCCAAACACAACCCCAAACTAAACTAGCTTGAGTAATAAAAATCCATTTAAAAAACATGTAAATGTAATAATTCATGCTGTTTGAGCGTGGTGGGTGGGGGTGCAAATTATATAAAAAAAAAAAAAAAAGAAAAAAAAAAAAACAAAAAAAAAAAAGAAAAGGGGGAGGGGGCACCCAACACCCCCCCATAGTTTATTTTATTTTTTTTTTTTTTTTTTTTTTTTTTAATATATATATATATATATATATATATATATATATATATATATATATATATATATATATATAAAAGGAAAAGAACAGGCTAATCAGTTCACCCAAACGCAAACTAAGCTGTCACAATCCTGACTCATCTGCTTTCAGTCTTAATTACCTGGGCTATTTAAGCCCTTTTCTTTCTACATCCTGCTAAGTCAACACCTTAGAAGTCTTCTCGTAACGCCAACACCAACAAGTTCGCTTTATCGATCTTTCCTTGTGCTCGTTTAGTGCGTTTTGAATATTCGACTCGGTTTTGGTGCACAGAAAACCGTTTTGGTCTTTCTGGTACTACCAAATTCATTGTGTTTTGTTAGCCATAAGAAATATTGAATAATTAGTTATAAATAATGATCAAATGTAAGCCTGTAAAACGGCTATAAAATAAGTCAACCTATAAAAGAATAAAAAAAAAAAAAAAGATTAGTATTTATTTTTTTCTAAAGAATGACACGCCATGCTTTGTAGATTTCTGTCACTTTGCTCGCAGATGATTGGTCCAACTTGGCTTTGAGTTTTCTTATAAAAACCCTGCTCCGGAGAAGGTTAGCTGTCTAGCGTAAGTTACCATGGCGACGAAACCCGCTAAAAACCGATCCACCTTGTTGAGACCGAAAAACCAGAGTTTGCTCAAACTTACCACCGAAAGCAGGTTCATGAAACAGACCTGAACGATTTAGAAAACCTTACTGTATCAATAAACATGTTTTTTTTTTATCCATTTATTATTAGGCTTAGGGTGTTGATCGACACTCTTGAGAATGAATTGTTACTATAGAAACGCTAATGTTTAAAAAGCATGTGCGTGATTTGAAATAAAATCAGAATGGCGAATTCAGCAGTTGTCGTCGTATGATCATGTATATTAGTTGAAGTAGATCACAGTGGGATATTGTTATAAATCTAAAGCTGGAGTCTGAAACAAAACACCTGATAAAAGATAAATAAATAAATAATTCCCCCGATCTCTGGCTTTCGAAGGAGAACAGTGTATTCTGTATCACATCAACAGCTGAGAATAGCTTTTCTCTGCAGAGCAGTAATATCAGTGCCTAGGGATGTGTGTGTCTGTGTGTGTGTGTGTGTGTGTGTGTGTGTGTGTGTCTGTGTGGCGCTGAAACACAGCAGTCCTAAAAAAAAATGTTGATGGGCTGTATGTCTGAATACAAATGACAGAAATTAACAACAGTCTGAGCTCAGGAAACATAACATTTTATAACATCCTGTAATAAAAAGTGTGTGTGTGTGTGTGTGTATTCTGTATATCATTTTATTCAAGCAAAGCCTTGATGAGAGTGGACATTTGTTTGTGTGTGTGTATGTATGTGTGTGTGTGTGTGTGTGTGTAGGTGGCTACAGGGATGTTACGTATTCGCTGATGTCTCTTTTTAAGCCTGGCCATGCAGGAGCACCGCTATTGATTTTCACTCCGACTCGCTTTAATGTGACAGAATAGGAGAAAAACACACAATCAAATAAAGTGCAAAAGTTTGAGGGCATCAATCCTCTGCACCTGTCACCCAAGCTGACTTTTCATTAGCGAACTCTGTCAGTGGGGAAGGGTGTGTGTGTGTGTGTGTGTGTGTGTGTGTGTGTGTGTGTGTTGTCCATTTTCATTAAATGCATCTAAAGGGTAGTCAGATGCAATTACACTGTACAGATCTCACTCTTACTCGTTCACCTAACTCTATTTATTTTCTTCTTTATTTGTTCATCTGTCTTTCTTTTCAGTTTAAGGTGTTCAGTTTATTGGCTTACAATCAGTGGAACATTTCTGTTTGTACAGCTGATAGAATGTGTAAATAATATTAAATTAATAATAATAATAATAATAATGATTTGCACAATGTACAGGTGTACACTGAAATTTGGATTCATTTGGAGTCATTGTTCAGGATGATGATGCATCTCGCCACAGAGCGAAGAGTGTGAAAGCTTTCCTTCAGGTAAGGCAATGCCCTGGCCTGCAAACAGTCCGGATCTCAATCCCATTGACAATTTATGGTGGAAATTGAAAAGAAAAATTGTCAAGGCTCCATTCTGTAAGGCTGATCTGTCCAGCGCTATTCGAGAAAGTTGGAACGAGCTTGATGGAGAATTTTGTTTTTCATTAGTGAAATCCTCTACATGATCTGGGAAGAAATATGCCAATAATTAAAACTATTTCATTGAATTTGTTTGAGGTATGTTTCACGAAGCCAGACTGTGCAGCTATTAAACCAAAATTGTCTTGTGTAATAGCTGTGATTTGTTTATTAGATACGAAGTTACAAAGCCGGGTGAGCAACCTCTGTGTGATCCCATCATTTTTGCCAGGGGTTGTAAGTGAAAAGCTCATCAACTAACCAAAAATACAACAACAAAACTTAAGACATGAGAGCAAAAACATGACCGAAAACCAAAACAAGACAAAAAAAAAACAACAAGCCTAAAACCATGACGGCAAAACAAAAAACAAGACCACAAGATGAAACACAACACAACACCAAAATCAAGACCACAGAATGAAACACAAGACAGCAAAATGTAAAGCACAATCAAACCAAACACAACAGAAAACCGAACACGAGACAGTAAGATCAGAACAAGACAGCAAACTGATCAACAAGACGGCAGAACCCAAACACAAGACGGCAGAACCCAAACACGAGACGGAAAAACCCAAACACAAGATGGCAGAACCCAAACACAAGATGGCAGAACCCAAATACGAGACAGAAAAACCAAAACACAAGATGGCAGAACCCAAACACAAGATGGCAGAACCCAAACACGAGACGGAAAAACCCAAACACAAGACGGCAGAACCCAAACACAAGACGGCAGAACCCAAACACGAGACGGAAAAACCCAAACACAAGATGACAGAACCCAAACACAAGATGGCAGAACCCAAATACGAGACGGAAAAAACAAAACACAAGATGGCAGAACCCAAACACAAGACGGCAGAACCCAAACACGAGACGGAAAAACCCAAACACAAGATTGCAGAACCCAAACACAAGACGGCAGAACCCAAACACAAGATGACAGAACCCAAACACGAGACGGAAAAACCAAAACACAAGATGACAGAACCCAAACACGAGACGGAAAAACCAAAACACAAGATGGCAGAACCCAAACACAAGACAGTAGAACCCAAACACCAGATAGCAGAACCCAAACACAAGATGGAAAAACCAAAACACAAGACAGCAGAACCTAACAGGAGGAATTAACTGAAAGCAGAAAGGTTAGGATACCACTATAATAACATAACATTTTATTCAATTATATTTTTGCTAGGCTAGCTAACACAGTCATAGTCATCAGCCAATCAGCAAACTGTCCAATCAACAACAAGCATGTAATAAGCGTTTACTAAAATGCTTCCATTTCTATTTTTTGGTTAATGTTTTCATTTTCTCAGTATATCTTCTTGGTGCCACTATAGATTGTATTCAAACAGTAACAGCATTAATTGTCATCATCTCTTATCCATCACTTCTGCTATAAACTGATGTACTGCGCTGAGGGCTGGATGTGTGGAGCCGGATCCCTATTTTCAGTTCGTTAAAACAAGCACGGGTTGAAAATTGCATAAATAGTCGGCAATTATTATTTATTTTTTTCAGTTACATTTATATAGCACTTTTCTAGACACTCGATGCTTTAGCTAGTATTGGGGGAGATCTCCTCAACCACCACTAGTGTGTAGCGTCCACCTGGATGATGTGACGGCAGCCATAGTGCACCGGGAACGCCCACAACACACAAGCTATTAGTGGAGAGGAGAGTGATGTAGCCAATTCAGAGATGGGGATTATTCAGGGTCATGAAGGAGAAGGGTTAATGGGGGAATTTCGCCAGGACACTGGGGTTATACCCCTACTCTTTTACTATAAGTTTCCCCGGATTTTTAATGACCACAGAGAGTCAGGACCTGGGTTTATCGTCTCATCTGAAACACGGTGCTGTTTTTACCGTATAGTGTCCCCGTCACTATACTGGAATATTATGCCCCACACAGACTACAGTGTGAGCGCCCCCTGCTGGCCTCACTAATACCACCTCCAGCCGCAGCCTTAGTTTTCCCCAGGAGCTCTCCCCCATCCAGGTACTGGCCAGGCTCATTATTTTTTTATTTGAAATCATCAGCTCAATATTTGAGCGAGCATTAAAGCTGAAAAGGGCGTGTTTACCCAGAGGAATCGCTTCATCTCTGAAACGAATCAGTAATTCTGACTGAATACAGTTCTCATAACATTGACATTGTTAAGAGTAATTGGACGGAAGATTGTTGCGTATCATTTCAGTCATGTGACGCAGTGAGCAAAAAAATGATATCGTGTTCAATTACCATCCTCAAATTGAAGACCTTTGAATTCATCTGTTATCAAAAATTTGATCAGGATTATTAACAGGCTGAGATGATGAACACATTTGTGTGTGGAGCGTGTGCCAATAATATATATAATAATATACCACAAAGTTCACCACAATTAGTGTGTTCGCGTGAACAATTAAAAAGTACAACCAGGTTTTGTTCAAGACGTAGAGAGCATTGTCTGTATTTGGATGGCTTGACTGTATTCGTCCAAATTTTGGACTAAACCCATAAGACGGCGACTCGATTCAATAGAAAGTCGCACAGCAACTTTACAGGAATCTGGATTTAGCTTTAGCTCTTTAATGAACAAACCAGAGGTGAGGGAAAACTACCTAAGATGACATCAGTCCTCTTCTAGGTCACACCAGTAACGATAATAAAGCTAGTAAAGGGGGATGTAAGTTTGGACCTTACATGCCTGGCATACTTGTAGAGCATGTGATGGTCATGTTACTGTGCACTAGCACAATAACATACTAGAAGTAACAATAGTATACCGTAGTATGCTAATATTCCAGGACCACTACAAGTTGTCTGTTTGCACATGCCAAGTCATCATGAGGACCAAGATCCTGGTCTCCATAAGTGTTACAATTATTAAGGAAAGAGTTTGCAATGTAATATGTGTCCTTGGTACAATACCTGTAATACAACATCATGGTTGAACAAACAAACAGTGTAGCTCAGTGATTAACGTTCTGAGGTAGTAAACAGAAGGTTGAGAGTTTTCCCCTTGTTTACACACTGTAGCATACATACTTCTAAAGCATGGAGTCCTGCAGAGATGGTGTATTTTTGTAGACCAACAACAAGAAGTTAGCATTGTCCTGGTTCTCTCGACAAAAATCCAATTGGAATATTTCCATTGGCTTTTGGATTATTGCAGAAATTCAAAAGCTAAAGTCAAAAGCTAAAGTTAGGCTATAAACAGACTACACCATGTCCGTACGCACTTCCCTGTTAATGACCCACTGGGCTTTTTTTGTGGATGAATCTGCCCCCTACATTTGTTGGGAGGGTTAGGGTGGTGTGTACACAGGCCAGGGAATTGTGTACATCTAAGGGCATCTAAGGGCATCACAGACCTGTCATAGCTCCATAAGTTGGACACCGACCGCGAGGGGCCGTGTAACAATTTCGCAGGTCGGAGTCTTGTTCGTTATCGAAATTAACCAGACAGATCGCTCCACCAACTAAGAACAGTCATGCACCACCGACCACAGAATCGACACTGCACTATCAATCTGTCAATCCTTTCCGGTGTCCGGGCCGGGTGAGGTTTCTCGTGAAGCGTTAATCTGGAGAAAATGTATTTTGTTTATACATTCATGTCTATTGGAGAGTTTTTCTTTGTGGTATAAAGATGTTTTATTTATAGCACTACAATTTGGGAAAATAAAACACCACCACTACTAAAATTGGAAGATTTCTAACTTGATAAATCTACGAGGTGGAAAGGTTGAGTTGGACTAATTTGCAAGAGCGCGAGCATAAACATGATGAGTTTTCCGGTTAGGCGTGATGACATTTCATTTCCCCGACAACTTCTGTAGTCCCATTTAGCCATGTGTTAACTATTGCTTTGTACAAGACACGTTAAAGCTTAACAAAATCACAAGTGCGGTATTACTGAATGACTGTAAGTCGTAAAATAAACGATGGGACTGGAAGTGCTAAAATGATAACGCATTGCCGGGTTTTAGGACTCAGTCCTGCAGCACTCTATATGAAGAACTGATGACTGTGTACAAGCATTATAACATACTACAGGAGACTATTACTATAACTAGTATGCACGCATCCTCGCTACGAGTTCACACACAAGTCATGCAAGGTTATTATGAGGACCAAAATCTCAGTCACTACGAGTATTTTTCAAATGTATATGGGACACACACCTGTATACTAACATACTAATATGTCTTCACTTGTAGATCGTATGCTAGTTACTTAAGTGTACTTTGTATGAACATTCTGTTAAACATGTCTTGATATCTAAGATATTTTACGGGGTCCCCGTAAGACGGACGTACGAGAAATCGTAAATAGAAGGCACCCCATGAGGAAGTGCGTAAAATATGACGGTAAAAATAAATTGCATGTCAACTTGATGAACAGATAAATGATTTCACAAATCATTATTTAATCAGTTGCTTTAATCGTCATACACAAATCCTCTGCATAACACCATGGATGTGTGATTAATGAAGAAGGAGGAGTGATGCAGATGGACGGAAATGAAGAAAGGGAGCCGGTACGAGATGGATGGAGCTGTAGAGTGAAGGAGAGAGGGAAGGCGAGAAAATAGGATTGGAAGGAAATGTGAAAGGGAAGAACAGATAAAGGAAGGAAGAGAGATGGATGGAGAGGGAACAGGGAGAGAAAGAGATGGAGAGTAAGCTTTAAAATCCCCTTGTCTCGCGCCTTTGTTATATTACACAGAGGATCGCTTTCTATTTTCTTTTTTTTTCTTTTTTCCTTCAGGGTCCATCGACAGAATCGAGGCCCTGAGGGCAGCAGCCTTTTGTTTACTGTTGATTATGTGTTCAAGGAGGGATGTGTGTGCATGTGTGCGTGTGCATGTGTGTGTGTGTGTGTGTGTGTGTGTGTGTGTGCGAAGAAAATTATGGAAAGATAATTAATCCTTTCAGGGGTAAACAAACATGTTATCTTGAAAGCGACGCGAGCAGCTATTATGATAATTCGGCGTCAAGGCGGATATTTAAAGTTGTAATTAAAAGCTACAGGCCGCTGTCCTCCGAACGCGGCTTTCACCTTTATGCATTAACGAGAGGCTTCCTCAAAAGTTTCATTTGGACTGGATTCCACGGGGTGCGTTTGTGTGTGTGTATTCACCTGTCATCAGCTCAAACGCAAACCTTTTGGGATCCAGAGCTGTTTTGAGGAGAAAAATCTGGTCCCCATTATGCAGTATATGAGGAAGTGCAACTAGAAGGTGTGGGTGTGTGTATGTACGGTATGCGTGTTGTGACTACAGTACATTTTGACAGTAAAAATAAATACATCAACTTGATTACTAGCGGTAAACAGTATATAGATACACTATACGGCCAATAGTTTGTGGACACCTGATCGTCACACCAATGTATGGTTCTTCCCCAATCTATTGCCACAAAATTATATAGGATGTCTATATACCCTGTAGCATTACAATTTCCAATCACTGGAACTAATAAGCCCAAAACTGTTCCAGCATGACATTGCCCCTGCTCACACCGTGAGCTCCATGAAGACATGGTTTGCCAAGGTTGGACTGGATTGGAAGAACTTGAGTGTCCTGCACAGAGCCCTGTGTCTGATTGAGCACAAATCACATAGCCACACATAAGATGTTCGGGAAAAAAAAAAACAACACAAATATTTGGCCATAGTGTATATAAAGTATACATCAATGTTCTAGTTTGTATTAAATGTATTATGATATGGTTTATTATATTTGTAAACAAACTTTACTAGACAAAGCCTCGAGGCAAACTTGACACACTTGTAGGAATTAAGCGTCTTTTAATACGTACCATAATTATATGTTCAATCTGTATGAAGTGTTTAGATGGAAGCTGGGTTTTATTTTTATTGGTCTTAATTTCCTTCTTCTTTTTTTTTTATAATTCTCCTTCTGCTCACGATCTTTGTTTTCTTCCCTTTGAATTGAGCTAATGCATCTTCTGTCTTTAAGCCTGTACAAAACCATTTAGGCAAATCTTTCATGGTGATTGATGGCACTTGGTTGTTATACATTTAGCCCAAGTTACTGGAATGAGCGTAGCTTTAGAGAAAGAGACAAGTAGCCAGATTAATGCTTGGGCAACACATTGATCATGTAATATAACTGCTTGTCCTTTTTTGTCGCACATAAAATACATATTGTCACTGCCTGACCTTCATGGATTTGTGGAGATAAACTGTCAAATACCTGGACAACATTTATTTCGTCTTACTATACAGTGCACGGCTGAGTTAAAAAATAAAAATAAAAAATGTATTTAAAGAATAATAAACAGATGGCCTTAACAGTAATGAAATGTTAAAACATCACATAGTCAATTACGCAAACACAACACAAGGTACCCTGGCTTGACTAAATCAAAAGCATTAGCTTTTTCTTTTGCTGATTTGTCACTTAGATGAGCGCAGCTGTTCGCACCATATTTCACATTCCTAATCCACAAGGGCGATAAGCACAAGAATCATGTGCTGTCAAACCCTGAAAACAAGCTTTATTTACAATTGTCAACTTCCATTTATTCAGACAGTGTCAGCTGTGCACAAGTGAATGATGACGTTTAATATATTACCTCAAAAAAAAAAATCAAACTGTAAACAATCTGAATTATTGAAGCATGGCAAATTTAGATAAAGGAACCGGCTGCAGATTAAGTCCAAACCTTGAACTATCCAACACTCATGTATCTCTGTTCTCCAGTCCACAATCAATAATAAACCATGCTTAGGATGCAAGCAAATATAAAATGCATGTAAATGTAAAATTATCTACATACCTCTGCAGTGTTCAAATATTAAGTAGTTTAGAGAGAGCAGTATTGGTAAGCATACCTTTCCAGAGTGCGCTTAACAGTGGAAGAATTCTTCTAGGTTGGATACTGGCTAATGGTGTTTTCTCAATCAAGCACTACACGTCCCTTATTGCTAACACCATCAAACACCAACATTCTCCATCAAACACCAACATTCACCAATAAACACCATCAAGCATTAACGATCCATAGTAATCACCAACATTCTCCATCAAACACCAACATTCACCAAAACACCAACACCAACATTCACCATCAAACACCAACATTCTCCATCAAACACCAACATTCAACAATAAACACCATCAAGCACTGACAATCCATAGTAATCACCAATATTCTCCATCAAACACCAACATTCAGCAATAAACACCAACATTCTCTATCAAACTCAAGCATAATACCAACATTCCCCATCAAACATTAACATTCACTAACAAAACTCCAACATTCAGCAATAGCCATCAACACTGACCAACAAAAGACCAATATTCTCCATCAAACACCAACAATCCAAACAAACGCTCGCATTCTCCAATAAACACCAGCATTCTCCATCTAACTCCATCAAACACCAGCATTCTCCATCTAACTCCATCAAACACCAGCATTCTCCATCTAACTCCATCAAACACCAACATTCTCCATCAAACATCAACATTCTCAAACACCAGCATAACACCATCATTCATGAAACATATATTAACAATCTTCAGCAAATATCAGCACCGTTCACCATAAACCATCATCAAACACCTGTGTAAGATGTTATTATACAATTATACATTTATTTTGAACAAGTACATTAATTTAATAGCTCTAGTTACAGATAATTAATCAGACCAATCAGAATTGAGAACACAACAATGCCATCACTGTGCTATTCATATATTTGTGTGTTCATTTATATGTGTTCATCTCTTCTTCTTCTTTTTTTTAACAAACAAAAAACCCCACACATCTCACTTTCTTCTAAACATATAGATCTTTAAATCTGGTCTTTTACCAAGAATGTTATACTGTGGGCAACATATAGAATTTAGGTATGCTTTTTAATAGCAATTCTTAATTATCATGTCAATATTAACTCCTCAGCGGGCCCTAACTCAAATGAGCAGATATTCCAGAGCATGTGTTTGTGCATGCATTTGTGTGCATGTGTGTACTGGCATGCATGCATGAGGTCTTTCTTCACAAGAACAGTGACATGCCAGAAGTGGGCACTCAGTGAGTAAACATTGCTGTCAGCCTGTAATTGCTCTGTCACACCACAAAACTAATGGCGTCCCACCCCCTCCTTGATTCTACCTAAAACAGCAATCTAAGGCTTTTACAGCACACACACGCAAACGTCTTGTCCTCTTGCCATCTACTACCCCAAAAGACTTAGTGATTGGTTTATTTGGAAACGCGTCAAGAATATCAGGATCTATAAGCCATTAATCACTGTCATCATTAATCATTATGTTAACAGTTAACAGTATTTATAGGTCTATATCTAAGAAATGACTATTATAATTAATAGAATTATTACAAAGACTTATAATAGTCCTACTGGGGGTTCAAACGAAAGTGATGAGGACATCGAATTATTATGCACAATGTCACACATGTTGAGTATTGCGATATATCGTTTATCCGATGATTGGCACATCCGAGTATGCTTCTGCTGTGCTGCGCTATTTGTACTGCAGAAGCTTATAAATGAGTCTCCCTCTGCGGAGGGGATAGATTAACAGCACAAAGCCATGTGCATTAACATGTATAGAACATACAGCATCTGGAGTATTTTTAGATAATGGAATTAAGCTGCTGCCTGCTGAGAAATACGCAAGATCATCCATCACACACTGCACTGGTACGACCATTAGTAATACAAACACACGCACACAAAGTGGGGGGAAAAAAGGTTGCGTTGGACACGCCTCTCTGCGTGAGCAGACTTTTAAAAGCATTTTAGAAAATGCAAACGGTGGTATAGTATAGTAGGTTTTAGGCTGTATTGTATTATTACAATAATGTCAAGATCCACATTATTTACATCATCATCTGCTCTTTATACATGGCTGAGCTATGAACATTAATAACAAGAAGCAAAAGAGTTATCCGACATTCATTTTATTTTACTGTGTTTAAAACAAATGCATAGAACAGAAATGCATACTGTGTTGTTTTTCAGTTTTTCAACATTTGTTCTCTGTTTCGTTCGGGTTTTGGTGCTCCATGATTCGTAACACCAAATTCTTTGAAAAGCAGTACATTATCAAGTTAAAGGTGGGCTACCTAAGGCTACTTTTGCTAAAATAGCCCATTCACAATAGTAGCTTTTGGACCTCAGGCCTTATAAGAGACAAGTATGAAGCTCTTCCACAGATGGATGGACCAGTCTGCCCATCCGTGTCAAATTTTCCTCCTCTATTCCATCTACAGGTTTTTAGTAGAATTCAAATCCAGAGACTGTGATGGTTATCGAACCACGGATTTTTTTCTCTCTACATATTTATCTGTGTTCGTTTGGATGTATATTTGTGCACATGGCCTGGTTTAAACCATCTGCAGCTACAACAAAGAGTTTTGGATAAAATAGGTTAACAACAGAACCATCAGCCGTTAAAAAAATAGGGTGGCTAAGACTTTTGCACAGTACTGTCCATGTAAGTTTACAGCGTTCCTGGAGATTATTGAGGTTAGTATTACAATTGTTCCCCTTTGCCTGTACAAACACCCAGAAATGTACTCGCTGCTTTCACTTGAAATGTAGTAAACATATGCAAGATGTTATGTGTGCTGTAAGTATGAATTCAGTCATTTAAATCATCACTGAGTAACCTAAAACCATTTTTTAAATTTTACAATTGTACCCTTATATCACAATTGTTCACCCTGATCATAACTAACATTAAGAGAAGATACATAGATCGGGGATTTTAGAAATAACTGTTATAATTGTATTGCTGTAAAAATTTAAAGAGATCGTCTGGGCCAATTGGTGTCTTTTGAACTCTGCTGAAATGTGTGTTTCCTACGACTGGTATGAAACTGAATCGTCTCGACTGTGGCTGTGTCCTCATTTGGGCTTGTTTTTCCTCATGTAACCTGAACAGTCGGAGACATGACTAGTATCACATTTATCTCTGCAGCACTGATGAAGCTGCACTGGTTTTATTGCCTATTTATTTGAATTATTCATGTGCCGACCATGGCACTATGGAGAAAATCGAAGATATCTTAAATGCAGGAGATTAGAGCTTAAGGCTCAAGGATGATGATGGATGATTTGGAAGATTTTAATTTTTTTTTTTTTTTAAATGTAGGATTCATATAAGCTTACTGTATATACTCTATGGGATATGTGAATTTGTGCTTTGAGTTTGGTCATGTGATCAAATGATGCACTCATCCTTCGAGTCTTGGTCACACTGTTGTTAGACAACTAGGAAATATGGAATTCTGTAAAATAATTAAGCTAGTTAACGACTTCCATATTATAGACAACGTACAGGCACAGCGGCAGAAAAAACAACACAAAACAATCAGGAATATCAACTTTTACCTCAGATGTGTTGGTAAAATTTTAAGGAAATACACCAAATGGTTAAAATATACCCTGTAAATACAATTAGCACTGACTGCTAATTGAAACTGAGTAAAGGAGTGGGGGAGGGGGTTGGGAGTGTGTGTCTGTGGGGGGGGGGTTACAATAAAAACAAATGCAACAGAGCATGCCTTCCTACACCACTCACACAAAACAAGCTGCTAACTCTCATGACTATATGTTGTTATGACTGAATATCGTGGCATATTATGCAACCGATTATTAGCTTCTGCCTGGTATGAACCTTAACATTTGTGTGAAAAATGCAGGCAATCTTGTTCCCATTTTCTCAGGCTCTGTGAAAGCACATTAAAACCTGATCGATCCTCCGATCTCTGCAGTGTAATCTGAACGTAAAGAGGAAAAAACACACACACAGCCAGCGTATAGATTCACAGCAGAGCGGGGGAACGAGCACCGATCGATAGCAGTGATCAGGAATAAAATAACCTTTTGATGACCAGAGGAAATGCGATCTATTCGTCCCAGTGATATTGATTCTTCCCCTCCCTCGTTCCTCGTTTTTCTTGAGTGCTTACGGAGAAACAGGAAGAAAGATAATGGTGGGAACACCTACAGCAGTGTGAAGCCATAAAGCTCGGAAGATACTTGGTTTGGATGGATCGTGTTAAACTGTGAGAGAAGGTGAACTTTCAGGAGGTCGTTTGGAAGAGGATGGGGAAGAGAGTGAGAGTGAGAACAAGGACGCAACAAGGTTTTCTCTGTAAAAGAGTTTCCGCTAACCCAGACGTAGTTTGTTGCACTTTGATGTTGCATTGAAGTTCTGAAGCTTAGGGAGCAAGTAATGAAGTAATGAAAGTTTTTTTATTTATTTTTGTTCACACAGACTCACTGATGTGGTTTTAGGACACCGTGGGACGGTTATCATCTATAAACATGAACACAAATAGGATTGTAGAGTTTTATAATTTACTTATAAATTTGTTTATTGAATGCAAGTACTTAGCTACATTATCATCATAGCTTCAGCACAAAGTTAAAGAGCAAAAATGTCATATACACACACACACAGAAGACATGTTCGACTACACTTGGCTTAAAGTAGACAACAGTTTACAGTTGCAATCCAATGTTCTGTCCATTTTAACGAAGAAGGAGGGAGAGAAAGAGGTGAACTTTCTGGATGTAGTTTGGAAGATTATGAGCAAGAGAGTGAGAGCAGATGGATGGAAGGAAGGAAAGAAAGTGGTGAACTTTCTGGGTGTAGTTTGGAAGAGGATGGGAAAGAGAATGAGTGGATGGATGGATGGAAGGAAAGAAGGAAGGAAGGAAAGAAAGAGGTGAACTTTCTGAATGTAGTTTGGAAGAGGATTTGAATTAGAGCGGATGGATGGATGGATGGATGGATGGAAGGAAGGAAGGAAGCAAAGAAAGAGGTGAACTTTCTGGGTGTAGTTTGGAAGAGGATGCTAAAGAGAATGAGTGGATGGATGGATGGATGGAAGGAAGGACAGACGGAAAAGGTGAACTTTCAGGATGTAGTTTGGAAGAGGATTTGAATTAGAGCGGATGGATGGATGGATGGATGGATGGAAGGAAGGAAGCAAAGAAAGAGGTGAACTTTCTGGGTGTAGTTTGGAAAGGATAGGAAAGAGAATGAGTGGATGGATGGATGGAAGGAAGGACGGACGGAAAAGGTGAACTTTCAGGATGTAATTTGGAAGAGGATGGGAAACGGAGTGAGGAAGGAAGGATGTATAGAAATAAAGAAACAACGAGTGGATGGAAAGAAAGAAAGTGGGAGCAATGGCGAGAAAGTTATCTTGCTGTGTGTGCGATTTTCTGTCATTTCTTTCTCGAGAACGTTTAGTCATTTAATGTCAGAAAACAATAATCTGTTTTGTCCACAACTCCACAAGAGAGAACGAGAAAGAGAGAGAGAAATGAGAACAATCGAGCAAGGGAAACATAGCACGAGAGAGAGTGATGCTTGAAGGGACGGAAATTGATTTCACGCAGTGAGAATAAGAGAACGTTGATGTATTTGCTTTGTGCTGAGGAGAATTGAGCTCATTTGTGTCTGCAGGTGATTTGTGTGTGAGCGCTAACGGAAACGTGGTATTTTAAAGCAACCTGTCTCACTTTACTCTACACGTATAACCCCATCTGCTGAGCCATCCCAGTGGTCTTAAGTGCATCGCTGTTATAGGGGAAACCTTAAACGACAAGCTGGTGAGATGTGGAGCACTGCTGAGCCCAGTTACTCTCATCACTTTGAAGCTGGAAGTGTTTTCTATAAGGAGATGTTCGGAAGGAGTCTCCAGTTTTAGCGCTTTGTAACAGTCAGAGGTAAAGCTGCCACTCAGTTTTCCGACCCAGGCAAGTCTTTAGGACTTGACAGGCTGCGTGGTGGTTGTTTGTGTGTGTGTGTGTCCTTTTAACTTAAAGAGAGTGAGGGAATGACTGTTTACTGCTGCTATAACGTAAGTGATAAGTAAGGAATAATCGACTCCGCTCCGTTGAATTATTAGAAAAGAACGCACATCCTGAGGCAATGAGGCCACGGTGCCAAGCTAGAGTCAATTATTCCACTTAACCCACAGTTATCATATCTCAAGATGTCGTCCGGATGTTTTATTTCAAGACTTTTATCAGGTTCTTGTCCTTAAAACGGTCTTGTTTTAAAACGGAATTAGGAGTACAAATAAGTGAGGAGTGTTGGGAACATGCTATAGGGAGGGTACAGACTACCAGTTCTTATGCTCGTCTTGGACTTATACAGTTCAAAGTTTTAAATAGAGTCCATCTGTCCAGGTCGAGATTGTCTGTGATGTATCCGAATGTAGAGGACAAGTCTGATAAATACCATGGCTCTCCCAGTCATCTTGGCCATATGTTTTTCTTCTGCCCTGAACTCCATGGTTTTTGGTCTGGCTTTTTTACCATCATGTCCACTATTCTCCAGGCAGATTTAAAGCCTTGTCCATTGATTGCGATATTTGGGATTCCTCAAGCTTCAATTCCTTTGAGCTCGATACAAAAGGAAGTTATTTCTTTCACATCCCTTATAGCAAGACGTTCCATACTGTTACATTGGAAGTCTGATAAATGCCCATCTATCGCCCAGTGGTTAAAGGACGTGATGTTTTTTCTGAAACTCGAGAAAATAAGATATACGATGAATGGTTGTACTGATAAGTTTTTTTCATAAATGGCATCCCTTTATTGCATACTTTATGGAGTTATAGACTCTACGCACTTAAAGGTTGGTGCCTGTTGTTGAATTTTATAATATCTTTATAACCAGCGACAGTTAATGGGTAGCCATGATGAGCCGGAGGGGTGGGTTGTGGGTTCAGTTTTGTTTTCCTTTGTATAAAAAGAAAAAAACCTGTGAATATTTACTGCTGTTGCTCAATTTGTTTTTATTGTTGGGAAAGGGCGGGGAGGACAGAATAGAAAAGGCGATTTAGATAGGCTTAGCGAGAAATGTTCAACAGAAATGTTTAGCAGAAAGGTTATTAGAAATGTTAGCAGAAATGGTTCATCAGAAGGTCAGCAAAAATATTCAGTAAAAATTAAATGTTCAGTAGAAATGTGGAAATGTTCTGTAGAATTGTTCTGTAGAAATGTTCAGCAGAAATGTTCAGTAGAAATGTAGAAATGTTATGTAGAATTGTTCTGTAGAAATGTTCAGCAGAAATGTTCAATAAAAATTAAACTTAAAAAAAAAAACGGTCTTGTGTGTGGAACTAATTTCTTACGCATCCCATCTCAAGCCTCCGTTGCTAATTTCAAAACCGCCATTTTAGAGAGAGAGAGAGAGAGAGAGAGAGAGAGAGAGAGAGAGTTCGGTTTGTTCCATTTCATATTGATAATCTAAAAATAGAACAAATAAATAAATAAATATCAATAGGCCTACTTTTTATTACTGCGGAAAATACAACAACTAAATAAATAAATATAGATACTTGTGTACCGGCTTATCACAGGTGCTCTCTCACGCTCTCTCGTTCTTTTTTCTTGTTCTCTCTCTCTCTCTCTCAACTGCTTATCAGTGGCTCAAACCTCTGCCTATCACCTCGGATGAGGTTTCTGACTGGAACTACTTTAGTTATGTGTTTACTGAGAAATAATCAGTCAGCCAATCAGAATCGAGTACTCCGCAGCACCGTGGTTTAACAGGCACTTGTTTTGCGATTTACGTTCCACGGTATTAAATGTAACACTACGTGGGTTATAAGTATGACGTGGTGTTTAATAAATACTAAAACTATAAACGTTGACAAATTGCTGTGGGCTGAGAGGAATAAAACACTTTGAGGCATGGTGGTATAGGAAACTAATCGACTTCAGGATGGTAACTTAACCACTACACCACTGATTAATACACTCCTCTGTGGTACTCTATGTCATCTCTACTACCTTCAGTCAATAAGAACACATTGTGGTGGTGTGATAATAGTGAAGAATGATGGAGTCTTGGATCTCTCTCTCTCTCTCTCTCTCTCTCTCTCTATAGTGTTCTTCATGAGTGCTGAAGGAAGTCTAATTAAGCTAATGCAGCAGATGTGTCATATGGTGGCCCCAGTGGATGGGTGGGATGATTTAGAGGGTGTGTGTGTGTGTGTGTGGCCACACCACATCCTGATTTATTGCGCTTTTAGATGCGTTCTATGGGACTCGATTAACTGAAGGTGCCAAGGGGCCGACTGCTCAAGGACAACACACACACACACAGATCCGGCCAAGGAGCCTGAATGAGAGCATATAGTATGTGTGTACATATATGCTTTTGGAAAATGTGTGTGTGTGTGTGTGCGCATGCATGTGTGTGATTTTGCATGCATGTATACTCATATGTGTGTGTGTATATATGTGCGTCTGCAGAGGGCAGTAAAGGTTCCTGCAGAGGTCTCTCCCCCCTCTCTCCGTTAGCGTTAGCCTCGGCAGCAAAGTGGACACACCCATCTCTGCAGAGGAAGGATGGAGGGATGAGGGAAAGGAGGGAGAGAACAAGAGTCCAACGCTCCAGGAAGAACAGAATGAAATGTATGTTACTTATATCATACACATATACACAACGTTGCACATGGTTTGTACTTATGCAGTGTGTGTGTGTGTGTGTGTGTGTGTGCAGAACTGTTTTATCTCCACAAGTGCATTAAGGCCTATGAAAACCAGGTTCAGAAGGTTCAGCTTCATCTACAGGATGTGATTTGTTAGATTATAATACACATTCATGCCAATCCTGCATGGTGTCCTTCAACAAGGGAAACAAATAATGGCAGTGAGTCAGAATAAATGGTTTTATAAGAAGAAGCACACACACACACACACACACACACACACACACACACACACAGAAAGAGAGAGAGAGACTGAACTGCACCTTCTCTTTTCAATTTTTTTCAGTAACACATTGGAAGAGTTGGATTCAAAGAAATGATTAATATCAATTCCACTCCCAGGTCCACGGTGGCTCAGTGGTTAGCACGTTAGCCTCACACCTCCAGGGTTGGGGGTTCGAAGGCCGCCTCTGCCTTGTGTGCGCGGAGTATTGCATGTTCTCCCCGTGCTTCATGAGTTTTCTCCTGGTACTCCGGTTTCTTCCTCCAGGCCAAAGACATGCGCTGTCGATGATTGGCATTTCCAAATTGTTCATAGTGCGTGAGTGCGTGTGTGATTGTTTGTGTGAATGTGTGTGTGATTGTGCACCACCGAGTTCCATGGGTTAGGCTCCAGGCACCCCCATGACCCTG